>CAJQUW010001074.1:0-76672 GCA_907163375.1 Prostheceraeus crozeri | reverse complement strand
ATATCCATTCTGACTCATCCACTATTTTTCTAAAATAGAGTTTATGAAACGTATGGGTACTCCGTAAACGCGTTTATTCCTATCTATTTTCACATGCGTTTTTAGCAACCAATCAAAATCTACTGAATCTATTTATGAAAAGTTGCTCCTCTGATTGGTTCATACTCATCGAAAATTTATAGACCATTTCAATTCAAGAATATAAAATCTCACAACAAGAACTTTAAAGAGTACAAATAATATTAAACTGCTCGATAGTATGATTAGGAATTTTTCAACTTTCCATCAATGAAAATTAATTCCTTAGCACTGAGACAGCGCAATTTACCAAAAAAATGACTTGCGTATTCAATAACATGGATGTGCAGTGTATCCATTTTGTTGTAGTTTGTCGGCATGTAACAAGTATAAAGTATCAATTAGTATCAATTAATAAAGTATCAAATTAGTGAAGCATTCTATATTCAGAGATATTCACTTTAGTTGAAATTTACCTTACTTATAGCTGAACTTAATTTATACAGGTTAAATGAGAGTCAGTGGGACGTGACGGGACGCTAGGTGAAAATGAGCTCTGATGTTCCCAGAAGCTCGCTGCTGATTCGCTTTCAATTTGCGGTTCGGTATTACTGTTTTCTCTGCAAATTCAAAGATGAATTAAATCGCAGGAAATGAGGATATAACCTGCATCTTCAGAGCGAAGAACGACAGACTCTGCTGGACTCTGTTTCTTTCTATTTTCAACGATCTAATGCTACATTATTTCGGGAGAGAGTTTATTTCTCGAATCAAAAGTCTCACAGAGAGAAGTACACATCACTTTTCATTCTGACATATATTGATGTTGATCTAGTATATCATTGCAACACAAAGTTTGTAATGCAGCTCTTTCATGGTTAACTCTCACCATGGTAGTCACAGGAGTCAGATACTGACAATCATTCCACATGATGATAGTGTTAACAGAAATCAGATGTAATAACATGCATTCCTAGATCAAATATTGATGTTTAGATGTCTGTGATCATGGTATTACTAAAGAGTGGACGCTCTGCAATATTTGCACAATTTTGTTTAATTTCCCTATATCTGAAGCGCTCTAGTAACTGTGTTTGATAGATAAAACCCGATAAATTTCATTTTTCGGAGCACGTGGTTGAAGAATTGTATGGATTATATGGAATATATGCTTTTTTTGCTCAATTTTCTCATGTCACTCCCTTTGATGCTCATGCATCCCTGTCTTTGAAGGGAGAATTTTGAGCAATTTAATTCACATTTTCCCACATTCTCGCATATGTTGCCGATCAGAAGCATGATAACGCGTTCATATGCCCTGAAGACAATCCATGCCAAAAATTATGACTCGGCTTAGTACTTTTGACCAAAGACAATGGATAATATATCTTTGCTTTTGATCTGATCATGAAAAACATAGAAGTTTTCATTTATGCCAAAATCGTCAATCTGCGTCTCATTGGTTTGAAAAACATTTTGTTTTCTCAGATCGTTTCTTACAAGAGGAGAAACCAGTTAGAACTCGGCAGACGCAGAGATTTGCAGCAGACACAGGGTGCACATCATTCTGTAGAAGTCATTTTTGGCCTCATTTCCTGCAGAAACACGCTCTCGCTGCCGGACTATTACCTGCACAAGGAACATACTTCCCTCATGGCGCGTTCATCAAGATCCAATATCAAATAAATGAAAATGAGATAATAATTGTTTATACCCGGAAGCACGCTAGGTCGAGCTTTATTTATCCCACTCCCATTCTTTTGTGCTTTGTGTTAGGAAAGAATGGAGAGCAACTTATCTAAAAAATGCTCTAGGTTTGACACGACCAAAGGTTTGAGTCTTCATTTTCCGGGCACAGGGAAAGCATTCTAGCAGAAGGCTACCACACCGATGGAACAAATCGAGGTCACTACATTTTTTGCAATAAACTCCTCACTTTCGGTACCTGACGGGCGCAAAATTGTCATTAAATTGGAAATTTATTCTACAAGTATATCAACTGTAGGCGTCCAATTGATAGTACAGTGTATTTTATGCGTTAGATAAAAAACTTGTTTCAAAATGAAGTGGTATTAGTTAATCGCTGCCACAGAAGAAGGCAGGGTGTTAAATTCAATTTTTGATAACCGTTTGCTCTCTTTTTCACTGGTTTCGTCTTGCTTTATTGTCTCGTAAATTTCTGCACAGTGCAAGCGCCTCAACAGCAAACTTGCTGCTGTATCAATAAGAGCATCAAGAAGGGATGAAAATAATAATCTGCAGACACATGCATTCAAAATAACATCAAGTACAAAATAACATTGAAGTACATGTATTTTCAAATGTATCCATAAATCTGATCTATCTCCTTCAGTATAGCATCCCCCTCCAAGTAAATTGAATGCGAAACAGTTGATGACATGTAGATCGGTAGTTATTTCGAATCGGAAACTAATCTGCCGGTTCGGAGCAACATCATTGCATTTGAAATAAGACGCACAAATTTGATGTCTCACTGTTTCCCATGTTTCGTGAAAATTCCTTAAATTAGGTTTTTTGTGTGGTAGCCAGTGCAATCCCTCATGCCTCCTGTGAGGCGGTGGGGGGATTTATGGTCAGTTATTGCGCAGGTATCTACGACATCGTACAATACAATTCCTTCCGGATCGGAAATAACGGTTAACCTTCTGAATAACCTGTCTAGATATAATGTACAGTTCCTAGAAATGTAGAGATCTTCAATCAGTAGAAAAAAGAAATTCCATGACAAAGCACCGTTGCTTTTATTGCTATGTTCACTCATAAGTCACGTTTTAAACATGATCCTAGACACGCGTTGTTTTGTAAAATTTATCTGATAAATTTGCATATAACTATGTTTTTCAATCGTTGTGACTTCAGGATATGTAGCCATCCAGGTTCCTCAAGACACTGGGTAGCAGAATCGAACTGCATCTACACAACATACTTGAAATCGCAACGTTGACTATCACTCTGATGTTGCAAACAATAGATCAAGCAAACAATAGTCATAAAACATAACAGGAATGAGACAGTGTTAAGTCACAAGCCGTCTACAAAAATATGAAAAGACGTCTATGAAAACGCATAGAAGTCCCAGACACTAGCTCAAAAACACGTTTACTCACCCCAACCCTATTCATCACTCCCTGAGGAGCCTGTAGATGTAATTTGATGTAGATCTATGCATATTATATCGAAAATCTGTGTGTTTTTTCATCAAAAACACTCATTCTTCACTAACTACTCTCTATGAAAACGCATAGAAGTCCCAGACACTAGCTCAAAAACACGTTTACTCACCCCAACCCTATTCATCACTCCCTGAGGAGCCTGTAGATGTAATTTGATGCAGATCTATGTATATTAGATTGAAAATCTATGTGTTTTTTCATCAAAAACACTCATTCTTCACTAACTACTCTCTATGAAAACGCATAGAAGTCCCAGACACTAGCTCAAAAACACGTTTACTCACCCCAACTCTATTCATCACTCCCTGAGGAGCCTGTAGATGTAATTTGATGCACATCTATGCATTTTAGATCGAAAATCTATGTGTTTTTTCATCATAAACACTCATTCTTCACTAACTACTCTCTATGAAAACGCATAGAAGTCCCAGACACTAGCTCAAAAACACGTTTACTCACCCCAACCCTATTCATCACTCCTTGAGGAGGCTGTTGATGTAATTTGATGTAGATCCATGCATATTAGATCGAAAATCTATGTGTTTTTTCATCAAAAACACTCATTCTTCACTAACTACTGGAATCAAAAAATCCATGTTTTCAACAGAAAGAAGTTACTTATAATTTAGTCAGAATTTTGAATCAAGAGGTAGAAAGCACAATGACATGCTCATGGACGCTTTATCACTCATGATCATGCACGCCCATGCTCTTTTGAGAATCGTTAGATTTTTAGGATTTTTCAGGATTTTGTAGACGTGTTGACGCCTGCGATTACACCCTTGTTTAGCTGGAACATGCGTGATGGCAATTTCCACAAAGTTTCAAAATCGTTGTTACGCAGCTCTGATCCTACCCCTGAAATTAATCTCATCTTATTAAGGCTTGCAACCGGTCTCCAGCCCAAGTTACCTGTCGCCTTCAAATTCGCAACTGTTCAGTCGTTACCTATACCTCGACATAAATTTATGGTGAGTAATGCATGAACATACTCGTACATGGGCAAGTTCCCATGTGGAACAGGTCTGCCGTACCAAGCAAGAACACCGTATGTCCAAATTTTTCAAAATCGACTTTTTTTCAATTTCGGGTTCATCATGGACCACTTTATTCCTACTCAGAGCATTGGACTCTAATTCAAATCAATTCAGCATGAAAAAACTACTTTTTTGTGGCACTGTGGTAATGTTGCTAAAAATCGCATCGGATTACCAAGCAAGAACACCGTATAATACTGAGCCACCTAACAGTCGTTTATTTGTCTTAGGAATATTCTCCTAGACACGTATTTATGAAATTATATCAATCCTGGAATAATAAGAATACTTCGTTCGGTGTTTTAGATGATTTATTAATTATTTGTTGGTGTTTGACATGTTTCAAAAACTTGCTTTCATTCGCACTTTTTCTTGGTGTCGATCTTCTCCTGAAATGAAGCGATCATCGAGAAATAAGTAAGTTGCATTTATTATCTGTACTGTATGCTACTCTTTTTTTGCAAGATTTTACAGTAAAGAGCTATAACGGAATGACATTCAGATAATCTGCTGTATGAAATTTGTATTAGAAGAGACAATTTATGTTACGGTTCTATAATTCTAGTTAACTTACGACATAAAGAAAAGCCAGTGTAACATATAGACTAAAAAACCCTGATAATCTTTTTGAATAGGTGCGTAAAAGATAGTAATATGCATATTGTTCATGTATCGAATATGTAGTAATTAGAAGCTGAAAAGTAACGGGCGTAAAAACCATCCTGAAAATACTTTGGTTTAATGAGAACATTCTACGCCAAAATACGAAAATAGCAGCTTGTTGCGAATGGGAATCGAACTCCTCAGGCGAGGATATGCAGTTGAGATCGCTAACCCGACGACACTGCGACAGATGCTCTAACGGCTCTGTAGCTTTGGGGATGTATCATATGTGATATACTTGATGCTTTTGTCAGTAGACTCGATTTTACTTATTTTCTCCGAGGACATGAAAATTGTGATCAAGTTGAGATTGTGTTACACTGCTGGAGCAAAAATCTCGCAAGTTCACATTGACTACATACTGCATACTTGTATTCATTTCTGAATAACGATAAATAACATTTCATCAGTTGATTATTTCCTTTTCAGGCTTTCAGTTGAAGAGTTCTCCCTTCTCCTGATGGAGCAATCAGAGAATGAAGAGGATCAATCAGAGAATGAACCGCCTACATGCTCTGATCAAGCGTCGCCTCCTTCCGCCTCCTTGACTCAATGTATCGCGCAGTCCTCCTCGTCTACTCCACATCAGCTGCAAAAACCGGCAGAAAATCGACCCTACTTGAAGGACATCTCAGCCTTCAAAGTTCTGAGTGGTTCTTCAGATTTTTTTTCAAAAAAATGCTTTTCAGAGCCATTCAACAAATTCAATTTACTAAAGAATTCCAAAAATGTGAAGGAACCTGCACCAAGAATGCGACCAAGAGGAATCGCAAAACAAAAGAAGGATAAACTGAAGCGTCCCTGTTGCCTCTCATTCCGGTCCAGAGACGCAGTTATTGGAGGAACCTGCCGGAATCAGAGAGAAGCCCCGACCTTCTTCAGTGCAGAGACAAGGCACAGAATACTATGTACTGAGATTTTTGTGTTTGGATTAATAGAACTACATGTATGGCAATTTCAAATCCATGGCACATGTGCATGTCATTCAACTCGACATACATGTACATGTACGTACCATAATCTGCTAATTAAGTGCCGCACTTTCATATCACATATTTTATGTCGCATATGTTTTGTTTCGTTGTTTTGATACCAATCAGGCATGCCCGATGTAAAATTAGATACTTATACATTCAGTTGCTTGTTTTGTTGTCTTACATGCAAATAATGCTCATATGTAATACTACATGTATTTACACAAGGCATTACATGGTTAATGACAGATGTCACATAATTTCATGGGCTGTGTATTAACACTAAAGATTTAAGACTCTACGAAGGATGAGTATGACGTGACATGATGCATAAAGTCAATTAAAAATCGTAAATGTACATGTTCAACATTTTCTAATAGGCCTATCTCACATGTAGGCCTAGGTGTACAATTACATCAAAATGGTGTTCATGAAGGTTAGTTCTATCATACTTGAGAGCATTACCACAGATTAATGCCATGAAATCAGCTTAAAATACATGAGTAATGGGCAAAAGACCGTTCCAGGCCACCATAAAATTCAAAAAAATAGTATCTTTAAAAACGACATAAATTCATGAATTTAGACCCTTTTTCAGGTTTTTAAGACCTAAATACATGAATTTAGACCGTTCCAGGCCACCATAAAATTCAAAAAAATGGCATCTTTAAAAACGACATAAATTCATGAATTTAGTCCCTTTTTCAGGGTTTTAAGACCTAAATACATGAATTTAGACCGTTCCAGGCCACCATAAAATTCAAAAAAATAGTATCTTTAAAAACGACATAAATTCATGAATTTAGACCCTTTTTCAGGTTTTTAAGACCTAAATACATGGATTTAGTCCATTCAAAAAGTACCATTTTTTCAAAAATGGTACTTTTTAAAAACGACATAAATTCATGAATTTGAACCCTTTTTCAGGTTATGAAGACCTAAATTCACAAATTTGGACGTTTTTAAAAATACCCAATTTTCAAATTCTTCAAAATCTCAAAATTTGAGAATTACAATCGGGCGAAGCCCTAGAACCTTCGGTTCGATTTTCACCCTCGCTTAAATCATGACCGTTCTAGGACACCGAAAATTAGTATTTTTAAAAACGTCTTTTAAATCCATTTTTCAGGTTTTTAAAATATATCATGTGACTAAAAATATTTGAAGGAATTGACATATTCTTAAGAATAAGTTTAGGTACTTTTACAATTGTCATTCAATTGTAGAGAACATCTGCTTCTCGCATTTATGAATAAAATGCATTTCAGTGTAAGGAGCTGTGTCCTCCAACTCAAACATTTGAAAGGAAACAATGTATGAAAGAACAAACAGCTGCTACACCCACTTAGACATTTGTAAGACGTGAAATATATAACCAGCAAATCCTACTCCGGCTGCAATGCCGTGTAACAATACACAACAACAATAATCGATATGGCTATTTCAAACAATTGTGCTGAAGACTTATTTAATTTAACAGTGTTTCTTGCCAGTGAAGGTTGTGTTAAAACGCTCTCGTCATATATTTCTCAAAATGAGACAAGATCAATTTGAAGATAGAAGAAAACAATCGTTGCCAGGGAGGATGAAAAAATTACGGGAGGAATTGGAGAGGCATGAATTTACAGATTCTTTGAGTGATTTCATAGAGCCAAATGGTGGAGTCAATAATACAATTGTAAACTTACACAAATTCTTGTTGCATGAAAAAAGAAACAATTCACTCAGTGTTATGTGTAAAATTTTTATCGGTAAGCACTATCTGCTCTCTGTTTGTGATAATGACAAGTCTTATTTTTAAAGTCTCTTGAAGCAAAATCATATCAATTATTCACGCACCTAAGTTTCATTTGTTATGAAATTAGGTAAATTAGCAGACAAATTTCCTACGCTTTGTTGGGTGTCTGTTTCTCTTGTACTTTAAAAGTCACGACCTAATGTTAACGGAAGATTGACTTCATTGTGTAAAGCAATTATGTGACATTCCAAATGATTTCATTCTTCTCTCAAACAATGGTGCGTCATTTAGCGATAATACCGCGCTGACATATTCAATGGAATTTGGATGTTAAACTCCGCTATTGTTATTGCGATACGGCCGCAAGACACTTTATTTTCAATGTTAGACCATTATATTCTCTTGAATAATGGTGCGCCATTCAGCTAAAATACTGCGCCATTCAACTAATCAAATGACGCGCTGTGAAGAAAATTTATCATTCTTTAAACCCCTCTGTTTTAAATGCAATGTTATTTCCTCTTGCACATGTAAATACAATAGACTGTTTCATCCAATGAAACCTTGTCCTCGCGTGGACAGAAATCCTATTGTTTAGAAAATTTGTATCTGTCGGTTTTAAATGCAATGTTATTTCCTGTTTTAAATGCAATGTTATTTCCTCCTGCACATGTAAATACAATAGAGTGTTTCATCCAATGAAACCTTGTCCTCGCGTGGACAGAAATCCTATTGTTTAGAAAAATTGTATCTTATATGCAATGTTATTTCCTGTTTTAAATGCAATGTTATTTCCTGTTTTCAATCATTTTCATTATGTTGTTATATGCAATGTTATTTCCTGTTTTAAATGCAATGTTATTTCCTGTTTTAAATGCAATGTTATTTCCTGTTTTAAATGCAATGTTATTTCCTGTTTTAAATGCAATGTTATTTCCTGTTTTCAATCATTTTCATTATGTTGTTATATGACGTCATTTTTCTCTCATCCAATGAAACCTTGTCCTCGCGTGGACAAATTTACATGTATTTCAATGTATCCAAATTGAATGTATGCAAAGTGGTTGTAACCAAATTGAAATATCCATGTGTTGTTTTTAATTTCTCATTTACGGGAATATAATAGAAATATTGTATCTTCTATAAAAATGAGAAACATCAGAGACTTCTAAAAAATATACAGCAAACAAAACCACATTAAATTTCGATTTAAATGAGATTGCTAAGCAATTGGGAATAAAGAATTTTCACATATTGATGAGTAATGAATTACTATTGATAAAAGATGAGCGAAACACTAACTCTATGTAGTTAAACACTAACACAATGCAACAATGTAACGTTTAAATTTAGATTAAATTAAATCATTTCAAAATTGAATAAGTAGTAAAGAAAGACATCATTAGAGACCAGTTTTAAATCAATACCCCCCCCAAGTAGTAAGGAAAGACATCATTAGAGAACAGTTTTAAATCAATACCCCCTTCTGACTAAGTAGTAAGGAAAGACATCATTAGAGAACAGTTTTAAATCAATACCCCCCCTTCTGACTTCTAGGGGTCCCTTAAGAAATTTTTTTATTATAAAATGAGCAACATAAATGAGTTTTTGAAATTATATGGAACACAGACAACAACGAATTTCGATTTAAATAAGATTGCTAATCGATTAGGAATAAAGAATTTTCACATATTGATGAGGGATGAATTACAATTCCTAAAAAATAGGCCATCAATAACTGTAAATTTCATAACAAATCTTCATACGTCAAATGAAAAAGGTGTACATTGGTCAGCAGGCGTTAAAAATCATCAGCAGAACTATTATTTTGACCGCCCGGAGGCTGAGAACTATTATTTTGATTCATACGGTTTGCCCCCTACAAATGAAGTAAAAGAATTACTTGGAACGGGAACATACAATACGTTTCAAATTCAAACACCAGGCACTACCTATTGTGGACAATTATGTTTATACGTTTTGTACAAATTACAAAAAGGAGTGCCATTTCTAGATATTATGTTAGAGTTGAACAATCTATAACTCAAGCGAAGCTAGCTAAAGCGCAACCTAAAGGTTAAAGCTCTGTTTTCTGTAATTCATTTTGATAAAAACGACCTCTGACATCCTCATTATCTAAATCTTTAATTTCATAAGTAATCGGATAACTTTGATTTATTTTAGAAACTTCAAATATTTCTTTAGTCCAATAGCCAACAAAGCCTTTTTCAAATTTATTCTTATATTTAAATATTCTAACTCTATCTCCAATTTTAAATTTCGGCTTAAGTTTCTGCAAATTCGGATTACTCTCATTCAAATTATTATTCTCGAATATTTTCTTTCGTATAAAATCAGGGTCGTCAGAAGCATTCTTTGGAGTTTCTTCAATACCAGAATGAACTTTATTATTGTACTCTTCCACAATTCCTGGTAATATCTTCAACCATTTCTGATTTCTTTGCTCAGTAAATTTCTTGAATAATTTATTTTTTAACGTCCGATTGAATCTTTCTATCACTACGGCCTTCCCAGCGTTTTCAGTTGAATAAACAATTTCAAATAGTGGCTGAACGTTTCTGTTATAAAATTCCGACCCTTTATCAACAAACAATTTTTTTGGCTTTCTATTACTTTCTTTAAAGATTTCTTCAAACGCATATTTAACTGATAGACCACTTTTATTTTTTAAGGGCTTTACCCAAGCGTATCGTGTATATAAATCTATAACGGTCAATGCGTATTTGTAGTCCCTTTCATTCGGCATATGAATAAGATCAGCACTCCAAATATCATCTTTATTAAATACTTTTACTTTCAATAAATATTTAGGCTTTCTGTATTCCCTATGAATTTCAGATGCATAAACGTCTGAATTATGATTTTCATTTAAACCCTGACCGAATAATATTTTAGCTTGTAAAGCTTTCTTAACAAACATTCTTTCAATTTTTTCTCTAAATGTAGGATTTTGAATACTATCTAATTCTTGAATCATCTTCTTATCAGCTGCATGCCGAGAACTTAGATCATGATTTCGATAAGCTAAATCATGCCTGTAAGCTGCGGCATCTACTCTATTTATCGGTTCTTCACATGGTTTCGGATTATTATTCTCATCTAGTCTTATATCTAATCGAGTTCCTGGACCGGTATATGAATGACCAGGAAGATGTTTTTCTTTCGAATATTTACTCCAAATAAATCCAGGAAAGTTTTCTAATGTTTTTTGTATGTCACCTCCAATATGCTGACAGTTTGAGTTTTTATTTTTGTTTAATAGATAATTCAATAAATCTAAATTAGAAATTTTTAATTTAATTAAATTTTCGGAATTTGTAGAATTCATTTTAAAAGATAAAAAAAATTAAAAGATAAAACAAAAAAAAATTGTTTTACCGAAAAGAACCAAAGGTTCTGAGGTTATTACCTTATCATACTAGGACTTAGATATATTCCAGAACCATCTTTAGTTTCTTTAATTTCAATTAAATCATCAACATTGTGGAGAATATTTTTAAGAACTCGTTTTCCTTCATCAACTAATTTTAATTTACTAATAAAATTATCTACTATTCCTTCTCCCCTAGCAACTTTCTCTAACTCTCTATTATGACGTTTTTGTTCTTCTAATGCTGCCTTCTCTGATTTATTTTTATTTACTGCTTGAACAATACCTGCTGTCCCACCTGCAACACTTCCTGCTGCTGCTATGCCTCCTATTATTAGTGGAATTAATGGGAGAATCCCGCCATTCTTTTCTTCTTGTAATTGAATATTCTCTATCATTGGTTTACTTATGTAATACTTTTTTTTATTAATCGTAATAGTTTTAGGGGTATTTTTGTCAACAATATTACGTAATTTTAATTCAACAGTTTTATTATTATTACCTTTCGCTTGCGACATTTTTAATAAAAAAATTTTAAGTTACGAAAATTTTAAGTTAAGAATTTTAAGTTAAGAATTTTTAATCTATTCTAGTTATTAAAAAATTTCAAGTTACCAAAAAATTTTAATCTATTCTAGTTATGAAAAAATTTTAATTAACTTATCCTAGCCATCTTCCCATTAAGAACTTCAATAGAATATTTTGCATCTTCTAGCAATAAACCATAAGCCATCAATGAAGTTGTGGAATCTTTCTTTTCAATATTAATTGTTACATCACAACCAGTCTTGATAATATCTTCAGATTGTGCACTTAAATCGAAACAGAAAACAGGATATAAATGTCTCCAATCTCCAGGAGTTAATTGTGGTTAAACTCCAAATTCTATACAAAGATTTCTATAAGAATCATATCCTTCCATAAATTGATTATTGGTATCATCGAATCTTAATGGATCAATTGGATATCGAGTTTGATTTAATGAAACTTGTAAACTTCGAATTGTATTAATATGAAAAATATTATTTTTCTTATCAAAACTTGGAGAATTATTTCTTTGAAATGTTAGTAATAAATATCTTGGAGTATTCGCAGTTCTAGTAAAATGCCAGTTAAATCTTTGTTCGGAAAAAGTTACTGAACTAGCAGTACGCTTTAGAAAATTTACTGGAATTGGTTTGCTAATATTTAATCTTTTTGCAATAGCTGTTTCAATCTCTAAACTAGGAGTAATATGTTTAATCCACCATTCAAGTCTATCAATTTTTAAATATGCTTTTTTCCCAGTCTTACCAAAAAAGATTAATTCATTATTTGCTGTACGATGAATTATTAATTTAAATTTTAATTGATATGATATTTTATCATAATCTAAATATCCGAATAATGGAGACAATGACCAATTTACTGTCTGTTTACTTTTTTTGTTAAATTCACGTCTTTCTTTATATGCATCATTATTTGTTTTATTTAAATGTTTTGCAATATTTTCTACATCTTTCGCAATTCCTGCGGCATCTGTTCCAGCGTGAGTTAAATCATCAACAATTATACCATCATTAGTATCAGGAAACCAACCTTCGATTTCATACTTTTTATTATTTTCACCAATTGTTACAAATCTAAGAATTGTATCAATTACACCTGGAGAATCACTTATTGTTTCTATATTTTGAGTTGCAACATCTAAACGCATTTGTGTAAATAATCTTGGAAAAAAATCATTCTCTAGTGCAATATTATCGGTTTCTGGTAATGGTGTTGTAAAATTGGCATCACTATACAAAGAATATTCACAGTGTAAAAATGAATCAGGTAGATATAAATAACTCTGCTGATTATCAACTTCAAAAATTAAATCACCTCCAGTATTTACTCTACTGGAAGATCCGGGATTCATAGCAATTCTTATATAGTCATTCTTTTTTTGATTGTAACTGACGAACGGAGGATCGTCTAATCTAAATTTATTTTCGATAAGCGAAGACATTTTTATAAAAAATAATTTGACTTTTTGTTTTTTCTCACAGACAGAAAATAATTTTACTAAAATAATTTTGCTAAAAAAATTTTGCTAAAAAAATTTTACTAAAAAAATTTTACTAAAAAATATATTTTAGAATTTTGCTAGACCAGCTCCGCTACAGCTTTGCTGGTTAAACCGAAGGTTGCTACTCACGCCATTTCCTCTTATTTCTTCAATTGTTTTTTTATTATTTTTATTTTCATTATGTTTACTATTAGACGGAGCTCCGCTCCTCAAGGTTTCCCCAACAGCTATGTTAGCAATTTTGTTTTTTGTTTCCTCTGAAAGTTTTTTTAAATTTTTTAGTTCTTCAGAATCATTCCTAAGTTTACGAATAGCTTCTAGTTGTTTTAATTCGTTTTGAGACTTGACAGCATTTGATATTGCACTAGCTCTACTACCTATAGCAGCTGCTCCTTTTGCAGCAGATGTAATCAAATCTTTATTATTTTTAATTAAGTTAACGATACTTCCAATACCAGAAAAGATGCCAGCCCCTTCTTTTTGGACGGCACCTGCGGTGCCTAGGAACTTTTGTGTTCCGACAGTTTCTACACTATCATAATGGTACACAGGTTTCTGAGATGGTTCATGAGCAATTTTATTATTTGATGCAAAATGTTTAAGATTGTGTTTATAAATTATAGGCATTTTTTAGGATTAAATTTGACTTTTGGGAAAAATATCTACGTGTTAAGATTTACGTTTGTGAATGGACAACAACTTCGAGATAACTTTATTAATTGCCTGTTGCACTTTATCTATTGCGTCAAGCAGCGTGTGATGTACTTTAATTTCTTTTCTATTAACTTGCATTTTCACCTGATTCATCTTCAACGCCGTTTTAAGTGCATTTAACTTAATTTTAAGAACATCTAATTGTCTTTTAACAGAATCTAACTGTTCTTTATTTTCTTTAGAGTTTTCTTGTAAATTTTTCTTTAATTCATTTTCTAGATTGATTTTCAGATTTTTCATTTTATCAACTTTTTCATTAAGTGAGTTTACTTCATTTATTATTCTATTCATCTTTTTCATTTGTTGAGTAATTTTAGAACTTAATTCATCAACACTTTTTTGGAATGTAGTTTGTAACTGCTTTAAATTTTTTTTAATTCTTTCAGGTAGATTTTCTATTTCATCTTCTAATTGTTCTTTTAACATTTTTATCTGATGTTTATTTTTAATGACTGCAGATTTTAACTTTATAGAAAGTAATATTAAAATTTTTGATTGTTCAGAAATCTTTTTAAAAAGTTTTGCTATATCTGCTTCTAGCTCTCTATGCTTTTTATCAAGTTTTAATAATTTTTCGTTTAATGATTTGTCATTAAGTTTTAGCAACTTTAATTCATTCATCAGTGGAACCAAAACATCGTTTATATATTTTTCCTTTAAATCATTGATTTGTGTATCAACATATTGTTTATTTGTTAACTCTGTATTTTGTTGCGGAAGAATAGAAAGATGCAATGGTCCAGATAAAACGTCTCCAGTTTTCATGATATAATTTTCTATCTCTATTTCTAATTCACGATTATTCGGGATATATGCACCTCCACCAACATTTGGTAACATCATTTTTAAAACAATAAAAAAATAAAATTTTTTCTAATAACAATAAAAAAATAAAATTTTTTCTAATAAAAATAAAAAATAAAGTTTTTTCGAATAAAAATAAAAAATAAAATTTTTTCTAATAAAAATAAAAAAATGGAAAATCCAAATTTAAAAAAATTATATTCGCCCGCATCATCCTGTTCTTCTTATTCGACGAGATCAACGGGATTTGAAAATAAATGTTTTGATAATAATAATAATAATCCATGTATAGATGTTAATATTTTATTTCAATTACAAGCCGAAATATTTAGAGAACAGACTAAAGGTTTACCTTCTATAGAAACTAATTATTGTTTATTTCCAGGTGATCCATTTATTAAATTTATGGAGATTGTAAGTAAATATAATGATGTAGCTTATGTTGAATTAAATAAAGAAAATATGGTTATAATAGGTCATAATAATGTTTATGGATTTATTAGAGCAGTGTTACCAATTAGTAATACTGATTGGATAGAAACTAAAATTATTAATTATATCAATATTAAAGAATTAGTTAAAAAATTAAAATCTTTTTCGAAAGAAAAAATTAGATTATTTGTTGACGATCAAAATCAATATAACATTCACATAGAGAGTAAAAAACATAATGAAGAATTATTATGTCAAGTTTATTATAGAGACACGATTTATAAACAAGAAACATTAGAAATGCCCCAAAGATACGATGATGATACGTATATAGGATTATATTCCAACTTAAATATTAATTTATCAAAATCTTATATAAATGGTTTAGCTCAACAAGAGAAAATTTATATGTGGTCTACACCTTATACTATTAACAATGACCATAATCATATTCATAATAAACGAACCGAAGATTCTAGGGCTTTGCCCGATCTTAAAGAATCTTATGATAATAATGATGATTCTGTAACATCTGAAAAAGGTGTAAATGGTAAAAAAGATTATAAAAATATTAGTATTTATAAAAATTTATCTAAATTTTATTTTATTACAATTGAAAATAATAATGATGGTATAGTTGAAGATACTGTTAGACAACTATGTGTCGGGTCTACAAAATTTAAATTAGGATTTACATCTAATCAATTTAAAATTTTATCATCTTTAACAAAAACTAAAAGTGATTCAGATTATGGTGGTGTTATTAAATTTTCCAAAAGAGATCAAAGACCAATATTTTTCTCTATTATATTATTATCAGATAAAAGATGTAATTTAGAGTTAGATATTCCAATAAGAGAATGGTATCCTATCATGGAAGGGCATCCTATACCAAAAAGTGTAATTTATGATGATGAAGAAACAATTTATGATGATGATGAAGAAACAATTTATGATGATGATGATGAATCAATAGTTAGTGAAAAAAAATTTAAATTATCTTTTGATAAAACATTATATGATGAAACTTAATAAGATAAAACTTAATATGATAAAACTTAATATGATAAAACTTAATGTGATAAAGAAAAAAATAACTAAAGAACGTGAAATATATAAAAATATAAAATAACACTCAAGTCCTTGATATTAGAATGTTTATATCTAAACTTAAAACACAAATTTTTTCTTAAATTTTCTCTAAAAAACTAAAAAAATGGAAAATACCAAGTTTTATTGTGTCTTATGTAAAAAAAAAGTTGCAAACAAAAAGAAGTTATCAATCTCATTTAAATAGTAAATTGCATTTACAAAATGTAGAACGAGTTGATGAAGGAAATATATTAAAATTAAATAGTTATAAAAACTATCTAGAAACATTGCCTACTGATATAAAAGTTAAAAAAATGTTTGATGATTATTCACATTCGGAATATAAAAAAGTTTTTAATAGTGAAGATGAGACCATACAAACCGAAGGTTCTAGGGCTTCGCCCGTACCAGATGGAAGATATTTATTCAGCGATACTGATGAATTTGATGAAGCTGAACGAAACGATGAAGCCTTAGCAAATATAAAATATTTATTTAATCAGTCTTTTCGCGGGACATCGGAGATGTCTTCCAGGACTTCGCCCGTTGAATATAATGAAACCGATAAAACTTTTTCTGATATTCTAACCAACTTTTATAATATATTTAAGAAATCTTTCAAATGTTATATGAATGTAGAAGTACTTTATACAAAAAATGGACCTGATGGAATTCCTGAAGAAATAATACAAGGACATTTTACAAATTCACAAGAAATTCATAATGTAAATGATATACAACCCATATTTGAATCGATGATACTTAAATTAGAAAATTGTATAATTGAAGCACAGTTACGTGAATCTGGTTGGAGATTTGTTAAAATACTATCTAAGAAAATAGTAATTGATAAATATAAAAATAATACTGGTGGTAGTTATGTTTCTTTACCTTTCAGTTCACCACAAATAATCAACATAAAAAATGAAGATGATTACTGTTTTCTGTGGAGTATTATAGCACATTTACATCCTGCAGAATATCATAAAGAAAGACTAAGTCATTATAATAAAGAAGAATACATAAATGAATTTGATCTTTCTGATGGCTTAGATGAATTTCCATATGATTATAATAGGTTAATAAAGTTTCATAAAAAGAATAAAAATTTAATAGAAGTAAATGTTTTTGAATTAAATGTGAATTATGTTTCTATTTGTAAAATTATTCCACTTTACTCAGATTCAAAAAAATTTTATTTGAATAATAAAAATTTATGTCAATCAGAAATAGTATATAATGATAGAGGAAATTACATGCATCATAATATTTTTTACCAAGGAAAAATAATATGTACTGAAAAATTTGAACTTGTTAAAACACTATCACCAATAATGATTAATCATAATAATTATAAAGGACGTACTGATGATTATAATTACAAATATTCATCTTTATCTTCAGAATATCAACAAAAATTAGAAAATTTAAATAAAAGTTTACAAAAATGTAAAATAGATTATCAACAACAAATAAAAATGTTGCTACAAGAATATCACCATAAATATCAAAATAAGATAGCAACAATTCAAAAATTAAATGAAGAAAATAATAAAGAATTAAATAATGAAGAAAATGAAACCAATCAAAAAATAAATGAATCTTTAAAAAAATGTCTACAACAATATAAAGAACAATATGATAAAGAATATAGTTATCAGCTACAAATATTAAATCAAAATTATCATCAAAATACATTTAATATTACAAAAGAAATTAATGAAACACATGAAATATATCAAGATAAATTTGAAAAACTAGAACAGTCAAAACAACCAGCACAAGCGAATATATTATATTATCAGGGTCATTTTATATTGTGTAAAGATGTTTCTATATTCACAAAAACTTCAGATAATAAAAATTTTCCTTGTCTTCAATGTATGACAAGTTTTAGAACTAAAGAAGAAATGAATAGACATTTGGAGAATTGCCAACAAAATGAAGCAGTCAGAAACACATTTCCAAAAGATGATTATTTAGAATATAATAAATGGTATTTTAAAAATAAAGTACCCTTTACTATTTATTGTGATTTTGAAGCATATAATGTTAATATGACACAAAATCGAACGGAAAGTTCCAGGGCTTCACCCGATTCTGAAAATTATAATTCTGAAAATGGTACGGGCCAAGCCCTAGAACCTTCGGTTTTTAATTATGAAAAAAGTGCACCTGGAAAAAGTTCAGCTGAACAAAGTAAAGAAAAATATTTATTTGAACAAAAACCATTATGTTGGGGAATGTACATTCATTCAAATTATCCTGAATTATTTAAATCAGAATATTTACAATACTATGGTGAAGATAGTTCAGAAATGTTTACAAAGAAAGTAGAAGAATTACAAGGACGTTTTTCACAATTGCTTGAAACAAATATTCCAATGATGCCATTAACAGAAAAAGAAAAATTAAATTTTATTAATGAAACAAAATGTTATTACTGTGGAAGAGAATTTACAAAAAATTATAAAAATGGCAAAGGTAGATATCTTGACAAGCGAAGCGACGGCTCTGCCGTCAAGGTAAAAGATCATGATCATCTAAATGGATTATATAGAGGTGCAGCACATAATTCTTGTAATCTTAATGCTAATAAATTTAAATATAACTTTGTTCCTCTATATTTCTACAATGGTTCTAAATATGATTTCCATCTAGTAATGAAAGATTTATTTTCATCTGAAAAATTACAACAACAACAAATAAATGTACTATGTAAAACAGAAGAAGAATATTTTTCAATGCAATTAGGTTGTATTAGAATTTTAGATGCATTTAGATTTTTTACTCCTTATTCATTAGATGTTATGGGAAAAACTTTGAAATCTGAACAATGTAAAATATTAAATAAATATAATTTAAAACCTTTAAAAGGAATATTTCCGTATGAGTACATAACTGGAGATTTCAATTCTGTGAATAAAATTATGTAAGAAAAACAACTTCCTCCAATAAATAAATTTAAATCAACATTAAAACAATCAAAATTATCTGACGAAGACTATGCAGAAGCTGAAAAAAATTGGAGAGAGTTAAATTGTAAAACAATGTATGATTATACAATGAAATATCTTCAGATAGATGTGTTAATACTAGCTGATCTTTTTGAAAACTTTCGTGATATGTGTTTAGAATATTACGGAATAGATCCATGTTATTGTTATTCTACACCAGGTTTAACATGGCTAGCAGGATTAAAACATACTGGTGTTAAACTTAATCATTATAAAGAAAATACATATGATAAATTATTATTTTTTGAATCTGGAATTAGAGGTGGAGTTTCATCAGTTTTAGGTAATAGATATGTTAAATGTTATAATGAGAAAGTAAATCCACAAGAATATGGAATAATGAAACCTTTATCTCCAGAAGAAAAAGATAAAATATTAGAAATTTTTCGAACGAAACGAGAAGGAGTAGAACGTGAAAAAGCAATTGATGAATTCATGAGAGAAAACTATTTGTTATATTATGATTTTAATAGCTTATATTCTTCTTGCATGATACAAGAATTACCAACAGGTGAAATGTCATGGTGTAATATTCTAGATTATCAAAAAACATATGATGGAAATTATAATCATGGTTATATGTATGAAGTTGATTTAGTATACCCTGATGAAATAAAAGATAAAACAAAATATTTTCCTTTCTGTCCCGAAAACAAAATTCCTAATATAGAAGATTTTTCAGATTATCAAAAATCTTTAATTCCTAAGAAATATAGGCCAACAAAAAAACTTATGTTAACACAAAGCAATAAAGGAAAGTATGTTGTTGAAGGAAGAATGCTAGATTGGTATTTAGATCATGGAATGATTCTCACCAAAATACATCGAAAACTATTTTATCAAAAATCTAGGTGGTTAAAAATTATATAGAGTTCAATATTGAAAAACGTAAAATAGCTAAAAGAAATAAAGATGATTTTGGAAACGTGTTCTTCAAATTAATGAATAATGCATTTTATGGTAAGACTTTAGAAAATGTGCGTAATAGACAAAATATTGAAATAGTTTATGATAAAGATAGATTTCAAAATTTAACAAGGAAACCTACATATAAAAGAACTACTAGATTTAGTGATGAACTATGTGCTGTACATTTACGTCGAATTAGCGTAAAACATGATAAGTTTAATTTTATTGGTTTCACTATATTAGAATTAGCTAAACTATTTATGTATAGATTTATATCTGATTATTTAGCACCTGCTTATGGCAAAAACTATAAATTACACTTTACAGATACCGATTCTGTTTTCTTAGAATTAACAATACCGTATAATTCTACACTTGATGAAGAAATAGATAAAATAAAAGATATCATTCATCCTTCTGATTTATGTAAAGTAAAAGATGAATTAGAAGGAAATGAAGATTTCATAACAGAAGCTATATTTTTAAAATCTAAATGTTACTGTTATGATACAACTAATAATATTAAAACACATAAAACATTAAAAGGAATTTCAAAGGCATCAGTGGCTAATCAAATAACATTTCAAGATTATAAAAATGTATTATTTAATAATGAAATAAAAACAGCATGTAATTATAGACTTAATTCAAAAAAACATAACATGTATTTAAAAGAAGAACATAAATTAGCATTAGATCCATTTGATGATAAAAGAAAAATTTTACCTGATGGAATAACTACTGAACCTTTTTAATTTTCTAATTTCTAAGATAGACAAATTTGATATATATATAAAATAAAAAAAATATTGTAACACTATATTTGTATATTTTTATCACTCCGCGAAAATATTTTCGATAACTCTTTCATGAATTTTTTTATCAATATTAATTGTAATGAAGCCATAATCTTTTGACCAAGCATTATTACACGATTGTTTAAATTCATCTTTATTTCTTACGCATAAATCTCTTAACAAATCACTTAAGTTTCTTGCATTTATTTCAAATAGTATAAATATATTTGCATTCTTTCTAATAACACTTCCGTCTAATGAATACATACTTTGTGTTAAATAAAATACACTACAGTTATTATGTCTACCTCTTGTGAAATAATTTCTCTGAACTGACTGATTTCTATCATTAACGCAATCATCAAAAATTACACAATGTTTCATTGTTTTATCTAGTTTACTAGGATCTTGCATATTACCACTATCATCTATTAATTGTATCTTTATATGGTTATTTTTATTAGATTCTACTAACTGATTATTTTTTGCTGCTTCTTCACACCACGAACTTATTTCTTCTTCATCTTCAGATTTTTCATATTCTTTGAATAATGAAGCAATTGCTGTTTTTTTAAGATTATTTTCAAATCCATATTTTAAAAATTGATAGACGGGTTGTTCTGCCGTTGTTGTATAAATTATAAGATTGTTATAATCCAAAAAATTTGGAGTCGTTAAAATTTTAAATAATAGATACGTTTTTCCGCAACCTGATCTTCCACAAATAACTGACAAAACTTTATTAGATAAATTTGGATGATGATTAAATTTAAGTTTTTTTTTTATTTAATGGAGGTAGTTCACTCATTTTTTAATAAAAAAATTTATTTTTATTTTTTTTATTTTTTGTTTTTAAAGAAGAAGAAGAAAATTAAACTTCTCTAGCTTCGCGTGGGAGTTTATACCTCCCGAACCAAAAGATCTATCATAATCTCTTCACCTCCAAAATTTATTTCTTGTCCTTTTTCATCAGTGATTCTAATGCCAATGTTGTTAATAGTTTTTCTTGTAATAGGAAAATATATTAATGTTTGTGGAATTACATTTAATCTATAACCAATGGGTACAGTAAAAGCTGGAAAACTGAATATTAAATTTGATAATTTACCATTTATATATCCTCCTTCAATAATGTCACAATGTACAACAATTGAATTTATTTCAGTTATTTTTGGAATCTTCTCACCTAAATGATAACCTTGACTATAGGTTTGTTTATTAAATCCTAATAGCTTTGACAATGATCTATCATGATTAAAATCAACTTGATGATTTTCGTCTAAAGTAAGAGAAAATTTATTAACTGCCGGTTCAACTGCAAAATGTAATTGTTTCTTATCTTTAAATGATATACCTAAATGTCTCTTAATTTCATTTGATATTGTTTCAACTTCGTAAGAACCAGGAAGAAGAGTTAGTATTTTCCATGTTTTGCCTTTATCAGTAGAATATCTAAATTGATCATTCACATCTTTGATAACGTTTTGAATAGTGTTAAATGTAGAGAAACTAGTCAATGCAATTTGATAATTTTTATTTTGTTCCAAATGTAGAATGGGTTCTAAATTACAAGTGTGTGATGAAGTAGTTGTTATAATTTTTAATGTCGTACTAAATTTTGATGAACCCAAAATCTCTGTTAGATTTTCTAAATGATTATTAATTTTGTCTAAATCTGCTGAACACATTTTTAAACTTAAAAAATTAAATAAATATTTTTTTATGAAAAAAGTAAAACAACAACATATTTCAGCTACGGGCGAAGCCCTGGAGGACATCAGAGATGTCCGGTTATACTTTTATAATCCTCTTCATTTAGAATCTTCTTTTCTAACAGTCTTTTCAATATAGCATGAATTTCATTGAAACTAGAATTATGTCCTTCTTTTATTGCAGATATTAAAATATTCAATCTATTTAGTAATTCTTGTGGATCATCTGGTAAAAATACAGTTGTTTCAGTTTTCTGTTTTTCAGATAAACCTTTTCCTACTTTAACTCCCGTTGATAATAAATTTTCTAATTGTTTATAACGTCTAAGAGATTTTATTGCACCAACTCTGTCTAACATAGCTTTATATTTTATGAGATCTTCTACAGCATAATTATTTAAATCTGCTCCTCTTAAAAGATTAACAAAATTTCTATCTAAATTAAAAGGAGATTTATCTGGTGAAAAAATTATACCTCGAAAAGGTTGTGGAAATATTTCTTTTTGTCCGAGATAAAATCTAGGTATTGTTTTTCCATCTATAAATGAGATAGAATGTTCAAATTGCATAGATTTTGGTAATTTCTTATTAATGTTTGATTCTAGTAATCCATAGTCATCTAATATAGTTTTGTGCTCTGGATCTGTTATATCAATTTGTTTATCATTATTTGTACTTTCTTTTTCAAGAGTTTTAAATGGTTTCATAGTTTTCTCAAAATCAGTTTTTACTTGCTCGGTTTGCTGCATTTTTTCAAACATATCAGATTGAATACCAGCTTTTATCATTCTATGTTGAAGATGATTTTCTTTCATAATATTTCTTTGTTTTATTAACTCTTCTAATTGTTTTATTCTTTTAAAATTATCAGCTCTAATTTTATCCATTTTTAAAATATAATATTTGAATTTTGTGGTAACATTGGAATACAGCAAAAACATTTTACTGAACAAATTATTTTTTTATTGCTTTGTTGTTTGACATCTTTCCGTTTAAAGTTTTCTCGGTTAAAGTTTTCTCGTTTTAAGTTTTGTTTAATAAAGTTTTGTTTAATAAAGTTTTGCTTAAATTTTCGCTTAAAGTTTTTAGCTCTTCTAAAAAAAATTTGTCATTTTCTTCATTAGAAATTTTAGCATCACTAGAAATTTTGCCATCCTTTTTATTTTTATCATCAACTTTTTCTGTCTGTGATTGAAATGATATTTGATTTACTTCATTAGCTATTTGATCAAATTTTTCAATCTCATCTAACGTAATAACATTATCATCACATACTCTTTGAAAGTAGTAATGTAGTTTATCATAGACTTCTTTAATATGTAAATGCTTAGTTTTTAATGATTTTCGTTTCTTAGTTATTAAAGATTTATCTAACATTGTAACAAGTAAAGTTGCAAAAACACCCGTACCTGTTAAAGCTGTAGCAACTACTGGAATTACTAAAACACCTGAAGATATAACAATTGTCAAAGCACCTAAACTTATTGTTAAGAATATGCCAATTCCTTGTGTTACATTCTTAACTTTAGTCCATCTCTTTCTTAATTTTTTATAATGCTCTAATCTTGATAATAATTGAGTTTCCTTATCTTTCATATACCTAACTCTATCTTTGTGTTTTTCTTTATTCATTTTTTCAATGTTAATCTTTTCAATGTCCATTAAAGTAGAACTACGTTCATATGATAACGAAGGATATATTCTTGAGGTTCCTTCCATTTCTGAAGTTCCTTCCACTTTTGTTTCTTCCATTTTTAAAGAAATATTTTTAGTCACATGATATATTTTAAAAACCTGAAAAATGGATTTAAAAGACGTTTTTAAAAATACTAATTTTTGGTGTCCTAGAACGGTCATGATTTTGCGGGGGTGAAAATTGTAATTCTCAAATTTTGAGATTCTTAACTTTTATGATTTTTTCGGTGTCCTAGAACGGTCATGATTTAAGCGAGGGTGAAAATCGAACCGAAGGTTCTAGGGCTTCGCCCGATTGTAATTCTCAAATTTTGAGATTTTGAAAAATTTGAAAATTGTGTATTTTTAAAAACGTCCAAATTTGTGAATTTAGGTCTTCATAACCTGAAAAAGGGTTCAAATTCATGAATTTATGTCGTTTTTAAAAAGTACCATTTTTGAAAAAATGGTACTTTTTGAATGGACTAAATCCATGTATTTAGGTCTTAAAAACCTGAAAAAGGGTCTAAATTCATGAATTTATGTCGTTTTTAAAGATACTATTTTTTTGAATTTTATGGTGGCCTGGAACGGTCTAAATTCATGTATTTAGGTCTTAAAACCCTGAAAAAGGGACTAAATTCATGAATTTATGTCGTTTTTAAAGATGCCATTTTTTTGAATTTTATGGTGGCCTGGAACGGTCTAAATTCATGTATTTAGGTCTTAAAAACCTGAAAAAGGGTCTAAATTCATGAATTTATGTCGTTTTTAAAGATACTATTTTTTTGAATTTTATGGTGGCCTGGAACGGTCTTTTGCCCATTACTTACATGCACATCAGTCGAAAGGTAATAAGTAGAAACATACGGGTTGGGGTGAGTAAACGTGTTTTTGAGCTAGTGTCTGGGACTTCTATGCGTTTTTATAGAGAATAGTTAGTGATGAATGAGTGTTTTTGATGAAAAAACACATAGATTTTCAATCTAATATACATAGATCTGCATCAAATTACATCTACAGGCTCCTCAGGGAGTCATGAATAGGGTTGGGGTGAGTAAACGTGTTTTTGAGCTGGTGTCTGGGACTTCTATGCGTTTTCATAGAGAGTAGTTAGTGAAGAATGAGTGTTTTTGATGAAAAAACACAGATTTTCAATCTAATATGCATAGATCTACATCAAATTACATCTACAGGCTCCTCAGGGAGTGATGAATAGGGTTGGGGTGAGTAAACGTGTTTTTGAGCTAGTGTCTGGGACTTCTATGCGTTTTCATAGAGAGTAGTTAGTGAAGAATGAGTGTTTATGATGAAAAAACACATAGATTTTCAATCTAATATGCATAGATCTACATCAAATTACATCTACAGGCTCCTCAGGGAGTGATGAATAGAGTTGGGGTGAGTAAACGTGTGTTTGAGCTAGTGTCTGGGACTTCTATGCGTTTTCATAGAGAGTAGTTAGTGAAGAATGAGTGTTTTTGGTGAAAAAACACATAGATTTTCAATCTAATATACATAGATCTACATCAAATTACATCTACAGGCTCCTCAGGGAGTGGTGAATAGGGTTGGGGTGAGTAAACGTGTTTTTGAGCTAGTGTCTGGTACTTCTATGCGTTTTCATAGAGAGTAGTTAGTGAAGAATGAGTGTTTTTGATGAAAAAACACATAGATTTTCAATCTAATATGCATAGATCTGCATCAAATTACATCTACAGGCTCCTCAGGGAGTGATGAATAGGGTTGGGGTGAGTAAACGTGTTTTTGAGCTAGTGTCTGGGACTTCTATGCGTTTTCATAGAGAGTAGTTAGTGAAGAATGAGTGTTTTTGATGAAAAAACACATAGATTTTCGATCTAATATGCATAGATCTGCATCAAATTACATCTACAGGCTCCTCAGGGAGTGATGAATGGGGTTGGGGTGAGTAAACGTGTTTTTGGGCTAGTGTCTGGGACTTCTATGCGTTTTCATAGAGAGTAGTTAGTGAAGAATGAGTGTTTATGATGAAAAAACACATAGATTTTCAATCTAACATGCATAGATCTGCATCAAATTACATCTAGAGGCTCCTCAGGGAGTGATTAATAGAGTTGGGGTGAGTAAACGTGTTTTTGGGCTAGTGTCTGGGACTTCTATGCGTTTTCATAGAGAGTAGTTAGTGAAGAATGAGTGTTTTTGATGAAAAAACACATAGATTTTCAATCTAATATGCATAGATCTGCATCAAATTACATCTACAGGCTCCTCAGGGAGTGATGAATAGGGTTGGGGTGAGTAAACGTGTTTTTGAGCTAGTGTCTGGGACTTCTATGCGTTTTCATAGAGAGTAGTTAGTGAAGAATGAGTGTTTTTGATGAAAAAACACATAGATTTTCAATCTAATATGCATAGATCTGCATCAAATTACATCTACAGGCTCCTCAGGGAGTCATGAATAGGGTTGGGGTGAGTAAACGTGTTTTTGAGCTAGTGTCTGGGACTTCTATGCGTTTTCATAGAGAGTAGTTAGTGAAGAATGAGTGTTTTTGATGAAAAAACACATAGATTTTCAATCTAATATACATAGATCTGCATCAAATTACATCTACAGGCTCCTCAGGGAGTCATGAATAGGGTTGGGGTGAGTAAACGTGTTTTTGAGCTAGTGTCTGGGACTTCTATGCGTTTTCATAGAGAGTAGTTAGTGAAGAATGAGTGTTTTTGATGAAAAAACACATAGATTTTCGATCTAATATGCATAGATCTACATCAAATTACATCTACAGGCTCCTCAGGGAGTGATGAATAGGGTTGGGGTGAGTAAACGTGTTTTTGAGCTAGTGTCTGGGACTTCTATGCGTTTTCATAGAGAGTAGTTAGTGAAGAATGAGTGTTTATGATGAAAAACACATAGATTTTCAATCTAATATGCATAGATCTACATCAAATTACATCTACAGGCTCCTCAGGGAGTGATGAATAGAGTTGGGGTGAGTAAACGTGTGTTTGAGCTAGTGTCTGGGACTTCTATGCGTTTTCATAGAGAGTAGTTAGTGAAGAATGAGTGTTTTTGATGAAAAAACACATAGATTTTCAATCTAATATACATAGATCTACATCAAATTACATCTACAGGCTCCTCAGGGAGTGATGAATAGGGTTGGGGTGAGTAAACGTTTTTTTGAGCTAGTGTCTGGGACTTCTATGCGTTTTCATAGAGAGTAGTTAGTGAAGAATGAGTGTTTTTGATGAAAAAACACATAGATTTTCAATCTAATATGCATAGATCTACATCAAATTACATCTACAGGCTCCTCAGGGAGTGATTAATAGAGTTGGGGTGAGTAAACGTGTTTTTGAGCTAGTGTCTGGGACTTTGATGCGTTTTCATAGAGAGTAGTTAGTGAAGAATGAGTGTTTTTGATGAAAAAACACATAGATTTTCGATATAATATGCATAGATCTACATCAAATTACATCTACAGGCTCCTCAGGGAGTGGTGAATAGGGTTGGGGTGAGTAAACGTGTTTTTGAGCTAGTGTCTGGTACTTCTATGCGTTTTCATAGAGAGTAGTTAGTGAAGAATGAGTGTTTTTGATGAAAAAACACATAGATTTTCAATCTAATATGCATAGATCTGCATCAAATTACATCTACAGGCTCCTCAGGGAGTGATGAATAGGGTTGGGGTGAGTAAACGTGTTTTTGAGCTAGTGTCTGGGACTTCTATGCGTTTTCATAGAGAGTAGTTAGTGAAGAATGAGTGTTTTTGATGAAAAAACACATAGATTTTCGATCTAATATGCATAGATCTGCATCAAATTACATCTACAGGCTCCTCAGGGAGTGATGAATAGGGTTGGGGTGAGTAAACGTGTTTTTGGGCTAGTGTCTGGGACTTCTATGCGTTTTCATAGAGAGTAGTTAGTGAAGAATGAGTGTTTATGATGAAAAAACACATAGATTTTCAATCTAACATGCATAGATCTGCATCAAATTACATCTAGAGGCTCCTCAGGGAGTGATGAATAGAGTTGGGGTGAGTAAACGTGTTTTTGGGCTAGTGTCTGGGACTTCTATGCGTTTTCATAGAGAGTAGTTAGTGAAGAATGAGTGTTTTTGATGAAAAAACACATAGATTTTCAATCTAATATGCATAGATCTGCATCAAATTACATCTACAGGCTCCTCAGGGAGTGATGAATATGGTTGGGGTGAGTAAACGTGTTTTTGAGCTAGTGTCTGGGACTTCTATGCGTTTTCATAGAGAGTAGTTAGTGAAGAATGAGTGTTTTTGATGAAAAAACACATAGATTTTCAATCTAATATGCATAGATCTGCATCAAATTACATCTACAGGCTCCTCAGGGAGTCATGAATAGGGTTGGGGTGAGTAAACGTGTTTTTGAGCTAGTGTCTGGGACTTCTATGCGTTTTCATAGAGAGTAGTTAGTGAAGAATGAGTGTTTTTGATGAAAAAACACATAGATTTTCAATCTAATATACATAGATCTGCATCAAATTACATCTACAGGCTCCTCAGGGAGTGATTAATAGGGTTGGGGTGAGTAAACGTGTTTTTGAGCTAGTGTCTGGGACTTCTATGCGTTTTCATAGAGAGTAGTTAGTGAAGAATGAGTGTTTTTGATGAAAAAACACATAGATTTTCAATCTAATATGCATAGATCTACATCAAATTACATCTACAGGCTCCTCAGGGAGTGATGAATAGGGTTGGGGTGAGTAAACGTGTTTTTGAGCTAGTGTCTGGGACTTCTATGCGTTTTCATAGAGAGTAGTTAGTGAAGAATGAGTGTTTTTGATGAAAAAACACAGATTTTCAATCTAATATACATAGATCTACATCAAATTACATCTACAGGCTCCTCAGGGAGTGATGAATGGGGTTGGGGTGAGTAAACGTGTTTTTGAGCTAGTGTCTGGGACTTCTATGCGTTTTCATAGAGAGTAATTAGTGAAGAATGAGTGTTTTTGATGAAAAACACATAGATTTTTTACACATACATTTTCAATCTAATATACATAGATCTACATCAAATTACATCTACAGGCTCCTCAGGGAGTGATAAATGGAGTTGGGGTGAGTAAACGTGTTTTTGAGCTAGTGTCTGGGACTTCTATGCGTTTTCATAGAGAGTAGTTAGTGAAGAATGAGTGTTTTTGATGAAAAAACACATAGATTTTCAATCTAATATACATAGATCTACATCAAATTACATCTACAGGCTCCTCAGGGAGTGATGAATAGGGTTGGGGTGAGTAAACGTGTTTTTGAGCTAGTGTCTGGGACTTCTATGCGTTTTGATAGAGAGAAGTTTGTATTGCCTATGGCCATTTTCATGCTACAACTTGTTTTTGACACCAGCTGTCAGCTGGAGCCATGTTTATGTTTGTGGTTAGCATAAATGGGATGTTATTCAGGTAGAGTTTTGGGAAATAGCTTTGAACCTGAGAGGGAGAACACCTGAGTACCTGGGTAACCATCTGCGATAAGTAAATGAATAGATCCGATGCTTAAATTGCGACGTATTCCTTTCTTTAATTTGATTGGCTGTCTTAAACGCATGTGAAAATGCATAGGAGTAAGTAATAGTTATTGCACTGTGAGCAACAGTCGAGCGCGTAGCTCGAGACTGGCTTCCAGTGCAATAACTAACTTATCGGCACTGCTTTCTGTGCACGGTGTCACACAAATCTTCCCTTTTTCTTGTGTGAGCCATGTGTGAGCACATGTGTAGCACACGTGCAGCACGCTTCAGACCGCTCTGGCATTGAAACACGAACTGGACATTTCTCTCGTGTAGTTGACAGAGACACGAAGAGATTCAAGAGAAGATGAGAAGTTAAATATGTAGTCAGAATTTCACTGAGTTGTCTCTTAGTGCCTTGCATTTATTTTAGATGATCTCCATATGAGGTCAAACATAAAACGTCATTGATTGTTCGTTTAAATCACTTCGATTTAATTGCAATTTCTAAGTGTGATTTTAGGAATGTTTTATGGATGTTTATGAGGAGCACGCGTCATACCGCTGTGGAACAGAAACCCGGAGTAATTGTTTCTCTAATATGAGTGACAGCGACATGTGATAATTAATTGGGAGTCTGCAGTCCGAGAATTGAGAGAAGATGATTAGAATCAAATACTTTTAGATTTTCATTAAAGTGTCTAGTTTCCTTGCTTTTCCATTATCTCTACACTTCATGATTAATAGTCTGGAGTCTAAGAAATTTAAAGATCGTGAGACGCAAGCAGTTAGAAATTTTGACAGAACTGTGCATGTTCTATGTTTTCGCTCCATTTTATCACTACATTTGGGCTGACCGCTTTCTTTCCACAACATCGATAATTTCTTCCACTTCACTATGTGATCAATTTTCTAGGAGCGATAAAGTCCATGCGTTTCCTTTGGTGTCAGTTATCTATCTTCTCACTTATTTATGTGTAATTTTATATGTGTTATGGTTTTCATCACTCCCAGAACTTCATCCTTCCTTACTTCATGTTTAAAAATTTGCTTTGTGCTGCTTTCTCGATTATATGTGCTCTTCGTTACTTTGCATATACTCATTGGTTGATATTCGCGATTTGTATCAATTAGAATACTTTCAATATTTCGTCCGTTTTTTGGTATATTTCATTATTCACGGTGAATGGGATAGTAGCTTATTATTCACGGAGACTGGAACATAGCCTAGCACAATTAAAATCTGGCAATCATAGCATAATTTGCATGTTTTAATTATAAATGTGGAGGGGTTTTACATAGGATTTATTATGACATTAATACTTTTTAACTTTGGGATTTTTTATAACTTTTCATAGAAGTATCTACACTTCAAGATTGATCTCTTTAATTACTATAAGAGCAGCACTCGGAATAAATTAATTGTCTGAAGTATAAGAAATTGAAGGATTAAGGCAGCTGCCGGTTCCATGTTTTTGTTGTACTTCATTGCTGCATCAGGGATGACCGCTTCTGCGACAGCAATAACTTATACTACTTCACTATGTGATCAATTTTGGAGGAGTGAGAAAGTCTCCCACGTTTCCTATGTTGTTAATTACTTTTTCACCTATTCATGTGCAAATTGTATCTGAAGTATATTTTTCATCACTCTGAGAACTTTCTTTAAAATTCTCCCGCACGAATTAAGAATCTTGAAATCTTTACATCTTCTTGTGCTGATTACAATTGAAACATCTGAAACAACTTTATCCCGACTATAGAGAGCAAACTAAAAGAAATCACATTAATTACCACAAAATCTTAAGCGCCCGATCCATGTTTTGTTTACTGTGTTTGTGTGACATGACCAAGACTTGACTTCATACATTTGTATTCTCACCCGCAAACAGACTTCACTTTCAACTTGTGTTGATGATGTAAACACCGCGATTCATTCCATTCCTACACAATGGCATTCACACATTGCATACAGCCATGATTTTGAGGAGTGCAATAAGCAACGAAAAAAGCTCGCCGTGCGATAACCAATCCACTAGTTGGTTGTCGCACGGGAGCTCTTGTTATCGTTCGCTGTGCGATAAACGTGTTTACGGAGTAACCATACGTGTTGATGAAACTCAAGAAAGTATAAATAAGTAAACCGAATGAAGCATAAGTACTCCTCACACCATTCTGTTCACGTTATAGAGTTGTGCTGCTCTCGCTACCTGTGTTGACTAACCATTGCTAGATAGGGCCTGTAATCTGGAAAGTTTTGATCAATGTGACATGAAACTTCCACTGCTAGGAATTTGAATTCTAATGTTCTATGGGCACTACTGCAGTTTAGTGCACCCTCTATGAAAGAGACGGAAACGCGCCTACTGCAGTTTAGTGCACCATAAAACAACGGCGCATTCTCCCGCAAACGATGACTACGCACATTACACCGAAGCGCGCGCTCGGTGTAATGTGCGAAGACGAAGACGAAGACACAAAGACACTCATTTATAACTATAGGGAAGAAGAAGTAGGAAGTAGAAGAAGTAATGTGTTTATTTGTCATCATGAATGAAAATCGAAAAAGTTGCAAGAAATTACAAGTTATAGTCACACTAAGGTCTAGCATACATACATGTACATGCAGTGTAGTGTCAGTAGAAAACACAGCAGTAAAAAAAACCGCATAAATTATTTGTTTAAAAGAACAGACGTCCACGGGAAAAAAGAATGTAATCTCCTGGAAGTGTTGATATGTGGCAAACAAAGGTGTCCAGTTCTCAACATACGCTTTGGCACAAGTGAATGCAATGGATGGGAACTGAAAGACTCACACTTGGCAAAAAACTTCAACGCACGTTCTACTCTCATTGATGAGAGAGAAGGAAAGCAATCACAGGAGCAGTTCCTGCCACAAATTATTTTGTGCGCTCTTTTGTGAAAACATTCGAGCCTATGCTCTACAGAACTTGGCAACCACACAAAAAGTGGCGCAGCATATAATAGAATTGACAAAATGATTGAGTGATAGACCAAAACCAAATGATCACGTGACAAAATAGATTTTAAGACACGGATTACATAAAGTCGCTGTGATGCAAGCTTAAGAATTATATCAAAATGAGAGTTCCACGTAAGTCTATTATTCCAAGTGACACCCAGAATCTTGAATTCACTGAAGACACCAATGTCAGCATATGCAAATGCACCTGTCGAGCTTTTTTGAAAGATAAGTTGCTGAGATTTCCTGATGTTCAGGGACATTTTGTTCTTGATTGTCCAATCTTGAATAGTAACCAGATTATTCGGCCCGAGTCCAGTGCGCGAAATTGGCTCGATAATTGTAACGTCATCTGCATACAAAACAACGACAGAATCAGAATCGATGGTCAAAGATCCCATAAAAGCTGCAAACAGAACCGGGCCCATCACTGACCCCTGAGGAATTCCAGATGAGATAACCCGCGTGGAGCTGTAGACACCCTTGACCTTGAGCCTTTGTGACCGCCCGGTTAGATAGCTTACAAGCCAGATGATGAATCCATGATTTAAATTAGTACAACACATGCGATTGATCAGTTGACTTGGCAAGACTTTGTCAAAAGCCTTTGACAAATCAAGGCACGTCATCCTTACAGCCATGACATCAGGTTTGTCCAAAAACTCAGTGATAGAATCATGGACACGAACAAGTGCCCCTTCCGTGGACCCATGCCTTCTGAATGCAAACTGATGAGGTCCATACAGAGGAATTAAGCTGGCCATCAACGAACCTAGAACTAACTTTTCAAAAACCTTGCTGAACACTGGAGTCAGCGATATTGGGCGAAAGTCGGCGATTGTAGGATTGCGACATTTAGGGATGAGGATGACGTCGGCCAATTTCCAAGCTGCAGGGAACACACGATCATCAATGGATTTGTTGAAAATAGTCGCAAGCGGTTCAGATATTACTCCAGCAGCTTCACGGATAAGGCGATTCGGAATACCATCACTCCCAGCTGCTGTGGATGACTTCAGATGTATAAGTGCTTGAAAAACATCAAAAGGATCAACTTGAAAATCCCACAATTCATCATTAAGAGTGCACAAATCATCATCACTAGCATCATTAAAATTTTTTTCAAGTTCTTGTTGAACAGAAGCCAGAAAGGGTTCTATGCCGCCAAGACTGGCTATCAAAGCATCAAAGCTATTCGAACTGGATTTGCCCCGAGCATCGTTAACAACTCGCCAAACATTCTTGGACGACTTGATCTGCTTTTTGGTCCAATTCAATTTTGCTTTCGTCAATTCCTCGTTAACTCTCCTTTTGTAGTGAGCATACAAAGGCCAATTCTTCTCCCTAAAAGCTCTCCACCGCTTGTTGATGAGGTCCTTCAGTATTGGGTTCATCCAAGGTTTATCCCTTTTAGATAGCAAAGCGTAGCTGAATGGAATGAATGATAACGCTGCTTGAACGATGCAATAGAACTCAAGGCACATGTGATCAATAGATAAACCAGCCGTGTTCAGCTCAAAGTGAGCCAGTCCAACAGAGAGAAGATAGTTGAACCTTTCTACATTTGATCTTCGAAAGTCCCAGACTTTGGTCAGTTTTTTACGACACGCAACATCATCATCTTTACTGGCTAGCAGAATAGTGTTGTGGTCAGATGAACCAATTGGAGGACCAACAGAGGCTTCGTGCTCGTAAAAATCAGAGAGGTCAGAATTGATCCAAATCTGATCCAGTAGGGAGGTATTTCGTGTAGGTGTCGTCACACAATTGCGCAATGAAAATTGATGAGAGAACATGGATGAGTCAAATTGGTTAAAGTCACCACTAATGATTACATTTGAATCAGGATATTTCAAAAGCTCGGCATCCAACATATCAATTATGCACTCAGAGATCATCTTGAGTACATTTACCTTCAAACCAGGTGGAATATACGTACAAATCAAAAATAAATTCAAATTAGGTACTCTCAAGGAAAGCAACTCAATTTCACATGGACAAGGATAGCTGTTAATTGACACACATGGCAAGGAAGAGGAGATGTAGGCACAAACTCCACCACCAATGCGACCTGACCGGTCAGACCTATACAGATCATAGCCGCTGACGCAGATCAGTTCATTAGATATGTTGGAATGTAACCACGATTCAGTTATCAACACAATTCCCGAACGTAAGGAAGACAAGACAGCACATAGCTCATCAAATTTTGGCAAAAGTGATCGAGCATTCATGAGCATTAGAGAAGGATACTTTCGATTACGATTGTCAGAGGTAAAATCCATCACCGAAAATTTCCATTGGATCCAGTTCCCTTCCGAACGACGACACGTTGTTTATATATAATAACATCTTCGCCGTTTGCTTTGCGTTCTCTCAATTCTTCTTTGAGTCTTCTAAACTCTTCACGTTGAGCACGAGTCTTATCAGCATTCACATACACGTTTCGGAAACTTGCCGAATTCCGCAATTCCTTGGACTTTCGTAGTAAAACATTACGCGAATTAACATCAGTGAGAGTAAGACGCAAAAGCCTAGGTTTTCGTGAACCGGGGTGGCCGATACGCTGTTGAGAGACAATGGATTCAACCTCAATCGGATTGCCAACTTCAGCCAACAAAGACTCAGTTTTCCTCCAATCCTCTGCTTTCCTCTCCTCAAGCGAACCATCAGATTCGGCTAAGCCAGCAACAATAACGTTGTTGACCCTGTAAATGCGTTCGTCCATTTCCTGAAACATAGGACGACATAACTCATCTGGAGACATCCTTTCAAGAAACTGCTTGATTGAAGCTATTTCGTCTTCATGCCTCGAAACCAGCGACTTCATGTCTGAGACAGATTTCTCCACACCTTCCATTCTCTGGCTAATTGCTGAAACCGTAGAGACAATGTTGTCCAGTTGAGGTCTCAGCAAGCTGACTATCTCCTTTCTGTTGTCATCGAGCAATTTCTTGACCTCCTTTAATGTCAGCAGAGTAGGAGCTGTGCTGTTGTATCTAGTCCTTGGAGGTGTGGGTGACATGACTTGACTCAAAAGAAGTCAAAAGAAATGTCCAGACCAACGATGAAAGTGGCCGGAGAAAGTGGATCTGATCGTGTCAGGGTTCGAACCAGGTGCACCAGTCAGCAAAAGAGAGACGTGTTTCCAGCCGTCTAACCAGAAGACCACGATGATCACAGAGGTGTTCAAGGTATTGTGTTGACCAGGAACCTGGAGTTTGCTCTAGATTTCAACGTGACAGGGACGGTGGAGAACTATTCATCCAGATCTGCGCATGCGCAGACTGAGACAAAAATGACAAGAGCACAAATACGGGGATGGCACTGCGTCGGATGATCCCACGAAGATAAAAGTTACACCAAACGATGCATTGGACAACGAGGATGCAGAATATATAAAGATCCAAACCGAATGATCACTGTGACGCAAGATACGGGAGCGAAGATGAAAACCACGAGACGGACAGCTGAGACACAACCGCACGACGCACATTCACGATCACATTCACGAACGGCATTCATTCTGTTGATTAAATCATGTTGTTAAACGATCTTATTACGCTTGTTCATGACTCGGTCAGTGCTCGCCAATTTCTACAAGCTCAATGTATATTGCCTTCTGCTTCTCCTCAATCATTCATTTTAGGGTGCACTAAACTGCAGTAGTGCCAAATATCCGTTCTGACTCATCCATATTTTTCTAAAATAGAGTTGATGAAACTCAAGAAAGTATAAATAAGTAAACCGAATGAAGCATAAGTACTCCTTACACCATTCTGTTCACGTTATAAAGTTGTACTGCTATCCCTACCTGTGTTGACCAACCATTGCTAGATGGGGCCTGTAATGTGGAAAGTTTTGATCAATGTGACATGAAACTTCCACTGCTAGGAATTTGAATTCTAATGTTCTATGCCATATTCAACATAATGTTGTCATTTTTAATGTAGTCCGAGCCATTACCTTGGATGAATAATAGGAATATTGTCATAGTTTTCTTGGACAAATAATGCAGATATCTTCGGACATAGACTTCTTAATATTAGTATCTGGACAGGAAATTTTTCCACCTTTACACATGAGAGTGTACGTAGAACGTGATTTACAAATTGACAGTCAATCTTTATGTTGTCAATTTATTATGTATCGCATACGCCATATTCTCGACGATTACAGATTTAACATGGTGAATATATGTGTTTTAATATTTTTGAGTTGGAAAGAGCCAGGAATTTTTCAGATGTTAATTATTATTATAAGTTATGATGTACAAAATTTTTCGATTACCATCCAGTAATCCTCTTCAGGTAAAACGGTCTATCAGTACCTGAAAAAGATTACTGGATGGTAATCGAAAAATTTTGTACATCATAACTTATAATAATAATTAACATCTAAAAAATACCTGGCTCTTTCCAACTCAAAAATGTCATATCATGACTAGCCAAGACATCTTCCAAATATGTGTCTTACTTGGATGCCGGAATGGCTATAACAACAATAGACTTCCAGGTACATAATTTCACAAAAATTCCATCTAAAAGCACCGAAGTGTTGAAGTCATGTTTAAAGGAAATTTCGAGACCCGACTTTACACCAACACAAAATTCGAGTGTGTTCTCTGCATTTTGAGGAGGATGATTATGTGAAAGACAGTATTGATTCAAATTCACGCCGAAAGCGTCAAAGAACAACAGATCGCTTTCTAAATGCTAAGAAAATAATACTTCAATTGAAGAAGTTTTGCTTGAGATAATGTTTATAAATCATTGAGCACCTACCAATACTGGAGAATAGTTAACGTACGCTCACCGACGACAGGCCGCCGACTGCGGGATATATTCTATAATAGATATATATAAGTCTACTAATGATTGGAAATTGTCGTCTTACGGTCTTTGAACAGCTTCCAGCAGTTTTTGGCAGATTGGTGTTCATCTGGACGAAACGGGTTAACGGAGGAAACCTTCTTCGCATTGACCCAAAGTACTGCCAGTCAACTATATTCAACTATGTCCTGCTTGGAAAAGTTTCTTCCGATAATATTGAGGGCATGTTTGATCGCCATCGACGGTGAAGCGGGGGAAACTATTTGATATCAGTTCGACGTAGCTCTTTAAAATGAACGTAAATTGAAAAGGATTTCCAATCATGAACTTTATTGGTGCAAAATACTTTGAGCAAACCATGGCTGATGATGAAAGTGCGGATTCATCCTTGAAGGTACGGTACTTGACACGTTTTCATCTACAATTGATGTTGAGCTTTTCCCCGAAATTTCAGAGGACGAACTAAATACAATTTTCTATGTATCAGGATATATTGTGAAATCGTATTTAAAACCAAAGATGTGAGAATCATGTGACAAGATTATGAAATTCGATAATGCGGCTCTTTATGTAAATGAAGGAATCTGAGAATATCCATCTAATACCGCTAATGAAAGCATTTTTCTAAATTTGATGGATCGAGGAAGTTTGTGCCAGACCCCATTCTCACTCACTGTGTGTTCTCAATTGTGCACATTATTGATTTTTGAAAAGTTTGAAAATACTGTTCTTTTCTGTCGATCGCCATTCAAAGAGTTTGCTTCCCTTCTTGGTCTGGTTGTAACGAACCCATTTTAACGACTTATGAAGATGGCCACGAATTATATGCTATTATATGTCTGTTTGTCAATATACTAAAAAATGTCGTCTCAGAAAATCCATTTAATTATCCAGAATTCAACTTCAGTGACTTCACATTGCACGTACTTGCACTTCGCTTTATCTATATTTTGAATTTCTAATACGCTGGTTGCAATTTTTTGTGTAATGACAATAGATAGCTTTTTTCATGAGGCTATTATGAGCAGTTCTTTGCGGTGCCGGTAATTTAGATGCAAAGGTTTGAGATTTTATCTAATTCTCAATGTTATTGTTTTATATTTATTTGCACTGATTTAGTGTAGGCCTAACTGTAAGTGTAAGTGAAGGGAACTTTTCATTTCATTGCATGCTTTGCTTCAGATCGATCGCGTGATAGAATCAGAACGGTTATATCTAGTTGATGGGCAATCAACCATTTTATTCATATGAATGATGCAATTGACGCAAAGCGAGGAGTAAAATTTTTAACACGTCGTTTTTCTGCTCTCCGTATTTAATAGGTAATAAAGAAATTGAAATGTAACTGGTGGAGAAATTTGAAGTCATCAATAATTCATAAATAAATCGTGGAATTTTTCAAAATTCTATTTTATAAGGTTGTGCTCTGAATATTTACGTTTTATGACAAGACCGCAAATGGGCGTACATACCGGTGACGTGGATAGACGTCAGGCACTGCATCGACATTATTTTAATGACAAGATAAGGGAATGTCTCTAACAACACAAAAGTTAATGCCAGCCGAAAAAACCCTAATTTTTAATTTTGTCACTGGTCTATTTAGTATTTAATCCAAGGTCAGCAAATGCCTCGGTTATCGACAAGCATTTCAATATTCACATGTAGTATGCAATATACAGAGCTACATGTATATCAATGCATGTGTTGTTTAAAACGCGAAAGCGTTAATTCGTACATTAATTAAGAATTGCGTTTGTTTCAGGATTATAGCTAGCTAGCTTGAAAAACAACTAACTAGTGGAGGCGGTAAATTCTAGAATTAAGTCCTCGTATGCAGTTCTGCCGATACCACGATGGTAGCGGGAATAACTACATGGTTGATAACACAATTAACGGGCTTACTTTCCTACAACTTCAAAAATTGCGGTCTCTGTTAATTATTTTGCAATTATATTCGCTAATTTTAGAATTATCTGAATTCTAAATCAGCTCGTAAATTGACTATACATATTTGGTACTTGGCCAATTAGCGGATTTGTCATATTTAACGTGACAGTGGACCTACACTCGATTCACAAATGCCTAGAAGTACGTTGATTAATTACTTTGATACAGAATTTGCCCTTTTACGAATAAATTCATGGAAAGAGAAAGCAAGTTCAAAACATAAAGTGACAATTCTAAATTACCGCGATGACTTGAAACAATTTCTTCACCTTTTCCAAAGAGATTCACTTTTTGCGATAAAGGATGCAAAGATCCTTCTTGCATACCGCAAGAACGCTCTACGTTTCGAAACCTGGTTGCCACAGTCACCTTAGTGACCGTGCGACGGCAAGTACAAGTACAAGTATGCAACATTTAAAACTTATCGTGAATGCTGACATTGTTGTCGCCTCGGTGGAGCGTCTAGCTCACTTGTACATGCTTTCTACCAGTTAATAATATCGTGTACCATTGAAGTCGAACAGCAAGAGTTGCCATTATTATTCAACACGTATTATTTTAATAGACGTGTCATTCAATAAGAGGAAGATATTTTTCATAAAGTGTTGCAAATTACTGAGCTTTTTTAAAAATGCTCAAATTGCAAACATGCGCACCGAAATTCATGTATGCCTACCTAGCCCGGTGCGACTTACAAATTTCATAGTTACCTATATTCATTGACTGCGGTCAAAGGTTAGCAGTTGAAATCGGCAACTGAAATCAAAGGATGCAATCCAAAAGAAATTTCACAGAAATTATTTGCAGCAGCAGCTCTGCAGATAGAATTTCTGAAAAAATTCCGAGCACCATAAGTATTTTAGGTATAAATGAGTCACGTCTGTCCACCATCGGCTTTCAGTTCTCTCGTGAAAGCTATGATGAATGCGGTACTTTGACTAACATGACACGGCATGAAGATGTCAGTGGTTGCCATGGTTTCCATGGTGTTTGCTCATTTAGCAGAGAGGAAGCTGATGTGAAAATTGATAAGTCAGGCAATATCATTACGCCAGTTTAACAGTTTTGAAAAAATAGACTCCAGTCAAAATGTTTAATCGTCAAAATGCATCTGACTGGTTTAATGTAAAATGGGCGTGACTGCTACATGCGTGATGTTTATTCATGATATTGAGCACGGGATAGTATAAATACGATCTCCAGAGCTTCTACAGCAAAAGTACAAAATTTCAGAACAGCTCCTTAAAATTCCTTCCAACTTTCAATATTTTGGAGTTGGAATCATATATCATTATTATTGATGGCAGTTGTTGTATTCACTCCATTAGATATTTAAAGTGAAAATGTAGAACATTTGCCTGCGAAACTGAAACATCTTTTATAACTTTGGAGAACGCCATCATTCCTCATCAGGACTACTTCAATTAATAATTTGAATTAGCAAGCATTATATTCTATTATAAATGACTGCTGGGATGATTTTCATCATCGCATGAGAATTTCTAGCAATTATGAGGGCTTTGCAATTCAAATGTTTTGCTAAAGAAACTCTGCAATACTCGTTCTCATAAATCGCTGAGAATGTCGATTGGCTTTCAAAGAGTTTCTTTTAAACTCTTAAAAACTACTTTAATCCTTGGTCGTTTAAAACACTTTGTCCCTCTACGTCTGAAATGGGGTCAGCTTTGACTCCAGTCTAGTGTTCATACATTTTATATAATTTTTCTTTATGTCTAACTGCAGGCCATCTATGATCCTTGCATTTATGTAGGGCATCATATTTTTCATAACTTTCTTTTCGTAAGCAATTATGTAAAGGAGCAATTTTCCATTGTAACGTTGGGTTGGTATATTTGATCAACATGTGATGTATTCTTTACAGGCTTCTATCCTAGTTGATTGATTACTCTACACAGTTCCGTCTACCAACATTTATTTCCCAATCAGATGCCTGTAAGCCGTCTTCCCCATCCACTTCTGAACTGATGCCACTACACAGTGAATAGACGTTTCTTAGAGTATTGTACGCCTCCTCAGTAGGCGCAGGGACGTAGGCGGGGGGGGAGAGCGGTGGGAGCCCATGCTGAAGAAGTAAGGAAAAAGAGATAATAAGATTTTCTGATACTGCATAGAATGGACACACAACAATGCGGTGAGAGAATATCAAAACTGAAATGCAAACTTATGAATTCACTATGAAATCCATTATGATTAAAATTGTTCCACTCTGTTCCATTCATCGGATGGAGGTCCAAATCACAAAACAAATCACACCATTTTGCCGTGCTCCAATTTTCTACTGGAGCAGTTCTGGAGGCCGTCCAATGCACTGCGCCCCCCCCCCTATTGGTGACGCTTCACTTGTCTATTGAAGACGCTCCGCTCCATTTGTTTAAAGGAGGTAATCTTCGGGCTCTCCAATCCGCTGCATTTGACGGTTGGAGGCGGTCTGCTCCATTTGTCTAACGGAGCTGATCTAGAGGCTCTTCATTCCGCTGCATCTATCGGTTGGAGGTGGTCCACTCCATCTGTTAAAAGGAAGCTGATCTGGAGGCTGCACAATCCTCTACATTTCCCGGTTAGACGCACTCCGCTCCATTTGCTTAAAAGAGCTGTTATGGAGGTTCTCCGGCCGTTGTGTATCTATATCTCGCAAACGGCAACTGTCTGCAATTTCTGCAATGACTGACGTTAATGGAAGTCACCACGCACATGCTTCGTGCTTATCATTATAACACAGGAAGTGTTGGAAATGTGTGTGTGCTTGGCTTGAGAGAGCCCATGGAAGATATTTTGAAATTGATATACCAGTACATGTCGATCTGTAGCTTTCCCACTGTATTATAACATTTCTTATGATAGATATACTCGATTTTATCACATTTACTACATAATCATTTTAACGCAATTCGAAATTTATCCTGCACAAATCATGATCGATAGCTCATCATACACAATTAGATGTAGTTCCGGAGAATTACGACAGGCTTCATTGACTCCTTTTTGTAATAATGTAGAGCGAGCCGAAGAGGCTTTGGCATTTGAAATTAACAAAGAAAATCTAACAGGTGGTTGATAATGTCAGATACTAAGAAATTTTCGTTTAATGTCCTTTTACAACATTTATTCTTTTGATGAGTTATAAAGCCTTTGATTTTCAATGGCTGACTTGTAGATGACCACTACACATAGTCTACTGCTGACGGACGGATGACCCTTGGTGCTAATGTAAGAGTGGATAAATTTATCATACTTGATTGAGATTTTGATTTCGACATATATTAGTGATAATGATACCCATTCATATAAATTGGACTTAGTGTGGATGCATAGCCAAGAACTGCAACGCTTAACCTGGAAAAATATATAATTGAATAAATCGCGGAATCAATATAAAGATTGATCAAGCCTATACACTTTTGTTAAAGGATGATTGCGTGGTTGAGGGACTATTTTCATTATGTCAAGGATCACCAACAGTTGATAAAGTTTTCACATTTGATTTTGACTAGTAATAGCTTTCAAGAATTTTACGTATGCTATAGTGTTCAAACAGAAGATGACCAATGGTGCATTTTCTCAATCATCTAGATATGTCAGAAATCAGTGTATTACTAGAACAAGCTTTTAAAAATCATTTGCCCTGTCATCCACCCATCTCATGAAACAGAGATGACAGTTTCAGAGAGTGTTAGTCAGAGGCTTGCCAATGGAGTGCAATCTCCCTCATGGAACAATTTTGTCGTCGACTGCGAGTAGCGCCAATTCCTAAAGCTACAGTGACAGTTGACGGTAGAGAAAGTGCATAAGATGTCAGAGGACGTCGGATGAGTGTCAATAGGTTGCAATTTATTAGAATTTGCAATATAAATTAGATTTATTGCTATTGCTTTTAGCTTAAAGGGCACAGCCTGTTGCAGCCATGAACTGTATCTCATGTTATCTATGAAAATTGTGTTAAATGAAGAGTTCTGTTGATAATGCAGCGTGATTGAATTACATTAAGTAATTTCTTTGATGCATTATGAAAATGTACGTAAAAGAATCAGATAAGAATTGGCTTACATGTGATTCAAATCTAATGTTTCAATAATCAAAATCTGAATTAAAGGAAAAACATGGATAAATAGTGAAAATGAAGAGCCTTATTGAGGTGATAAATTCATCATCACTGCTTGGTAGTTCTAAGTTGTACCAGACAATGGTAGTGCCAAGGCTCAATGCTCTAACCCCTGCCGATTCATCATTTTACATAGCTTTATGTAAATATTTGTACTGCGGCGCTTTACTGGCACCTCAACACGTGTACCTAAAATACGCGGCAACGTATTGCAAGGACGTATTGGGCACCGCCCATTTTGGGCAATTTCTTAGAATCTCAATTGAAGGATTCTAAACGCCCATCTCTTGTTTGTAGTTTGGGCGTGACGATAGCGGATATCGCCCATAATCCTTCACAAGGCGTGAGCGAATGGGGCTGTGAATTGACCGATGTGAATTGGGCTTCCACCTGAATTTAGCATTTGTTCTGGTGCGAAGAGGACGGTCAGCATCTCTTCTCTACATGACGTTAGTCAAGATATGAAACGGGCACCAAGCATCGATAATCCTTCACACTTCGTTAGCTCAGACGTAAAGAGGCGCCCATATCGTGTGATTTTCTCTAGTGTCTGCTCTGTTAGAAGGTCGCCATGATTCTGTTCTGCGACTGTCAGTTCTGAAGTATGACATCCTCTTCGTTGTGAGGGGCGCTGCCAGCTGCTACCCATCAAGGTATGGCCAGGGATGACAACCACCGCCGCCCAGTCATAGGATGAATCAATTCAATACTTAATAATCGAGGGATGGCTTACACAAATTTCCAACAATTTTATTAAGGCCTATGGATAGCACATGTACATGTACAAGGATTAAATTGAAATTCTAGGATGGCCAAAAGCATTTTTCTTCTTGAGCATTCTTTAATGAGGGGGGGGCAAGGCGCCTGCTGCCTGGTATCATCACCTAAGCCTATATTTTCCACAGGCCCACCGCTCCCCCTTTGAAAATCTTGCCAACGTCCCTGAATAGGCCTAGCTCTTCATCAGCTGCATTCTGCAAACATTCCTTCCATCGCTGCTTGGCATCTCCTTGGGATGATTTGCGATAGGAAATCAATACTAGTAGCATGACATGACAGCGCAGCAGGGGTGATTATAAAATGAAAAAAACTGAGGCTATCTGTCGAATGAAAACATCTGAAAAAGCGTATTACAGTCAAGCAAGCGCAATTACATCATGCAAGAAAGAAGGAATGCATACAGTTTTGTGTGCACACCCGTGCGTTTCTACACGCGTGTTCGTCCGAATGGCAATATCAAGAGTTCTGTTTCAGATAATAATCAAAAGAACGCAAGAACACAACAAATATAGAGAAATTGCCAAATCAAGCTATACAACGGTGCCGCAATAAATGGTCAAAGTTGACCCCGATTTAAAAAATTGCAATTTTACCATGCTCCAAAGATAAACAGTTATACGGGATCATAGTGAGATGAGCTTGCTTAGTTACCTTCTCAGTTTCATTGTAATTGATATGGTCCTTCTACCACAAAATTCGAAATGTATATATTTCTCTTTGACCGTCGAGGGCAAGTACCACTTGCCCAACATGTCTCAACTCATTCTAACTGCACGAGTAGACCTTCTATTGCACGAAATCATGATAAAATGATATAAAATGATATTAGACACTGAAAACTTCCATTTCCTTAAGGATATTGAATAAAACTTTTATATAATGGAACTTCCATTTCATTATATACCATGCACTCACTCAAATAGCTCTTGTATCGAATTCTTCCGCATAATATCTAAGAGGCAAAAATCAGATTGTGGAAAGTATTCTTTGTATGACTTGGAGTTTGACGGCACGGATTTTTTTAAACTTAAAATTCCGGAATTCATAATTTTGACGTGAATTGATCGATATTTTCTGTTTTATTTCCTTGCTAGTTTTGCTGCATAACGCTGAGTTAATAAAGAAGCAGTACAAAAATGCTGAAAAATCAAGTTATTGTTCTCACTATATTTGATCTTTCAACCTCTCATGAACTGTTGACTAATTGCTAAAAAGACTTTCCTTGCCATCTTTCTTCTCACTATTTATCAGAAACACTTCCATTGATTTTCTAAAGATGTTTTCTATGTCACTTCCATTATGTTTCAGCCAAACATAATCAGAGGATGAAAAAGTGAACTGAGTACAAACTTGCAGAAAAGTAATGCAAAAAAGCGGTCAAAGAGCTTTGAATCTTTTTCCTTTTCCTCTCGCATTTTCTAAACTAAATGTTGGATTGCAAATTTTCATCCTACCTTGATAACAATGTCAAGTAAGTTGAGGGCGTTGCGGAGCGCCCTTCCCAAATGAAAACCGAACTCACGCAGAACGACGAGCTCACCTACTTTTCAAATGTGATTTTGATTAACCTTGCGTCGCTTGTCAGGTAGGCCTTCAAGCACAAAGGTTTTGTGGACTCAGTTATGAGAGATATTGTAAAATTTTACCAGATAGTGCAATTTTAATTAAAGAAATTGATCAGAAACTTTCCATCGTTTTTACAAAATAACGGGACAAAAGGTTGTTTGTGCATAGCAGGTGGATAGAATTCACGTCGTGAAAGAATGCATAAACAAACGGATATGCATCAAATCGCAGATTTTCTACACCAAGGGATGCGCAGAGGCGCTTCTCACGTTGCTGTAACCCACAACCAACTTTGATCGTCGGTTTTCACTCGGTTTGATGTATTGAGGACCTTTGACACAGCAAGCCATAAAAACTTAACACACGGTATTCCTAAAAAATGTCGACCAGTCAGATTTTTCTTCATGGGAAGAATTATTGCTTGCATAAACGACAGTAGAGGATGCGACTAGGTGGCATCAGCAGCTATGAGTGGCATCACTAAAGGCACTTATAATAGGGTGCGCACTAAATAAGTAAAAGTGCGATGTGGAAGCTATGTGGAAGTGATGTGTTGAAAAGGCTCTCATACAAGGGTCCATCCTTTTAAGCCAAGGCAAGCCTGTGAATAAATAAGTCACGCTTGTTATGTTATCAATATTAATTTTCATTCATATCATATTCAGTGGTGGACAATTAAACTAAAAAGTCCGAATATCCGATCATTTGGAACTTTATTTTCAGATTCGGAATACCACTCGCCAAGCTAATATATTGTTTGGAACTCGAAAGTGAGACTTACACAGAATAATGTACACCCTATGCCTACCACGAATCTACGCGTCTACCGAGTACTAGTTAGTTCCTATTTTCGTCAGACACGATCAAAGAAAAGGGAAAGTTAATCCAATGGGACGCAGATTGAAGTTTTTGGTTAAAATGAAATTTCTATTTTCAAAGTTACAGTTATAAATATTAAGTCCAGGGACACAATTTGTGACATGGAATGTCTTCGGGTCATTTCCTTTCATATGAATATTATATTAAGAAGTTTCGCATCGGCAATGTGGATTAAATTGCTCAAAATGATTGTATTTGCCAACCTTCGGAGGCCTGCCAAATCTGAATGTCTTTAGTTTGATAGACAAGGGTGCATGAGCTTGATAGCAAATGATCTAAACACAATCCTTGTCAAAAATTGTGACTCTGGGATAAGTGTTTTTCACTTAATCGAAGAAAACTTAGAAAATTTCATTATAACCAAAGACTTCAATCTGCATCCCATTGGATTATGTGTTTTTCTTTGATTCCATCTGATAAGATGAGGAACCAAGTAGAACTCCGCAGATCGTAATTGCCATGCGGTGTACATCATTCTATGAAAGTCTCATTTTCGGCTTCGTTCCTTGCAGAAACTCGCTTTGGCTTCCGGACTATAATGCGCATTTGACTAAATAATCACAATTGTCACTGTGTACCAGCCGCACATCTCTTGCAAAGCAACTTGATCTGAAACTCATTCAATTTCATTGATTGTAAAAAAAATTGGGTCGTTGCAGAACGTGCAAAAATATTTGAAGAGCATTTCAATAATCTGCCTGGTTGATGTTGTTGTATGAGTTTCCTATCTCTTATTGTTATCGACGTAGTATTGTCGTCAAATGTCGAGACAGAATACCCGCATTATTCTTGAAAATGTGTGGTGTGTGTGACCTAAAGCATTGATTCATTTTGACTAATGAGAATAATAATCCGTCTTTATCTCAAGCACTTTTTCAGTCAATGCGTTCAACAGTCTGGTGAACCGGTAGTATGCGATCACACATCATGAAATGATTCAGAAGAAATACGGGGTACTTTTAGGCTTATGTCACGGATCTGACATCTGATGCATCGCAAATGCATTTAACCTGACCAGTAAATTCGGTTCACCATTGACCTACTTGTTTAATTTATAAAAACGAAGACAAGGTCAATAATAAAATGCATTGAAGAGCTTTCGACTACGTCTTTGTCAATTCAATAAAACAGCAACAAGAAAAGCAAGCAACCACTTTTCTTGTTGCTGTTTTATTGAATTGACAAAGACGTAGTCGAAAGCTCTTCAATGCATTTTATTATTCACCTTATCTTCGTTTTTATAAATTAAAACTGACCAGTGCGTAGAATGCAACAGAAAGTAATAACAATACTGCATTGTGCGTAATCCTAATCAAAGTCAATAAGGCATCAAACTGAGTAAAACATTCATTTAGAGAGGCTTCATGAATATCAGCACAGCTTAAAACGAAATCGGTCAATAAAATTCATCGAATTCCATTATAAATCCAAGCCTCAGGAATCATGTCAGTTATCAATTAGTATTATGATGTCACTAATTATTTATGTTATATCAATTATAAGGGATATTGCTATAAATTAATGACTTATGTTACTGCACGCACACATGCACACATATTTGCTTTTCGTTTATGTAGACTTTCAACTGCTTCATTCACAAGATGCATCCATTAAGATGTGCATGTCGATGCATGTCGACATCCACAATAATCTCGAAATGCGATGACTAAAGTTTATAAAAAGCTTATAGGATATACTATCGATTATGTGTATGACCGTTGGGAAAAATACATGAATTTTGGAAGAGTGCGTGTATTCTTCTTGAAGATAAAATTGGATTTTTACAGGAATGTCCACCACGCCGCACACAACTGGACACAAGGTCATGCTAATGATGGATGACCTTTACATCATTTCACCTCGAAGGACCTCTTCTGAGACGTTGCTTTCGCACTAATTATAGAATTTGAAAACTGAGAACATCAACAATGTGAAGAGCAAGCTTTTGGAAAGCATCTTGTAAGTTCCTTATTTTAGCCGGTAAAAAGCATTGAAGAGGAGACGACACTGAAAAGAGGTATCGAGGTTGTAATAATCACCAATTAGTTCATTACGAGGCAGTTTTGAGCAGGGTTTCAAAATAGCTTTCCCACGGCACCGTACTAATCCAACGAACTCCACGGATTTTTATGTTTTCAACATGGAAGCTATGCGTTCGTCGCGGAAGAAATATTTGTGAAGATTTTTTCCTAATTTTGGGTCAGTCGATTAGCTCGAATCCACTTGATAACTCGAATTTTCGATGCATTTGGAGAAATGTCACACTGGGAGAGATTCAGTTAGTGTACTATCATCTGTATAGAGCACAGATAAGGAAGGCGAAGGAACAGAGTGAGCCAGCGGAGCACATAGACAAATAAGGTCATAAACAGAGCCTTGACGCACACCTAAGGAGTCAGAAAAGTTCCACTGCAAAAGTCCATTCTCACTGTACAAGGCGGGGTGTGTCCAAATGTCTGTCCACACCGAGGTGCTTGGCGAAGGGCAGAAGAGGAGAGCGTCACGAAATAACGAAAAATGCAACCACAGAAGTATACCATTTTATCATGAACACTTCTTACTGATAATTAACATATTCATATTACTTGTCGTAGCTCAGTTGGCATAGCACAGGTCTAGTCAACCTTGGTCGTAGGTTCGAATCCTACCAGCCGCACATCTTTTGCATGGCAATTTGATCTATCGTTTAATTTCAGTGTTGCTAATTGTGTTACATATATTCAAATTAGCCTACACAAGATACCATAATATGACGTTTCTCTGAGAAAATTTTCGAAATGGTAGATGGCATGCCTGTCTTCAAAATTTGACACGAAATCAAACGTTGCAGCATTCCAGGACTTGTGACTCGAAATTAGTGTCTCAGAGATCAGAATTGCAAAAATATATTGCGTCAGATTTAACAAGCGTGATCAATGTGTGATTAATCAGGTTCTTAGATCTGCAAGTTTCATCCAGCGACAATAGATCTTTATGAAAAATTGAAGTGCCACATGATACAATTATTTAGCATGACATGGTGTTTGAAAAGCTTTCCGTTATGTTAATTGTCGCTAAGTAAATTCGAATCTACGGAAATTATTCTCTTGAGTGTCAATGTCTGGATTCTGTGGTAGTCACATGATTTAGGAAATATCAGATCAGACATTTCACTTTCAGTATAATAAACCCTGTGTAATCGGCTGTCAACTGATTGCGCATTGAGAGTTACAAGTTCATTCTGAAGAGAATAAATTTTTTCTGCACGAGCATGCGATTTATTGCCACACCGGTTTCAAATGCCGTGGTGTCCATCATCAGTGACGATAATTCAACAAACTGACATGATTATATGCAATAGTAAACATGAAAGTAAGTATGTAAATGTTTTATTGAAGTAATTGAAAATCATAAGTTAGACATATACATAATTGCTGATAGCGTACATAGAATGAATTTGAATTTACGAAAATTCAGTGCGTTGTACATGTATACAAAATTGTCAATCAGGTTACAATATCGATCCATTTGACAAGGCCGTCGTATAAGGGACAAAAGAGTTCAATAAACGTGTTGTCATTGCACATGGTTGAAGGAATCTCTGCGTTCTTTCTGATTTCAACGGAATAATCCCGTTCAATACGTGTTGACTTTCAGTTGAGGCTTTAACCAGTAGAGCTTTTGATGCTGTTTGTCGCCGATCGGATAAACACTGAAACTGACTACAATTACAGTTCTGACCAACACTGAAACCACATATCACTCTATGACATCTGCGTTGAATTTTTTCGAGATCATTGCTGAGTCCAACCGGAAGTTTCACAAATGCAGGGGAAGCATATTCTAGTAGGGGTCGTATTATCGCGTTATAGACCAGAGCAGGTTGAGTCTTGTTGAAAACAGGTTTTAGGAGTAGTAACGTGTTCATTCTCCTTGATGCAATCCTACAGATGTATCTCACATGCGATGCCCAAGTCAACCTATCATTGATGATGACACCAAGAAACTTGACCTCTTCTGCTGGCGAAACATTTGGTAGTGGAAAATCGTCAGTTTGATTAGTCTTCTTGTAACAGATTGATTTACATTTTGCAGGGTTGATGTACAATGACTTTTCATATGACCAATTGAGTATGTTCTGATTTTCGTCAAGCACATGTTGGTTTGTACCCTGTTTATATAGAGGAATGCACAAGGTTGTATCGTCAATATATTGCACAATGTGAGTACATTGGTATACCGATTTTAGGGAACCAACCACCAAGCAGAAAAGCATTGGACCCAAAACTGAGTCCTGAGGCACACCCGACATCAACTTATTGAAGGAACTCACAACGCAGTCAATCCAAGTAGCTTGTTCTCTGCCTCCGAGGTAATCGGTAACCCATTTCACGAAATTAGAAGGGAAACCATTATCCTTCAGTCGTTCAACTACCAACTTATGAGATAGAGTGTCAAAAGCTCTTGTGTAATCATATGCAATGATTTTCATACCTGAAACTTCAGGGCTCTCCAAGCAATTCAAAGCATAGTGTAGTATATCAATTACTGCCGCAGTAGTAGAGCTCATAGGTCTAGCACCAAATTGATTATAACCAACTTTATCGATAAACAACTTGTACACCGACTGCAAGACAAGTCTCTCTAATATCTTTGCCGGGGTAGGCAGCAGTGAGATGGGTCGTAGATTGTTGATATCAGGTGGAGCACTTTTTGGCACCGGGACAATATGCGACAATTTCCATCTTTTCGGAATTCGACATTCTTGGATAGATAAGTTGAATAGATGGGCAAAAGGTCCAGCAAGTATGTCAGCAGCATGCTTATACAAAATTAGGGGCACACCGTCACTTCCCATCGATTTGTTCTTGTTCAGTTCCTGAAGGTGTTTTCGAACGACAGACACAGGAATATCAATACTCCATCAATCGATGATGAACACATTAAAAAAAGGAACAGTCGCAAGGCAAGAACAGAAATTATAATCGACAAAATTTGTCTGTCAGTTTGTATAGAAGTTTTAGTTGTTGGACAATTTCTGTTTCTTTGCTTGCTGACAGATATTTCTGTGTCAGTTTTAATACGTGCCTCATTCGATTTCTATGCAAGTGACACATAATCCTGTAGATTTTAATTTATCCTCTTGCCTTGTGACTATCCCTTTTTTAAATGTGTTCATCATCGATTTCATGTCCAAAATTGCATATAATCCTGTCAGTTTGTTGAATAATCACCACTGATGATGGACACCACGGTAATTGAAATCGGTGTGGCAACAAATCGTGCTCCCGCAAAAACTTAACGTCTTCTAGCTTGTACTAAATTCTTGTTGCAGAATAGAAATCACGATAATCTTCTTCTTGAATCTTGAAATTTCTTTTAAAATGAAGTGTGTCTTACCAACTTGGCTAAGAATTCTACTATTTACATCAGATAAGCGATATTGAACGCTATGATTACTTTATCTTAATGTTTTACGGAATTGTGCATAACCCTAGACGGATGAAAGAGACCGACATTGCTAAATCCAATTTAATTTTTCCAATTGCAAATGAAGCAGGGCATACTTTCGTCTGATTAACATTGCAAATTTAAGGTTAGGAATTGGGCATTGCAATAAACAACATAATTTTGTGAAAATCAATGATTTGATATTTCACATTTGCAAAAGATATGGCTTTTAAGATGAACATATTATGATACTTTTCAATTATTGGATGACACAAGGCAGAGATCATGAAATCACGGATTGACTTTGCTATAACTCTGAAAATGACCTTTATTAACTTGCAATGTCCACTCTATAGTAATCGGGGATATCTCTCTATTGAAGATTGCCACCCAAATTGAGAGCAAAATCCAGCTTCTTATCTTCGTTTCAAGTATTCTTCGTCTCCAAGTACGTTCATGAATTCGAACTCATGGCTAATAAAGTTTTTTCGCTCTCACACTTCACATATTTTTCCGGGTGATAATAAAGACAATTCCTGACGCGATGAGCTGACCAACGTTGATTGATAAGACCAATCAATTGTAATCCAGGACTCGCCGCTCGAGGACGTGGTCACATAGGCAGATCAAATAGAGCGGCTGCTAAGTTCATCATGTCATCAAATTGCTAACATTAATTGTATTGCATTTATTGTCTTGACACTTACGAAATTCAGAGATGAAGCAAATTCTTAGAAAAGCATCGATGTTGGATTTCCTGAATTCCAAAAATTTTACAACATCAGAGAAAAGTCAGATTCACAGGAATACATTCAATTTAGGAATTCTCAATGTCTCTGTGCCCTTCTTTAGCGATCTAGACACACATGGAACATTAGTCTTCATGTCTGTCGAGATCGCGGTGCATAAGTTCTCCGTGTCTGACCGTTCGGCTGAGTTGACTGCTGTTGTGTATTTGATTCCAAGTGTCCTTACAACAGAGATAAATTGCGTTGTCTGCGTGTCTGGGTCTAGAGATGTTTTCCTCAATACTGATGGTCACGGTCAGAACTAGTCTCGAAGGGCAATATGATCAATTGTCCTTCGGACGTAGTGCAAATTCAAGCTTGAATTCTGACGATCTAGAGCATTGATACCACATTTAACGTACAAAATCATGTTCGCTGATACGAGCCACTTCTGGTTACGTCAAGAAAAGGCTCTGACGTCTATCATAATCTCGTGAGACATTTGATTCTGCAAATTTTCAGGTCATTATTGCCGAATTTGGAGTATTTTGAACCGATTCGATAGCAGAAACTTATTCATCAATCTTAAACGTTCAACGGCAAGAATAACTTACAGAGCTACACAACATCAGTTCGGACCGATGCAATAATACTATTTCATTGATTTCATACGCTCCTTCACGCCGTCTAAGCAAAATGTGTACTTTAGTTGCTGTTGATGACATACATGAATATAATTGCATGTATGTTCATATCTTAAGTTAAGACTGTGAAGATTGCATTTCATTCTACAAAAAATCCGTAGGTTTATTGAAATTAAAATGCTAAAATGCGCGCACTGGTATCTATTCGTATGTAAGCTTACATGTGCCGGTACATGCAGTGTATTATCCAGCATTTTTGTGTGTTTTATCTTTTGATGATTTGGTGTTGATGATGTGCGGACTGGATCTAAGAAGCGTGAAGAAGGGATACTGAAAATCAAGCAGCTTTCTTGTGAAGCCTTCGTCCGAAAAAGACATGTATGCTTCAGATGCGATTTCCTATGTATTTTAGTTGTGTGTATGGTACTCAAATTAGACATGACTTAAGACGTGTGGATTTGAAATGAGCTTGTGACGGTAGATAAGCATTTAACAATATGAATGAAATAAAAGATGGATCATATTATAATGCTGACCATGACCTCTGCTCTACCAGCCTAGTTTATGCGAGGATCAAGCCCTCTTCATCACACATCAGTGCATAAATATTTCGTCACATATGTGAATTTCACTATTACGACCACTCGGAGCTAGAAGAGGGCAACCGGTCCTGGGTCGGGCTTGGGCCTGAAATATCTAGAATCTGGGCCTACATTTGCTATTGTCTGAAATTAACAATATCTTCCTTATTGGATCACTTGAATTCTCTGAATCATTTCATGTGATGCCTTATCAACATGATTCTTAGACAATAAAATGAAATAAATGCCTGCATTCGGCGAAAAAAAGTCATAAATATACTTCCTCGACCAGTTTGTTTGCTTAAAAGAATGATCTTCTTTCATTGACAGATGATTATTGCGGCCAAATCATATGTAAGGAGTTTCATGACTTTACATGTATCTGAGTTATGTGTCCTCTTAAATAAATTGGGTAATTAAGGATGGTCTGATAGAACATTGCTCCTTTTCGACTATGTTTTTCTAATTGAGCAGTGTCGCCTATATCACGTGGAGTCGATTGAATATTTTGCTCAACTTTTGACTTAGTGACTTCACTTTTCCAAATAGGCCTTCAGTGCTTTCGTTTTCTCTGCTTTAGTAAACATAGATTTAACTTACAAGAATAGGCAGCTGTCGTTACATCAAATAAGATCCAACTTATTTGTGATAGACAAATGCGTTGCACATGTACAATATGAAAATATTCTATCCATTGAATGTTCAAAAATTTATCTAGCTGCTCAATAGTTAGGTATTACAGACAGTTTACATTACAGATGGTACATAGGTCCTACAGCATGCGATCATGTAATAACTAGCTTTTTAGAATGATACTTAACACGATTGGTACTAACGTAATTGATAATTTCATTAAGGATGCTAAAGTGCACAAAAGGATAAACTTTCTCACCCGGGCGCAGATACAAAATTCATCCGTGCCGGCCCGTGCCTAATGTTTGGGAGTCATTCAGGACCCGGGCTCAGTTCCAGCTCTTAACCACTTGCTGGGATCAATGTCCACCAATGCATCTGAAGTATTATCATGCATGCAATTAACAGCAATAGTGAAATTAAATAGAACATAGATCAAATTGCCATCAAAAGATGTGCAGGACGGATGGCAATTAACTGGCAGGCATGCTACAGTTTCCGTCATACGCCGATTAGGTCAATTACACGCCGAATTATAGGCGCACTAGCAATAAGGAGGTAAGCCTGTCTCAGCGAGTAATATTTGTTTTTCGAATATAAATTTTCGAGGAGCCCAACTTTATATATCTCAGGGATCTCTATGGCGCTATTCGACAAATACATTGCTTTTTGTGGCAGATGACAAGTTTTGCCCTTGTGGAAATATCAATCGCTAACATAAAGAGATTATCGATATCAGATGCATCTGGTGAGTTAGCGATTTTGTGGCTAAATTCAATTTTACTCAATTTCGTGATAAAATTATCGCAAGATGTGAAAGCTTCAGGTGGCGAGTTAGTTGATAAATATCTTTGATAGATGTTCATTGGCTAATTTGAGCTGATCTTTCGCCACCTGACGAAGTACTGAATATTGCAGTAACTAATTATCACTAGTGATGTTTGCATATCACCTTTATATGAAAATACATAGTATACTCAGTCTGATCTGCTTAAAACTCTACTTATTTAATTCATGAAAGCTTCAACTAATAAAGTATTTATTTTCCATACTTGTCGAAGTAAATACTATGAAATGATTCAAATATTTGCTAATGTTGCAAATTATTGAATGTGAGAAAAATATATCTTAAATGCAAAATTATTTTAGTAGGCAATATTTATTCATTGTTGTTCATCAAATTCTATCATACTGTATTGTTTTCAAGAAATGAAATAAAAGAAGGTAGAATTGAAATGACTCATTGGCGCTTTTAATGCTAAAACCTGAAGTTTTTATGAATCATTTTTAATAAAGCCTTTTGATGTAAAAACTATCAATTTAATTACAATACTTGGGATGGTAGCTTTCAGCCATAGAAGAGGATTGTTTATTTTTCTATGATTTCCCTCCTACTCAGTTTGCCAATTTCCATCTGAAATACTTCAAAGAGAGTCATAATATCGCGACTCTTTTCAAATATTTTATTTGGAAAGAAAATGATTGAAAATATGCATAATTACTGACTGTCATCACATTGTGGGAATATTCCCACACAATATTTCAGTGATGATTGTTTCTTCAGCACCTTACCATCCTACTATTTACTCTTCTCTACAGTTTGCATCAACTTTTAACCTTAGCAACCTCCTTGAGTGACTTCACGAACTTGTGATAAGACCACAATTACTATTTTGGAAAAAGTAAAAATTGGTGATTGTAATTCCTCACACACGTTCAACACAATATTGTTTCTCTGAATTATAAAGTGAATCTATCATGATATCTAGATGATATCATCTTTATATAGGATTTGTCCAGATCATCTAGATATAGCAAGAAAATAAGTAATAGTGAACTTCAATGTGAAGAAAATTGCTGTGAAATATCAGCTTTCGCATACAGTGTGGATGAAGTCCGCATTTATTTGGTGCAAATGAAGGTTCAAAAAATGATCGTTTGAAGTTGTCGGAGCTCCCCAGCGGAACTATCCACCACGAATGTGGGCTCAGACTCCACAAATTCGTAGTCGTGTTCGAGAAAATCAAGTTCACAGAAAAAATTGGCTCCGCTGGATGGTTCCGCTAACTTCACACACGTTTCGAAAATACGATACGCAGTCTGGATGGGTAGGTTATTGGAGGCATAAAAAGGATCATTGTGACTTTAAGCTTTGGCACATATTCAAGCATTTCGCCAAAGCTCTTTCCCATTGGCTTACTGGAAGGTCAAAGGTACAACCCATTTTGAAAAGCAATTTTTCTGAATATCTGAATTGTCACATTTTGCGAACATTTCGAATGGCAACATTCGACGAAAACCATCGATTTCCAACAAAAATAAAGCAGTTTTAAATATGAGTATTTGAACCATTGAAATTCGACACTCTATGATAATAAAGGAGTAGAACTGACACGGACATTGAAACAGTAGAACATCGTGGACATGCGTTGTCATGATAACGGTACCTAAACGATGGCGGCTTCCAGTGTTTGACATGGGACGATGCCGGCAGCTTATCATTGTGTTTGTAAACACTCATTGTTACTATCCGTTCTTTCTCTTTGTATATAAAAGCATTTCGAACTTACTATAGATCATCTTGAGGCAAGATCCAATGATCTACATCTACTTGCAGCAATCGGCGCATAGACGTGCGGCTGAAGTTGCCACCAAGAAGCAGCTGGTGTGCATTATAGTCTTTCCAACTTAAACAAATCGGAAAGTTGGATTTCTATAATTTAACCATATTATGATCATCTATTATATCACAGTCATCGAATAGAACCGTTGAAATTCAAATATTATGCAAACACCACTCAGCAAAATTTCTAATAATGCTTGGAATTGAAAGTGGTCAATTTTTGGATTCTCCGAATGATTTGAATTCATTGGGTAACAATACTTTAGAAGTCGAGGGGGAGGGGCGAATCTCACCAGGATGTGGTCGCCCTCAGACCTCGGCATGGACAAGGTAAAAGAAATGGGGTTCAAGCGACATGAACCGCATCAACCATCGCATTTCAGATTAGATAAATCAAATATTTGCTACTTTCTTGATTCGGAATTCTAAAATGGCAACATGTTGTCTGCAATTATGTCAAGTAAATGTAAATTTCACATGTGCTACATCCTGAACACGATGCGGAGGAAGAATCAAGTGTCAATCTGAAGAAAATAACTTCAGACGATTACCGCTTGGACTCTTTACTCAATTCACTGCGGTCTTGTTATGCACTTATAATCTTTCTTTAGTAAAGTGTGTTGAATCAATATTTGTCATACAAAACGATCTTTCTTCGACTTCCTTCAAAATTTCTTCAGTGTGCGTCACTCTGTGACACGATTTCTCACTGATTCTGAACCTATTACATTTTGATGGACAACAATCAATTTAGGTGCAATAGACTGATTTCAAACACTTTGAAGGCTCGAGTATTTCACTGATTCCAAAGAGAACAGACTTGTAAATGTGACCGATGTGAGTCGGATATTTTGGCTCTAGTAGAGTGGTTCAGTACCGACCCCGGAAATTTGCTTCCATTTTCTTTTGAAGATGTACCAGAGTCCTATCTTTTGCAAACATTTTGATGAAAGTCAGATGGTATTTAAACTAATGTAAATGCTCACATCATCCATGGCTCACATCCTGTTGTGTTTTAACACATATGCATGTAGTCCGCCAGCCTGAGCAAGGTTTTGCATAGCACGCCGCCTATTGCCTCAATGTCTGACATGAGATATCTTCAGGTCATCTCCTATGATGTGCACGTATTATTATCATGCTGCTAATAGACAATGTATGCGAGACTTTGGTTAAATGTGGATTAAATTGCTCAAAACGCTTGTGTTCGACCTTCGGAGGCTTGCCAAATCTGAATGTCTTCAGCTTCATTAACAGGGTTGCATGAACGTGAGAAATGGCCTGAAGACATTCCATGTCAAAAGTTATGACTCTGGACTTAGTACTTTCCAGTTCCACTTAATGAGAGAAAATGTATAGAAAAGTTCTTTTTGACCAAAAATTTCAATCTGTGTCCCATTGGATTTGCAAGTGTTTTCCCTGATCCTGTCTGACAAGAGGATGAACCATGTGGAACTCGGCAGACGCGTAGACTCGAAGAAGGTATAGGATGTAGTCTGCATCATTCTGTGAAAGTCTCATTTTTAGCCTCGTTTCCTGCAGAAACTCGCTCTGGCTGCCGGACTAACACGCACGGATCAAGTGAATCCGATGTAGCCCTCAAATACAAAGTGGTATGGAAATAATCAGATCAAATAATTTCGTGACAGAATAAAGCAGTTTTAAGGATTTCAAAATTATCGTTAGTAGTAAGGAATCCTTCCATACTACTATCGTTATCTGTAACTTAATTTGAACAAAATGTCGATAGTTGACTTAACTCGTTTTACTGTTGCATTTGCCGGCTTATTATATTACACGAACGGCTCTCCTGAAAAATTTGGTTTTAGAAGTTTTGGAGATGCATAATTTTTTAAAACTACAACTTTTTCTAGGCTAGCAATTGGCATGCGGTATATTAACTCAATAAGGAAGATCTCACTGTGCATGAAAAAGTCATTAAAGCATGCGCTCTATTGGAATCGTGTCAAATATTCAATTTTACAAATATTCAAATAGCTAAGTAATCAGTAGCAGAAATAGAAATTCAACTATTACTGTCGAGAAATACTTGATTATCTAATTGAGAGACTCATATTGCATGTATCTACAATATGCATTTGTATCTAAAATCTGCTAATGATTCATCAAAATATCGATGGTTTATAGGTCTACTTGTGTATTTTGACAAGACCCTACGTTTATCAGCCAGCTATTTTAAAAGTGAATGCAGGCGTACACCTCATTAGCTTGTGGTTAAAGTCCCAGTCGATAAACAAATGGGACAAACGGCAGAAATGGCTGACTCAGACGGTTCTTTTTTCAATATTAAAATCAAACAAATCATTTAGACCACATCTTAAATTTTCATTAATAAGGAATGAATGTGACAATCAGATTTTCTCTAGGTCAAGATTAAAGAATTAAAATAAAGGGATTTTTAACTTATGACAAATGTTAGTGTACGTACTGGTATGTGATGTTTTACGAAAGATAACTGGAGCCATAATATGCAATAAAGAGAAATAAGTGAAGCATCACATTTCAGTCTTGACCAGTGAAATGTCTAAATGTAAATAGATGCAAATATGATATCAAAAAGGATAGTGGTCGCTGAGGCGGCTGTTTAGAGAAGCCAACTCGACTCTTTGGTCTAAATCTTTAATTTATATGCAGACGTGTCTCGCTTCAAGGAGCGGTAATGTAAATGATTAGACTCACTTTGAATTATACACTAGGTGAGATGTCACGCTCAATTACGCGTAATTCACGCGTAATTACACATGACCCTAAACATCCGAGGCTATGCGGGACATTGCTGCAACATCTGTTAGTATAGTTGGCAGTCCTGTTATATAGACTTTGCGTCTCATATATCTGCATGTATCCGAGGCTAAACAATGTGATAGGACCTCAATTTCATGCTCAGGGAAGACAGAACATGCTCCGCGGTTCATCCGTGGTTCAAGCGGCAACGTAGACAACCGCAGACGACGCGCAAACTGTAAACGCTCGCCCGCGTGTATTTATAAACAGTCCCTATGTTTTGACAGCATCAGATCAAGTGATTTCTGACTATTTGTGCAGCGCGCATGTACGCGCTTAGAAGAATAGAATGTCTTTAACCACGGATGTTTGGGGGCTCCTTAATTACGCGTGAATTACGCGTGGCATGTCACCTAGTGTAGTATAACAAATTACTTTTGACATCATCTGCTTGACTGCCAAGCTTCTACCAAAATAATCAAAGAGATTGAAAATTAAGATTCGAGCAACATTTTTATAGATCGGCACCAGCCGACCAGCTGAAATTACCATCTACAGACAGCCGCTGTCCATTCTAATCCCACTGATTTGAGCAAAGGGAAAAGTCAATGAATTTTATGTGTGACATGATCAGCAACATTCTCCATTTACGCCTGCAGTTTAACATGCAACCTGTTGTGGGAATCATCATCAGAATCATTTATCGCATGAATGCCTACAATTATGTCGTAAACTCAAATCCTTTGAAGCTGATCATAATTCTACCTGAAAGCTATTGCGTCATCAAAATTGATTTCCTGAGTTAATGAAGGTGCGATGGCACTTTTGTCGACTTTCACGTTAAATCATCCAAGATTAATCAGTAAACATTTTAGGAAGCTCTGTTTGAGCTGAACAAGTTTTGGAGGGGGGGTTTAAATGATCAGCTCACAGGGTCAGATTCATCTGTGCGCGTGTCTCCTGTGGATCAGGTACTAATTTTATGCTTACTTGGTTTGTACTTGAGATGTGCGGTGGACAAAAGAATTGACTCATAGTCCGGGAGCTACTGACACTTTCTTCCTATATTCGTACAAAGGGCTTAATAGCATAGATTTGTAGATCTTGAAACGCTGAATACAAAAATCAAATTCTTGAGTGTGACAGCCAGTCGCTTTCGATTATAGATAAGGTTAAAGGATTCCCATTGGAATCCAATGGCAAAATTCAAGAAATGTCTATGGATTGCGAAATACTTGGCAATTTTCGTACATTTTCTTTTGTAGAAAAGAAGCTATTAATCAGAATGCCATGAAATTTGAAACATGATTGAGTTCAGAACATCAACTTCGATATGAAAGTCGAAGTGAGTCACATGGTTCAGTATTTGATGTTTGAGAGCCTCTACAAAATGAGTGAATTTCATGTTTTGACCTAATTTTGGTGATTTTCCTCATTTTGTAGAGGCTCTCAAACATCAAATACTGAATCATGTGACTCACTTCGACTTTTATATCGAAGTTGATGTTCTGAACTCAATCATGTTTCATATTTCATGGCATTCTGATTAATAGCTTCTTTTCTACAAAAGAAAATGTACGAAAATTGCCAAGTGTTTCGCAATCCATAGACATTTCTTGAATTTTGCCATTGGATTCCAATGGGAATCCTTTAACCTTATCTATAATCGAAAGCAACTGGCTGTCACACTCAAGAATTTGATTTTTGTATTCAGCGTTTCAAGATCTACAAATCTATGCTATTAAGCCCTTTGTACGAATATAGGAAGAAAGTGTCAGTAACTCCCGTCCTATCAACCCGACCTGCAAGGATCTAAGGAAAGCCGAGGCTGACTCGATCCGAAATGTTGCATGGTAACCCAACGCGACCAGAAATTGTTGGAAAGTAAGTCGAACCCGACCCGAGTCTGTCATAGGAATTGAAGTTAAGGCTCAACTTTCTTTATGTTATAGACGCATTTATGTAATGAGTACATTTTACGGAAAATACTGTCATATCTGTATTTATCTCATTGACAAAACTCAAATAGTTTTGAATGATCACAGTGTGTCGTTGAAGCCGCTATGAATCAGCAGGTTGTCAATGTCACAACTATCAACGAGCTGTGGAGCTGTAGCCTTATAAAATATGAAATTTTAAGTTACACCGCTATGCATGAAATTTTGCGTTACAAAATAGGAGACTAAAGTTTCACATTTAGTACTTTATTCACGAGTGACAAGTTGTAGAGCAGACTGACAAGTGACACGGTAATCACATTAATCTGATATCCAAATTAGTAGTGAAATGAAGAGACTTGATATCTTTCATGAAGAAGACGTCGCAGAGTCGATGTCTGTGTTCAAGGGTTGAATTCTGCATTGAAGTGGTGCAGTCACAAAATCAGACTGTATAAGCGTGTCACTCACAGAGATGAATTTCAGTGTGTGCGTTACAAAATTAGATTGTTTAACCGTATCACTATGCTAGAAGTACAATCTGATTCAAACAGATGGCACATGCAGGAACTTAATTAAGTGGGCAAAAAGAAATGTTCAATACCTTACAAAGATAGGAAAAGCAATCGTGCGTCGTTTGCGGATTGCTGTGAATTCCTTTAAAATGCTCCGATTGCCACGATTCCACATTCGAAGAATTCAGATCATTGCGCAAATGTTTTATCGATAATGATGATCCTTCCGATCATTATTAAAACAGTCAGTAGGCGAACGAAAAAACGTTCACAAACTTCTCTGTAGAACTTGATGTCGTCTGAGTCTCTTTGCTATGTGATTCGATTGATAACTGTCACTGAAACTTCAGACAATTTGGCGTGTTTAATGTTGAACTGGCTGCTCATTGTTCGATTGCTATGGCATTATGTCAGCAGATTGTGCCATTTCATTAACGCTACATCTTCCAATGCTTCCTTTCTAGTCAAACAGAAGAGCAGACGACCGGTCTAATTCTGTGGTGTGCATAGAAATAGATTGTTTAACTGAAGTTGACTAGAATGGAAATTGACTCAAGGGAATTGACTCATGTGTTGACTCATCACACTGATGGTCGCGGCCAGAACTAGTATCGAAGGGGCAATGAGATCAATTTTTATTGAACAAATTGAAGCCTGAATTCTGACGAACTAGAACATTGAAACCACATTAAACGTACGCAGTCAGTTAATTCAGACAGACTGCCTTCTGCGAGCAAGCTGCCTGTTGAAGATCGTGGGTTCTGTGGTAAGCTACTTCTGCAATGCGTGCACTTGGAGTCACACAAGCCAAGAGAGACGAAAATCTATATCAATCTCTATCACTTGCTATCAGTGCATAAAGTGGCTGCCGGCTGGGATAGGATTATGTGCGCTCTAGATTAGCCCACACGCAAATGAATCTGTCTCTATGGTGTCACTTAACATGAAGTGCAAACTGATTCACAGCGATGGCACATACAGGAGCATACGAATTGCTAAGTCCTTCCGATCAGCTAGATATAGCAGGCGCACGAAAGAACGTTCACAAACTTCTCTGGAGAGGCCAGTGACGGGTGCGATTGGAATCATTGCGACTCCGAATTTTCCGAATTTTCCATACGATTCCAAATGTGCGACCTGAAAATATTGAAAATTTCTCAAATTCAGTAATTCGAAGATTACAATTAGTCCATGCATGCGTGCATTGATAGTTTGATAGTTTCTTTTAAAATTCAGACTATGCGACAGTAGTAAGCAAGTGACAAACACTCGACCGGCGCGCCCCCCTCCCCTCCCCCTCCCCCCCTCTGTAACGACAGAGGTTGTGGTCTGTCGTGGTGTGCCGGCCAGGTTGGTTCACGTTCACAACATGTTCGCTGACTCCCCCCCTCCCCCTCCCCTCCCCCTCCCCCTCCCCCCCTCGAAAACGACAGAGTGTGAGACTCGGATGTGTTGGTCTCGTATGGGTTGACGTGGCCGACCGCCTAGGTTGACGTGGGCGACCGTCTAGGTTGGCGTGGTGGAATGGTGAAACGGACTTTAGATTCGTGATCAGCGTAAAATTCCGCATCGGTTTGGTGAATTTGAAGTCAATCGGCGAGAAAAAATGTTTCTTCAAAATTTTGGCAGAGTTAAAATTTGGGACGTTTTGGTCTGTAGCGCCCAAACGAAGCATCGGATGAGAAAACGGAGGCCAGATTCGGATTCCGCGTGAAATTCTGCATCGGTATGGTGAATTTGAACGCCATCGGAGAGAAAAAATTTTCGCTGACTTCCCCCCCCTCGGGAGAGCTCGCTTCGATTTTGGCTTCCAGTGGACGGATTTAGTCGTGCCATAGCTCGTTTGAAAGCTAAGAGTGAGAAAAATTCAGTGAAAGAATCGGCTTGTTCCTATCTGTCTTCGTTTAGATGTGAGACGCCATTTAAGATTTTGGGAGATTGTCGAAAAACGACAGAGTTAGAATTTGGGACGTTTTGGGCTGTAGCTTCAAAACGAAGCATCGGATTGGAAAACGGATTTCAGATTTGGAATCAGCTTGATGTTATTGTCCAATGAGGATCATCATCCAATGAGAATCAAGCATTTCTATATAAATAGCGAGCCTTCCACAGTGAGAATCATTCCATCGTTGAATCACACGAGTGACGGACGCATATTTTCTCTCTCTATTCTATTATCAAACTAAAATGGTAAGTCGCTACTTTCCTCCCTCTCCTCCCTTGAACGTAAACTTAATATAATCTTTTTCATTTTCAGGCATCTACTCCATCTGCTGCACTAGTAGGACAAAATGGCGGTCAAACGTTACAAGGTTCGCTACGGTCAGATCATCTACAACTGAGGCCAGTGGAAGAAACAACCAAGGTACATAATCCTACACCGCTACAGCGTAAATTTAAACAAGTCTTGCGTTATGACGATCATAGCGTAGTACTCCAAACGGGAATGCTCCCTTCCACGGATGTCAAGATAATGCGCAATCAGTATGGGGACTACATACTGATCCCCGTGAGTCCGTACATTCGCCACCAACTTGATATTATTGAGGAGTACGTGACATTAAATATGGACATTCCTACTCCTCTTGCTCAAGAGTGGAAGGCTAGAGATGACAAGGATACTCCCTATAGAAAGATTTGGGATGGTAATCACATTTGCCTACCGTTATCACATTGGTGTACTTACTATAAGAAGGATGGAGATCATTCAATACCCATCAGATGTGATGAGCTCGGAGAAGGTACTTGAGATATGCTTTTCAAAGTGAATGGGCTATATTATGGTCGACACAAGGATAATAAAATAGCCTCTCTCTCCATGCATATGGAATCCATCCTATATATTCCAAAACCACCCAACGTGGATGACATAATTGATCAAATCCTTAACAGCAGTGGTACGAAGCGCAAGTCGGAGAAGAATGCTGCATCAAAACGCAAATCAAAGAAGGAGAATTACTAGTCCTTTCCTAACTCTACCCTATGACAATTCGCTTATGTGCTTTGAGTGTCGTAGACGTGGTCTTATTAGATACATTTTACTTCTTCGTTGCCATCATATCATTTGTGTATTTTGTCGTGAAAAGCATCGATGTAATTCTTCATTTTGTAATATGTTATAGAACGTTTCCTTAGATGTGTAATTTCCGTTTTAGGCTTCTATCATCATTTTTATGGATTGTGAGGGTGAACCTGTACAGGAGCTCAGTGCTATTGCTATGAACAATTGGACATATCAGATTGTTAGTGTCTATCATCAACATGCCAACTGCGATCCCAATGTTGATCAATGGGCGAGAAAACACATTCATGGACTTAAGTAATGGATAAAAGACCGTTCCAGGACACCATAAAATCAAAAAAATTAGTACTTTTAAAAACGACATAAATTTATGAATTTAGTCCCTTTTTCAGGTTTTTAAGACCTAAATTCATGAATTTAGTCCATTCAAAAAGTACCATTTTTTCAAAAAATGGCATTTTTTAAAACGACATAAATTCATGAATTTGAACCCTTTTTCAGGTTATGAAGACCTAAATTCATAAATCGGCTAAAGCCAGAGGAGCTTCGCTCCGATTTGGGCGTTTTAAAAAATACCCGTTTTTGCAAATTTTTCAAAATCTCAAATTTGTGATTATGACATTTTTCATTGCTTAAATCATGACCGTTCAAGGACACCGAAAAAATCATAAAAGTTAAGAATCTCAAAATTTGAGAATTACAATCGGGCGAAGCCCTAGAACCTTCGGTTCGATTTTCATTGCTTAAATCATGACCGTTCAAGGACACCAAAAATCATAAAAGTTGAGAATTTCAAATTCATGAATTTTATCCATCTTTCAGGTTTTTAAAATATATCATGTGACTAATAATATTTCTTTAAGAATGTAACACAATCTCTTGCAATGCCTGTTATTGTTACTGCTTTGCACTCTGATGAACCACCCAATTGTAGGGAACAGCTGCTCCCGCATACATGACATAAATGCAGTTGCTTCTGGCATTCCTGAACCATTGAATTACAGAACAAACAGCTGCTACACCCACTTATTCATTTGTAAAGACGTGGCATATAATTGCAGCATGTAGGAAGTAAGACTTCATTTACAATTCCATTAATCATAACTAGTGACTGTTTTCTTTCCTTATTGCAAAATGCCAAAACGTACTGCCGCAGAAGCTTTTTCGTTTTACATGCCGATTTTACTAAACTTAATTAAAGAAGAGCACAAGGAAACTGCGAATAAATACTTTGAAGAGTGGAAGTTAGAAATTCAATCGAGAAAGAAGAACAAATTGGACTCTCAAAAACAAGTGGAGGATATTACAGTAAAAATAGAACAGTATCTTAACACTACTACAATTCCTCAGTTCAATGTTACAAAAGAACATTTCATTACCATCGAAGATAGTGCTACTATGATTTCAAAACTGATTGCAAGTGATAAAGTGCACCATGGGTCGTTGCTGAGAAGTGCTGCTTATCAAGGTTATGGATTTAAAAGAATTCTGGAATTGAGTGACAATAAAAAAAACAGATTTGTGGCAAACTTGGAACTATTTAGAATTTCCTATAACGTAAGTTATTGTTATTTCTTGATGAACTTATCAGATCTAATTCTACCACACGTATTATTTTTAAATTCATCAATGCCCATTAGTTTTGTTAGAAAACATTTTAAAGAAATCAAAATTTATATAGAAAAATTGAATCAACCGACAACTATAGAAGAAATGAGGTTTGGTTCCCAAGATGAATGAACATTAACTGTGTTGTTTCACTTTTTAAGATATGTGCAATGTACATGCATATTTGATGTATACGTATTTATGAAGACTTATTTATAAGTAGTAACACATTTTGGATTATTTTGAAATGTAATTAAATTTCCTTTTGTTCTCCAGTCTACTACCATGAGACTGCTATTGTATAGATCTATATTTCAGTATGTAACATAATCTTTGATATTTAAGAATGATTCATGGAACTTAGTAGTATTGCATTTTGGATTATTTTGAAATGTAATTAAATTTCCTTTTGTTCTCCAGTCTACTGATAGTAGACTGACATTGTACAATTGTGTGATAAGATTGATTGTTGTATTATTATATTTGGTATTTAAGAATGATTCATGGAACTTAGTAGTATTGCATTTTGGATTATTTTGAAATGTAATTAAATTTTCTTTTGTTCTCCAGTCTAATGGTAGTAGACTGACATTGTACAATTGTATAGATCTATATTTCAGTATGTAACATAATCTTTGATATTTAAGAATGATTCATGGAACTTAGTAGTATTGCATTTTGGATTATTTTGAAATGTAATTAAATTTCCTTTTGTTCTCCAGTCTACTGATAGTAGACTGACATTGTACAATTGTGTGATAAGATTGATTGTTGTATTATTATATTTGGTATTTAAGAATGATTCATGGAACTTAGTAGTATTGCATTTTGGATTATTTTGAAATGTAATTAAATTTTCTTTTGTTCTCCAGTCTAATGGTAGTAGACTGACATTGTACAATTGTATGATAAGATTGATTGTTGTATTATTATATTTGATATTTAAGAATGATTCATGGAACTTAGTAGTATTGAATTTTGGATTATTTTGAAATGTAATTAAATTTCCTTTTGTTCTCCAGTCTACTGATAGTAGACTGACATTGTACAATTGTGTGATAAGATTAATTGTTGTATTATTATATTTGATGCAAAATACACTGCCGTTGTTTTCATTTTCCTGTACAAGAAGTAGACATTATTACAGTTATTGGAATTTATTTCATTTAAAATGAATGATGAAAATCCGACAGTTATACTGAGTAATATAGGTGATATATTACCTCAGGTTAATAACATGACTGAGTTCTTAGAAATATACGACAAACAAACAACTACGTATTTCGATTTAAATAGCATTTCAGAAGATTGTTTTCAAAATATTTATTCAAAATATTTCTTTAAAAAATGGAAGAAACAAAAATGGAAGAAACCGCAAGAATATATCCTTCGTTATCATATGAACGTAGTTCTACTTTAATGGACATTGAAAAAATGAACATTGAAAAACGCAAAGATAGAGTACGCTATATGAAAGATAAAGAATCTCAATTATTATTAAGATTAGAGCATTATAAAAAATTAAGAAAGAGATGGACTAAAGTTAAGAATGTAACACAAGGAATTGGCATATTCTTAACAATAAGTTTAAGTGCTTTAACAATTGTTATATCTTCTGGTGTTTTAGTAATTCCAGTAGTTGCTACAGCTTTAACAGGTACGGGTGTTTTTGCAACTTCACTTGTTACAATGTTAGATAAATCTTTAATAACTAAGAAACGAAAATCATTAAAAACTAAGCATTTACATATTAAAGAAGTCTATGATAAACTACATTACTACTTTCAAAGAGTATGTGATGATAATGTTATTACGTTAGATGAGATTGAAAAATTTGATCAAATAGCTAATAAAGCTAATAAAACGCCATTTCATTTAAAGTCCGAAAAAGTTGATGATAAGAATAAACAGGATGGCAAAATTTCTAGTGATGGCAAAATTTCTAATGAAGAAAATGATAAAATTTTTTTAGAAGAGCTAAAAACTTTAAGCGAAAATTTAAGCAAAACTTTATTAAACAAAACTTTATTAAACAAAACTTAAAACTTTAAACGAAAAGATGTCAAACAACAAAGCAATAAAAAAATAATTTGTTCAGTAAAATGTTTTTGTTGTATTCCAATGTTACCACAAAATTCAAATATTATATTTTAAAAATGGATAAAATTAGAGCTGATAATTTTAAAAGAATAAAACAATTAGAAGAGTTAATAAAACAAAGAAATATTATGAAAGAAAATCATCTTCAACATAGAATGATAAAAGCTGGTATTCAATCTGATATGTTTGAAAAAATGCAGCAAACCGAGCAAGTAAAAACTGATTTTGAGAAAACTATGAAACCATTTAAAACTCTTGAAAAAGAAAGTACAAATAATGATAAACAAATTGATATAACAGATCCAGAGCACAAAACTATATTAGATGACTATGGATTACTAGAATCAAACATTAATAAGAAATTACCAAAATCTATGCAATTTGAACATTCTATTTCATTTATAGATGGAAAAACAATACCTAGATTTTATCTCGGACAAAAAGAAATATTTCCACAACCTTTTCGAGGTATAATTTTTTCACCAGATAAATCTCCTTTTAATTTAGATAGAAATTTTGTTAATCTTTTAAGAGGAGCAGATTTAAATAATTATGCTGTAGAAGATCTCATAAAATATAAAGCTATGTTAGACAGAGTTGGTGCAGTAAAATCTCTTAGACGTTATAAACAATTAGAAAATTTATTATCAACGGGAGTTAAAGTAGGGAAAGGTTTATCTGAAAAACAGAAAACTGAAACAACTGTATTTTTACCAGATGATCCACAAGAATTACTAAATAGATTAAATATTTTAATATCTGCAATAAAAGAAGGACATAATTCTAGTTTCAATGAAATTCATGCTATATTGAAAAGACTGTTAGAAAAGAAGATTCTAAATGAAGAGGATTATAAAAGTATAACGAACCGAATGTTCTAGGGCTTCGCCCGAACCGGACATCTCTGATGTCCTCCAGGGCTTCGCCCGTAGCTGAAATATGTTGTTGTTTTTAATTTTTTATAAAAAAAATATTTCATAAAAAAATATTTATTTAATTTTTTAGTTTAAAAATGTGTTCAGCAGATTTAGACAAAATTAATAATCATTTAGAAAATTTGATAGAGATTTTGGGTTCATCAAAATTTAGTACGACGTTAAAAATTATAACAACTACTTCATCACACACTTGCAATTTAGAACCCATTCTACATTTGGAACAAAATAAAAATTATCAAATTGCATTGACTAGTTTCTCTACATTTAACACTATTCAAAACGTTATCAAAGATGTGAATGATCAATTTAGATATTCTACTGATAAAGGCAAAACATGGAAAATATTAACTTTTCTTCCTGGTTCTTACGAAGTTGAATCAATATCAAATGAAATTAAGAGGCATTTAGGTATATCATTTAAAGATAAGAAACAATTACATTTTGCAGTTGAACCGGCAGTTAATAAATTTTCTCTTACTTTAGACGAAAATCATCAAGTTGATTTTAATCATGATAGATCATTGTCAAAGCTATTAGGATTTAATAAACAAACCTATAGTCAAGGTTATCATTTAGGTGAGAAGATTCCAAAAATAACTGAAATAAATTCAATTGTTGTACATTGTGACATTATTGAAGGAGGATATATAAATGGTAAATTATCAAATTTAATATTCAGTTTTCCAGCTTTTACTGTACCCATTGGTTATAGATTAAATGTAATTCCACAAACACTAATATATTTCCCTATTACAAGAAAAACTATTAACAACATTAACATGAGAATCACTGATGAGAAAGGACAAGAAATAAATTTTGGAGGTGAAGAGATTATGATAGATCTTTTGGTTCGGGAGGTATAAACTCCCACGCGAAGCTAGAGAAGTTTAATTTTCTTCTTCTTCTTTAAAAACAAAAATAAAATAAAAATAAATTTTTTTATTAAAAAATGAGTGAAGTGCTACTAGTGAAGTGTGAATTAAATAAAAAAAAACTTAAATTTAATCATCATCCAAATTTATCTAATAAAGTTTTGTCAGTTATTTGTGGAAGATCAGGTTGCGGAAAAACGTATCTATTATTTAAAATTTTAACGACTCCAAATTTTTTGGATTATAACAATCTTATAATTTATACAACAACAGCAGAACAACCCGTCTATCAATTTTTAAAATATGGATTTGAAAATAATCTTAAAAAAACAGCAATTGCTTCATTATTCAAAGAATATGAAAAATCTGAAGATGAAGAAGAAATAAGTTCGTGGTGTGAAGAAGCAGCAAAAAATAATCAGTTAGTAGAATCTAATAAAAATAACCATATAAAGATACAATTAATAGATGATAGTGGTAATATGCAAGATCCTAGTAAACTAGATAAAACAATGAAACATTGTGTAATTTTTGATGATTGTGTTAATGATAGAAATCAGTCAGTTCAGAGAAATTATTTCACAAGAGGTAGACATAATAACTGTAGTGTATTTTATTTAACACAAAGTATGTATTCATTAGACGGAAGTGTTATTAGAAAGAATGCAAATATATTTATACTATTTGAAATAAATGCAAGAAACTTAAGTGATTTGTTAAGAGATTTATGCGTAAGAAATAAAGATGAATTTAAACAATCGTGTAATAATGCTTGGTCAAAAGATTATGGCTTCATTACAATTAATATTGATAAAAAAAATCATGAAAGAGTTATCGAAAATATTTTCGCGGAGTGATAAAAATATACAAATATAGTGTTACAATATTTTTTTTATTTTATATATATATCAAATTTGTCTATCTTAGAAATTAGAAAATTAAAAAGGTTCAGTAGTTATTCCATCAGGTAAAATTTTTCTTTTATCATCAAATGGATCTAATGCTAATTTATGTTCTTCTTTTAAATACATGTTATGTTTTTTTGAATTAAGTCTATAATTACATGCTGTTTTTATTTCATTATTAAATAATGCATTTTTATAATCTTGAAATGTTATTTGATTAGCCACTGATGCCTTTGAAATTCATTTTAATGTTTTATGTGTTTTAATATTATTAGTTGTATCATAACAATAACATTTAGATTTTAAAAATATAGCTTCTGTTATGAAATCTTCATTTCCTTCTAATTCATCTTTTACTTTACATAAATCAGAAGGATGAATGATATCTTTTATTTTATTAATTTCTTCATCAAGTGTAGAATTATACGGTATTGTTAATTCTAAGAAAATAGAATCGGTATCTGTAAAGTGTAATTTATAGTTTTTGCCATAAGCAGGTGCTAAATAATCATATATAAAACAATACATAAATAGTTTAGCTAATTCTAATATAGTGAATCCAATAAAATTAAACTTATCATGTTTTACAATGCTTCTTCTTAGATGAACAGCACAAAGTTCATCACTAAATCTAGTAGTTCTTTTATATGTAGGTTTCCTTGTTAAATTTTGAAATCTATCTCTATCATAAACTATTTCAATATTTTGTCTATTACGCACATTTTCTAAAGTCTTACCATAAAATGCATTATTCATTAATTTGAAGAAAACGTTTCCAAAATCATCTTTATTTCTTTTAGCTATTTTACGTTTTTCAATATTGAACTCTATATAATTTTTTAACCATTTAGATTTTCTATGCTCTAGTTTTCGATGTATTTTGGTGAGAATCATGCCATGATCTAAATACCAATCTAGCATTCTTCCTTCAACAACATACTTTCCTTTATTACCTTGTGTTAACATAACATAAGTTTTTTTGTTGGTCTGTATTTTTTCGGTATTATAGATTTTTGATAATCTGAAAAATCTTCTATATTGGGAATTTTGTTTTCTGGACAGAAAGGATAATATTTTGTTGCGTCTTTTATATAATCAGGATATACTAAATCAACTTCATATACATAACCAAAATTATTTTCACCATCATATGTTCTTTGATAATCTAGATCGGGCGAAGCCCTAGAACCTTCGGTTCGATTATTACACCATGTCATTTCACCTGTTGGTAATTCTTGTATCATGCAAGAAGAATATAAGCTATTAAAATCATAATATAACAAATAGTTTTCTCTCATGAATTCATCAATTGCTTTTTCACGTTCTACTCCTTCTTGTTTCGTTCGAAAAATTTCTAATATCTTTTCTTTTTCTTCTGGAGATAAAGGTTTCATTATTCCATATGTATGTGGATTTACTTTCTTATTATAACATTTAACATATCTATTACCTAAAACTGATGAAACTCCACCTCTAATTCCAGATTCAAAAAATAATAATTTATCATATGTATTTTCTTTATAATGTTTAAGTTTAACGGACTTTGTCCTAGAGCCATCGGCTTGAACACCAGTATGTTTTAATCCTGCTAACCATGTTAAACCTGGTGTAGAATAACAATAACATGGATCTATTCCGTAATATTCTAAACACATGTCACGAAAGTTTTCGAAAAGATCAGCTAGTATTAATACATCTATCTGAAGATATTTCATTGTATAATCATACATTGTTTTACAATTTAACTCTCTCCAATTCTTTTCAGCTTCTGCATAGTCTTCGTCTGATAATTGTGATTGTTTTAATGTTGATTTAAATTTATTTATTGGAGGAAGTTGTTCTTCTTCCATAATTTTATTCACAGAATTAAAATCTCCAGTTATATCAGTCTTCGACTGTGAGCCGCAGGCTATGTACTCATACGGAAATATTCCTTTTAAAGGTTTTAAATTATATTTATTTAATATTTTACATTGTTCAGATTTCAAAGTTTTTCCCATAACATCTAATAAATAAGGAGTAAAAAATCTAAATGCATCTAAAATTCTAATACAACCTAATTGCATTGAAAAATATTCTTCTTCTTGTTTACATAGTACATTTATTTTTTGTTGTTGTAATTTTTCAGATGAAAATAAATCTTTCATTACTAGATGGAAATCATACTTAGAACCATTGTAGAAATATAAAGGAACAAAGTTATATTTAAATTTATTAGCATTAAGATTACAAGAATTATGTGCTGCACCTCTATATAATCCATTTAGATGATCATGATCTTTTACCTTGACGGCAGAGCCGTCGCTTCGCCTATCAAGATATCTACCTCTGCCAGTTTTATAATTTTTTGCAAATTCTTTTCCACAGTAATAACAATTTATTTCATCATAAAATTCTTTTCTTTCTTCATCCGTTAATGGTATCATTGGTTTATTTGTTTCAAGCAATTGTGAAAAACGTCCTTGTAATTCTTCTACTTTCTTTGTAAACATTTCTGAACTATCTTCACCATAGTGTTGAAAATATTCTGATTTAAATAATTCAGGATAATTTGAATGAATGTACATTCCCCAACATAATGGTTTTTGTTCAAATAAATATTTTTCTTTACTTTGTTCAGTTGAACTTTTTCCAGGTGCACTTTTTTCAGAATTAAAAACCGAAAGTTCTAGGGCTTGGCCCGTACCATTTTCAGAATTATAATTTTCAGAATCGGGTGAAGCCCTGGAACTTTCCGTTTGATTTTGTGTCATATTAACATTATATGCTTCAAAATCACAATAAATAGTAAAGGGTACTTTATTTTTAAAATACCATTTATTATATTCTAAATAATCATCTTTAGGAAAAGTATTTTGAACTGCTTCGTTTTGTTGACAATTCTCCAAATGTCTATTCATTTCTTCTAAAGTTCTAAAACTTGTCATACATTGAAGACAAGGAAAATTTGTATTATCTGAAGTTTTTGTAAATATAGAAACATCTTTACACAATATAAAATGACCCTGATAATATAATATATTCGCTTGTGCTGGTTGTTTTGACTGTTCTAGTTTTTTAAATTTATCTTGATATATTTCATGTGTTTCATTAATTTCTTTTGTAATATTAAATGTATTTTGATAATAATTTTGATTTAATATTTGTAGCTGATAAATATATTCTTTATCATATTGTTCTTTATATTGTTGTAGACATTTTCTTAAAGATTCATTTATTTTTTGATTGGTTTCATTTTCTTCATTATTTAATTCATTATTTTCTTCATTTAATTTTTGAATCGTTTTCTATCTTATTTTCATATTTATGGCCATATTCTTGTACTAATATTTTTGTTTGTTGTTGATAATCTATTTTACATTTTTGTAAACTTTTATTTAAATTTTCTAATTTTTGTTGATATTCTGAAGATAAAGATGAATATTTGTAATTATAATCATCAGTACGTCCTTTATAATTATTATGATTAATCATTATTGGTGATAGTGTTTTAACAAGTTCAAATTTTTCAGTACATATTATATTTCCTTGGTAAAAAATATTATGATGCATGTAATTTCCTCTATCATTATATACTATTTCTGATTGACATAAATTTTTATTATTCAAATAAAATTTTTTTGAATCTGAGTAAAGTGGAGTAATTTTACCAATAGAAACATAATTCACATTTAATTCAAAAACATTTACTTCTATTAAATTTTTATTCTTTTTATGAAACTTTTTTAACCTATTATAATCATATGGAAATTCATCTAAGCCATCAGAAAGATCAAATTCATTTATGTATTCTTCTTTATTATAATGACTTAGTCTTTCTTTGTGATATTTTGCAGGATGTAAATGTGCTATAATACTCCACAGAAAACAATAATCATCTTCATTTTTTATGTTGATTATTTGTGGTGAACTGAAAGGCAAAGGAACATAACTACCACCAGTATTATTTTTATATTTATCAATTACTATTTTCTTAGATAGTATTTTAACAAATCTCCAACCATGAGATTCACGTAACTGGGCTTCAATTATACAATTTTCTAATTTAAGTATCATTTGTTCAAATATGGGTTGTATATCATTTACATTATGAATTTCTTGTGAATTTGTAAAATGTCCTTGTATTATTTCTTCAGGAATTCCATCAGGTCCATCTTTTGTATAAAGTACTTCTACATTCATATAACATTTGAAAGATTTCTTAAATATATTATAAAAGTTTTTTAGAATATCAGAAAAAGTTTCATTATGTTCAACAGATTCATTAAATAAATATTTTACATCTGTTATGGGTGAAGCCCTAGAACCTTCTGTTTGTAAGGCTTCATCGGTTCGTTCAGCTTCATCAAATTCATCAGTATCGCTAAATAAGTATCTTCCATCTGGTACGGGCGAAGCCCTGGAAGACATCTCCGATGTCACATGTATGGTCTCATCTTCACTAATAAAAACTTTTTTATATTCCGAATGTGAATAATCATCAAACATTTTTTTAACTTTTATATCAGTAGGCAATGTTTCTAGATAGTTTTTATAACTATTTAATTTTAATATATTTCCTTCATCAACTCGTTCTACATTTTGTAAATG
>CAJQUW010001073.1:0-80384 GCA_907163375.1 Prostheceraeus crozeri | reverse complement strand
AGACCCGAAGCACCTTGGCGGCCGACCACGACACTTCTACCGTTCCAGAGGGGGGGGAGGGCGCGCCGGTTCTGAGTGTTTGTCACTTGCTTATACTTCTTGCTCATGCGAAAATGCGCTTTTTGTCATAAAACAATAAGACCAGAAACAACCTAAATCAAAATGAAGAATAAATGTAGAACTATGAAACCTATCAGAACAAATGAAGTCGATTCAAATGCAGAAAGTATCATTTGCCATGTATAATGTTATATATGATGGGTAGCAATCATCTAACTAAATTTTGTTGTTAGTAACAGCATCATGGTGAACTCATTTTAACTTCCCATTTTATTCAATTGAATTAAAACTTCAGTCCGCGCGAGGAACCTAGGGCGCGGGTTTGATTTTTCTGCTTACCGAAAGCAAGCCGCGTGCTGTTTCAGATCTTTTTTTCTGAAATTACTTGGACGCGCGTTACTTGTTAAGGTTCTGAACAAAAATTCTGGACGCGTAAAGACGCGCTGCACCGCGTCCGGTGTGAATGAACCTTTATTCTGAAAAGTTGTGAACCTTGTAAAAGCATTCAAGTTGCCAAAGGTTCATTGCCCTGAGCAGGGTCAAGATTGGGGCTTCCGCTAGTTGCACAATTATTTGACAAACATCAGAATCTGTTGGTCTATCACGTACTTGTATATTATGACCAACAGTCTCTAATCCTTTTCACATACAAACGAGTGAATCATAAATTTGAAGAGAGCAATTGTCTGAAGATGTCATCTTTCTGGCTAAGCAACTCTTACCTGTGCATTGAGAAGCGAAATGAAATACCCAATAGCCCATTGCTTAAAATATCAAGTGTTAATTGCTATTTGACTGAACATGAAATATGAGAGCATGAGTTACATTCTCAACCTTCATTTGGCTTCCTGTCTACAGATGTAGACAACCCGACTGGTCTACACTGTAACTTTTCATGAAAGGGAATGATATTCTACATCTTCCAGCTGGTTCTATATGAAAACATCGTAAACAGATAATATCGTATATGAAAACATCGTAACATTAAAAACATCGTAATAATAATATCGTAATTTAAAAACATCGTAAATGAAAAATATAGAAAATAGAGTATGATAATGGTATCAAATGGAAAAGATATCTAATTTATGTCCATCCATAGAATCCTAATTAGATATCCGCTGGAAGTGACGCTAGGCTTCAGATTACTAGGAGCCATGAGCCATGAAGGAGACTATGCCTTTGTAAGACCAATACGATGTTTTTCAAGTACATTTACGATATTTTTCATCTTCGATGTTTTTCATTTACGATGTTTTCATATACGATGTTTTCATTTACGATAATTTTCATGTTACGATGTTTTTAATGAATACCCTTCCAGCTCAGTGCCTTTGAGCATGATAAATGTCTTCTAGAAAAATGTCTAGAAATAACTCGTTTCAGAAGAATATGAATCCTTAAAATTATCTTACCTCGGCCACCTGTTTACATATCTACATGTAGAGGAATTATCACTATAAATTTACGGCTCTTTTTTAGCTTCCTCCCTCCACATTTTCGAACACTATCGCATGCAACGTTTGAAGCAAAAAACTTAAACACATCGACCTCCATGCGCGGTAGGGACAAGAGGCACTCAGCAAGCTCCAGAAACAATTAGATATCTATGATTGTAAATTTGAACGGCGACTTCGTGTCTTGCCTGAATCCTTCATTCAATCATAGACTCTGAGTATCAACATGAACAATATTTTCAAAGTATAAACGTGTCTTACGGCGTCTCGAAAATGTTGGGCGAAGAACTAGAATAGAGGCAAATTTACATTGGTGAAAGAGTATCATATTCTATCCATGGTTTATCCATTTGATGTCTAATTAGTCCGCCAGCCAGAACGAGTTTCTGCAGGGAACAAGGCCGAAAGTGAGTTTTTCACTGAATGATGCACACCATATGCCTACTACGAATCGGCACGTCTGCCGAGTTCTAGTGAGTTCCTCTTCTTGTCAGACAGAATCAAAGAAAAACACATGTAAATGCAATGGGACACAGATTGCAGCTTTTGGCTAAAATAAAATTTTATATGTTTTCTCTGATTAAACGAAAAGTACTAAGCCCAGAGTCATAATTTTTGGCATGGAATATCTTCAGGTCATTTCCAATTATGTTCATGTACCCCTGTCTATAAAGCCAAACACATTTATATTTGGCGAGCTTCTTAATGACGGCAAACACAAACATTTTGAGCAACTTTATCCACATTCAACCACATTCTCACATACATTGCCGATCAGAAGCATGATAATAGCACATGCACTTCATAGGAAATGACCCGAAGACATTCCATGCCAAAAATTGTGACTCTGGGCTTAGTAGTTTTTGTTTAATTAGATAAAACCTACAAAATTTCATTTTAGTCAAATACTACCATCTACATCCCATTGGATTTGCATGTGTTCTTCTTTGATCTTGTCTGACAAGAAGAGGAACTCACTAGAATTCGGCAGACGTGCCGATTCGTAGTAGGCATAGGGTGTACATCATTCTGTGAAAGTCTCACTTTCAGCCTTGTTCCCTGCAGAAACTCGTTCTGGTTGCCGGACTAGATATCTGAGCTTTACACAAACAGTGGTCGGAATATCTTTCTTGATTGTTACTTTTCAGACGAAGAGAACTCTACTCTGCAAATGAATTGTGAGAATCAGAAAGCAGTATAATGCTCTCTTACCTTCCAAAAAGAAATAAGAATTATTAATTCGTCTATGCATCCTTGTCCTGGGATAAATACTAATCGTGAACACAAGAAACCAAAAGTGATCATGATTATAATCAAAGTACCTCTGCAGCCTCATCTTCTCACCTACGGCCATCATCTCGGAGCGAAGAGCCCAAGCATGTGGAGCTTCGCATCTTCTGAGGAAGTTCCTCAACTCCTCGGCGACGAACGACTCGAAGGTGCGACTTTTCCGTGCTGTAGTGGAACCCATCCTCCTCTACGGACTCGAGGCGGTCCCCATGACGGCTACAAGGGAGCAGACCATCGACACCCATTACCGCGCTCTTCTAAGAAACGCGCTAGGAATTCACTTCCCGATAAAAATAACTTCCCGGGACCTCATGTCGCGCACTGGAGTGCCGGCGCTTAGTGACACCCTACGTCGCCGACGTCAAGGACTTCTGGATCCCTGTCTCCGCAGTTCATATCGAGGCAGTGCCATCCCTCTTGCACTGGTTCCACTCCATCCTCCTACCGAACGATTTCAAAGAGGCCGAGTACAGACAGTGTGTCTTTTGCAAACTTTCTTTTTTGACCTTTCCCTGCTTGGACTTACCCCGAACTCAACATGTTTGTGTCCCTCGGCTCTGTTTGGCCAGCGTGTGCGCGCAAGTTAATGATGTACATGTACATGCATGCAATTGTGCGTCAATACATATATATATAATCCCGGCAAATGGAGAGTTGAAGTGCTTGACTCACGAATAGAAGACTTCACTTGTAAACGGATGACACGAAGGTGTCCCCTTATATATTTTTTCTTAAGCTTGATGTTGCATTATCATCCATAAATAACCAATTCGATGGATCACCAAGTTGATCTGTCATCTGGCCAATGTTCATTCGTAAAACATTCACATAACGTTCAGAATTCATGGTTCCTTGCTGTATGTGAAGTTCAGAGCGGCCATTGGTCCAAATGCCAGCCTAAATCAGTAGAGTCGCACCACCTTGTACCCGGGGACGATGTAAATGTCTCGGAATTTCCTGATCAGATTTAATCCATAATCTCAATCGACCATCACTATCCTTCAGACGGACTGATGCCTCATCAGACCAGACAACCCGATCCCATTGATTTCGCCAGTGACAATGACTCATTGCCCATCTGAGAAGTCTTTTTGTATGCTAATCTGATAATTCGATCTGAGAGGGCCTCTTACAGCTCTTGAAATTCGACTCAATAAGTCTTCTACGAATAGTGGACTTAGAAATAGACGAGTCTAGTGCAGCCATCTCAGTTAACGAGAGACTTGGATCAACTTTAACAAATCTCAAAATTAGGCGGTCTCTGCGTTTGGATGTTTTGCGTGGACGGACAGAGCCCTCTTTACGACAGAGTCGAAAATCATCATTATGCCATCGATGCACATTTGTGTAAGAGACATTTAGTCGCTTGCTTGTAGCTCGCAAAGAAAACCCTAGTTCTAGCAAGGCTGACACTTTGCCTTTTGTGAATGCGATCTCGTTATTGTTCATTTGTGCTTTGTATTGTTTTCAACCGGTAAGAGATAGATTTCTAGCTGAAAGCAATCAGGAGTGCTGCCAACACCACCGCAACGAAGTCAGGAAGCTATGGAACATGAAGTCCAGTTAATCTCATGTAGCAGTTACATTATTGTTGATGAATAATGGTGCTATGCTGGCTCTGATTGACCGATTTTCTTTATTTTGTTTTGCTTGATAGCTTTTGGTTTGTAGAACAACATATTACATAACAAAGGAAACAAATGTAATTTTATAAGAGTGTGGTATGATTTTGTGTAACATTGCTAAATGAAGATCAAATTATCTACTACTTTTTTTATCTATAACAGGAAAACAACTCAATATTCATGCTTGAAATTTCCAACAATGATATTAGTAAGCACAACTGAGATATCTTCCAAATTTCAGAGAAATTCGTTCAAGTTTGGCGGAGTTAGACAAAGTTGAAGTTAAGGCGATGTTTAAGGGTGATCCATTTTTTATGAAACAATCTGTATGAAATAATTCTTTACCTTTGAAGTTTTTATAGCATATGTGTTACTGAACCACATAGAAGGCCTACAATAGTAGGAATTTTCTTGTGTACATGTTCCTAATGTTTGAATAGTGTTTGAATAAATTTTGAAGAATTTTTGAGATTCAATGTATTTTGACGTGTTGTTCGTTAGATGATGGTCTCAAATCCTGTTTCAGTGAATTCTTTTGTACTGTAAAACAAGATTTGTGTCCAATCATAGTTTGAAGAGAAAACAACGTTAATTTTAACATTTCGATAGCTATTTCGCGGCCTCTCTTCAGGAGAAGTACGACCGTTGTGACCACAGAATTAGACAGGTCGTCTCTTCTTCTGTTTGACTAGAAGGGAACGATTGGAACATGTAACGTAAATGAAATGGCACAATCTGCTGACATAATACCATAGCAATCGAACAATGAGCAGCCAGTTCAACATTAGATACGCCAAATTGTGCAAAGTTTCAGTGACTGTTATCAACCGGATCACACAGCAAAGAGACACATTCCATGACAAGTTCTACAGAGAAGTTTGTGAACGTTTTTTCGTGCGCCTGCTAACTTTTTTTGAAATGATCGGATGACCTGACATTATCGAGAAAACTTTTGCGCAATGATCTGAATTCTTCAAATCTGAAGGAATCATGGCGATCGGAGCATTTTGAAGGAATTCAGAGCAATCCGCAACCGACGGATGACTATTTTTCCTATCTCTGCAAGGTGTTAAAAATTTCTTTTTGCCCACTTATTAAGTTCCTGCATGTGCCATTTGTTCGAACCAGTTTGCACTTCTAGCAAAGTGATACGATTAAACAATCTAATTCTGTGGTTGTGACACAAAATGTACAGACAAGTTCAATACAGCTCATTAGACTGGCATCATAGAAATTGATAACAATGAAACCTCTAGAATGGAAGTAAAGCCTCATGCAATACACAATAGTGGCACAAGAATCGCACACATTTTCTCTTAGAAACACTTGTCAACGACTGAATCATTGGGTTAGAATCGGTCACATGCGTAAATCAAAGCTTTTCATTGGTTCTTCATGCCCCAACTTAGTTCCCCCGAATGTGCCGCGACCTTGAGTCAATTTCCATTCTAGTTAACTTCAGATAAACAATCTATTTCTATGACTGGCATAGACTGCAGACATGGCACTCGGACAAACTTCAGAGATATCTCAATAGTGCATTTACAAACACAATAAATTTACCGAAGACAATAGAAGGCAACGAAGGCATGACAAAAGAAAAAAGCTAAAGCCAACGTAAACGTAGGATATGTTTTAAGTCTTTGTGGATACATAGGTCAGGACGGTAGCGAGATATATGCAGAGATTCTAAAATGGGGAGAAGAAAAGGGGACGGAGGAGCACATAAAACAGAAAAATAAGAAGAAAAAGTACGTCCTGAAAAGCTATCACAAGATTTGGCATGCCGACAAATGGCGCTGGATGGAGACTTATTAGAGCGAGGAATTCTTTTGTATCAAAAATTATCAGGGAAATCAAAAAAATATCAAGGAAATTGAATTCTTTTGTATCAAAAATGTATCTTATCATAGATTCAACTCATCAGAATTCAAGAATGTATTCTTTTTATATTCTGAACAGTCAAAGAACAGAAAAATCGAGTGATACATATGTAGACAGGAAGCCGATGTAAGGTGTGTAATTTTGGCGGCCGAAAGAGGATTTTAGTGTACATGTATGAGGAATAATTTTAATAAATCTTTTGCCCACCCGTATTGACCTGCAATGATAGAAACTGTAACCGCACCCTTCCGTGCTGTAGACCGCAACCGCACCCACTCGAACCCGCGGGCAAGAACGGACACGGCTATAGCCGCAAGGCCTGTTTGTGCAGGTTTGACTGCAGTGAAGTCAAAAATTTTCAATTTACTTCAATTGACACAGACCACTTTTACTAATCTTATTTTATCACACCATTTCAACAACTATGATTTCATATCAACATACGCATAAAGTCGATGTGACAACCGTTTTGTCAATTTTCAATTGCAGTATGCTCGCTCTCTTTCCGGACGTACAATAATTGTTCTATCAGCAAGAAGTAGCGTAAAAAGAGGAGTCACAATTTTCTACAATGGCAGGTAATATTTCTATTTGCAATGGGTATTGTTCCATTTACCATTCTATATCAGCTCATAAAATCTAACAAGAAGAAGTCAAATTGCACAAAACATTTTCAATTTTTAAATTACTTTTCAGCATTTTGGCGCAGGATGAAATTCCGAATTTGTCAAGACGTGTGACATCTGTTGAAGTTTGGCCAATTCAGAAACTAAGTGTGAAACCCATAAGGTAAAAAATTGGAGCGACAGTGCATGCGTATAAAGACATTTCATGAAAGTCAAGTGTTTAACAAAAGTTTTGCTTAACTACAGGGTGTAACAAAAGTTCCTCCCACTCAAGTAGGGAATGGATCAAGCTATTTACCTAAATTATGTGTTGTAGAAGTAGTTACCAGCTGGGTGTTTCTCACGTCATATCCGCCACCAGCATGCACAGTCTGAGGCTGATCGGAATAAATCTCTGTTTGATGACCTTAGGACAAAGTGATCGACTGATATTTGCAACAACAAAATGAGCTTGTGATACGCACATTCCAAAAAAACAGTGTTCACTCTCTTTTCGGATTCTATTTTAGGTTTGTGTTAAGTGGGACTGAGCTCAGGAACGCACCATTTCAGCCATTATTCTACTAGGACGCAAGTTTCATGTATGCTTCCCGTTTTGTTTGTAACGCAAGCTTCTCCCCATTTTGTTACAGTCACTGGCATTTTATATCTGAAGAGAATGACAACTATTAAGTCAATACAAGACACCAACACCCTTGATTCCCCGACCGCACTCGCCCGACCTAGGAATCGAACCGAAGTTCGCTGTGGAGACGAGCTCGCACCTTCTTCACTCACCAGGCCACGCTGACGGTTCAAAAGGAATGCGAGTGAAGGCAGAAGAAATCTCCAAGTCATATCGACAGCTATTGTCCTATGTTGACAGAATGCTGCCAGCATTCATGTTGCAGCGACACAGCATATCAGCATGTCATTCGACTACGTCACACAGTAGATTGACAACAAAGGTCTGTCGCAGTGCATTTTATATCTGAAGAGAATGACAACTATTAAGTCAATACAAGACACCAAAAATGATGAGGACAATAGCTGTCGATATGACTTGGAGATTTCTTCTGCCTTCACTCGCATTCCTTTTGAACCGTCAGCGTGGCCTGGTGAGTGAAGAAGGTGCGAGCTCGTCTCCACAGCGAACTTCGGTTCGATTCCTAGGTCGGGCGAGTGCGTTCGGGGAATCAAGGGTGTTGGTGTCTTGTATTGACTTAATAGTTGTCATTCTCTTCAGATATTCAATGCACTGCGACAGACCTTTGTTGTCAATCGCTGGCATTTTCTTTTCTACGCTAACAAAAGACATTTTAATAACGTCCTTCCCACGGTAACGCTCCCGCACTCCACGAAAACCGAATAAACAGCGATTATGCCCTTCTCTCAGCAATAATGTTCAAAGCAGTTCAGCTCAGGTGATTGATAATCGCTGAGTGGTAGGCCTACTCAGATGTCACTGTTGGGGGCCAAATTACTGTGATAGTACATCCTCAGTCCATGAATGAAAGTCGGAAAGACCTTCAGCAGACGGTGAACATACAGTATTGGAGAATCCAAACAAAAACTCGAGCGGCAATCATGCCTGAGATTATGGCTAAAGTTACCAATGAAAACAGGGTTTTCGGTGGGATCTGTAGATGCGGTAATAATGAAATCTTAGATTAGAAAATCTTAAGATCTCTAAGATCTGAGAGATCTTAGATAATTAGAAATCTGAGATGCGTAGGCTACCTAATAATGAAATCTTCCGATCAGACAACATCATCGGATCAATAATTTGCCTCCTCCATAATGCCATCATTAATGATAGACGAGTTTTTCCGTGTTCAAATTTCCCTGTGCTGATGAAAGGTGAGGAAAACCACAGCCAGATTGATGAGGATGGAGTGAATGTCTGGATCGATGGTGCACGCAACTACCGGACTTGAACTCAAATGATCATATTTGGTCCATGCTACAAGACTCAATTAACAATGAAGCACCAACAAAACTTCACCCCAAGAACGTCGAGCAGCAGTTTCTGCGCGTCAGACAGAAATGGGAGCTCATCACACACCGAACTTGTGCGCTTGCGTGACTCTTCGTTTGAGTATTTTGCAGTTCATGGAAATTGAAGGCAAACATAAAACTATTGTGCACATGGTGATCATTTTTCGTCGTATTGATGATCAATATACAGGTGTTACTTCTTATTGATTGTACTTGTCTGCGGTTACCTTGTTACTCAAAGGGTGAGAAAATGTATGAGGAGAAACTTTTGTTACACCCTGTACATGTATATTGACGATATTCTTTACTAATGAGACCACAGAATTAGATTCATCTGCGCGCTCTTCGGTTTCCTAGAAAGGAAGAATTGTATGTAACCTTAATATCGAAATGTTACATCACCGAATTAGAAAACTTGCTCCTTCTCGAATGGATAATTCGTGTATCGCTTGCTATTGGAAATGGCAAGCAATAAGCTGTCAGCAGAGGACACTAGAGCCAGTGAGAGATGCGTGCGTGCTGTGATATCACTTCGCACACACCAAAACACACATCGATGTCTGGCTTCGATTCAGTGTGTGCACTATAGGGGCCTACAGTGAGAACTAATCAAGTGAACTAATTTTCGTACGCCTGCTTCTTTTCTTAATAATGATCGGAAGGGCCAACATTATGGAGAAAAGTTGTGCGCAATGATTTGAATTCTTCCTGGCAAACCGAAGCAGATAAACAAAATATTTAATTCTGTGAATGAGACGGTTCATTTCATACAACGAATCAATTTTATGCAAATATGGTGTTCTTGTTTGATGCTATAGGAAAAGGTGTATGCATCTGTAAAGTCTAGCGAGTGACTATGAGAACAGTGTGGCAAAGCAGAGATCCTGTTTACTGTCTACATAGTGATTCTCAGTGATTCTACAAACAAGAGGACGTATGTAAGTGTTTTGAATTCTGCACAGTCAAACAGAGCTTCACATTGAAGTCTGCCCCATCATTATGCTACATATTGCAACGTTTCATTACACATGAAAATTTATTTTTGCAGGAATAAATGCATGCATAAATCGATGCTGATGTTGAAAAAGACTATAACGTCCTCAAGACGTCAATATCTCTGCGTGGAAGGTGGCAAGTAAGAAAATTTGAAATTATTCATTACATAATTTACATTCATTACATCATATTGTGTGTTTAGCATCACAATCTGATGGAAGCATTTTATATTACAATGTATAAAATATGTATATATGTACTTCGTCGTCTTATCCACAGAAATAAACAACTTGTTAGAAGGGAAGAGTCGTATATTGCATGCCACTGGAAATGGCACGCACTCAAACAATAAACTGTCAGCCGGCTGTGGGACAGCAGAAGTAACGTGCGTGTTGTAATAGGCATATCATTTCGGTCACACATCGCTGTCCTCTATGTCGCTGTATAAGCTACATTCAATGAGGAATGCTGAAAAGAGGGAGGTGAAGTCATCAGGTGAACCAATTTTCGTGCGCCTGTTATCTTCTTAAATAATGATCGGAAGGACAAACATTACGGAGAAAACTTGTGCTCAATGACCTGAATTCCTTAAATCTGAAGAAATCGCCGGAACTTATGCGCACGCCCTTAATCACAATACCCTCGGCGTGGAAATATTAACACTCCGATCTCCTTTCACTTCTTTTATCTAACTACACACAAGCTGCTGAGTTACGGACACTTGACTTGCGGACAACCATGTCTTTGACTGTTCGCAATCTCCCACTTTCAGCTAGCAGGGTAATCCGTTTTTTCATTTCACAAATTGATGATGATGAGAGTGTTGAAGCCACCACTTATGAAGCATCAGTCACACCAACATTTCACACATTGGACATTTCTTTGCGGTTGCTGGATTAAAAAGAAGGCAAAGCAGGTAATTTGGTTCTTGTTGAGGCGTCCAGGAAGAGAAGTCGACCCTGACGTCATTCTTCAAACGTTGAATCGATGATTTCTTTAAAGAAACGGCGAAGCACTGTTGAATCATATCATTTATTGTCATTCTGTTATATCCTTTGATCCTGATGCCTGCATTCGCATGTAAACAAAGTGATCCGAAAAATGAGCCCAAAGTTGTCAAAAAATGTATTTCTCTATGTACATGTACTACTTGCTGACGATGCAGCTTCATCAGTTATAGAATGTAATAAGATAAAATGTAGAGAGAACATAAAATGTAGAGAATAGATAAAATGTATCTTATTACATGACATAACGGATCTATGTAACTGATAACTAGTTAGTAAGCAGTACATAGTGATTGTTAATCTAACTGTGCAGATTAAAATATATCTTTATTAGCTCCATGTACATCACATATTAAAACATCCTGCTCTTACACATATTTCATTTTGAATATCCCACGTATCTTGTAGAAAGTTTGATAAGAAAATTATTAATAGAAATGGTTACTAATGCAGAATTCATTTACCGTATTTCTTAAAATACGGATATTGCTCATGCCCAGCAAGGTATTCCGGATATGAGCACCTTGAGTGTACACACTTCAAAACTGCCTGCGGATGTTTCAATTTGATAAGACTCCATACTTTAAATCTAGGTCTGCCAGTGCTATCCATGTGAAATGTTTTTGGAAAATGTAGGTATCTCCAGTAGCATTATAATTTATATAATAAGCATACATTTTCGATACGAAATGCATTACTACTTTTTTTATCATTTTTGTCACTTTGGAATAAGCAACTGATTCTATTATGAATAAGATATCATATATTTTGTTTACGATCTTACACAACAGTGGCCGAGAATTTCGAAGTTTCCAAAAATGACATAGTGAGTGAAGATGACTTGTAAATTATGAAATCTGAAAACATTTCAAGTGCTTATATATAAACCATCAAAATATAATTCTGCTTGTTTTTAGTTGCTTTCTATCTTAATCGTATTTCAAGTCAAACATTCTAAGCAAATACATGTGAAGAAATGCGCGAAGGAATTATTAGAAGGAGTTAAGCTATATAGCTTATGAATATCAATTTCATTTTGTGAAAGACTTTGACAGCAGACAGCATTCATCATTTATATTAGACAGTACTCAGTAGTATATGATATTGAGGTTTTTTAAAGGATAAAATCACTGGTATCGGTAGATAAATTACTGGATGGCTTCAGAATTAGTAAACAGCAACATTTCAAAGTGAAATTGTGAATACACAGTTGGCCATAAAGCATGGCCGCGTATTTTTTAACTTTTTTCTTTCTTGAATTTAGAGACACTTCCTGTTCGAGTACAGTCACAAAATCTTGACTGCCTTTGAGCAATGCCCTGAAGTTGTCATTCACTTTCAAAAATAATGTTTCTATGAATTGGTAGGTCCAAATTAGTGAAAACATATGTATTTTTGAACGGGCTGCTGTTGCTAAACTGTGTTTACACCAAGAATGATTTTATTATATGAAGAAAGGAAATCTCCGGCTGTGTCATAACATGTGAAGTTCATAGAGATATAGAGATATTATGGCTGCAATGTTAAAGTTGCTTCAAGGATATCGAGAAGCAAGTAATGTAAATGATAATGATAAATGTAGAAACAGCGCTGAAGATGTTGACTTCAAAATCTTCTAATTTGCATAAAAATTTACAATGTTAAAAGTTGAACTCAAAAAATTACCTGAAATCAATATGAAAGCGTTCTTCGGCTAGTCATTGCATCAGAATGACTTTTGCATGTTATGACACAGCCGGAAATTTCCTTTCTTCACATAATAAACTCATTCTTAGTGTAGCCACAGTCTAGCGACAGCATCCCATTAAAAAATGTGTATGTTTTCACTAATTTGCACCCACTAATTCATAGAAACATTATTTTTGAAAGGTGAAGCCTGAAGTGACGATCTCAGGGCCACCAAAAGGAGTCAAGATTTCGTGACTGTACGCGAACATGAAGTGTCTCTACATTCAAGAAAGAAAAAAGTCAGAAAATACGCGGTCATGTTTTATGGCCAACTGTATATGCACTTGTACATTTGAAGCATGTCTGTGCATGCACACTTGTCCAATAGTAGAAGGTAGAGGAGGTATCCATATGGATAGAATCCAGAAAATAACTATGGAGAAATAATAAAATGGATGATGTTTGCATGGAGTAGGTATATTAGGTATATTAGGTAGAGTAGCAACTCAGCATTTATTAAATCCCTACTGCGTATACAGTTTCCATTTTATTAAATGAACTTGAGGTGAATACAGTTGGAATTGTTTCCAAATGTGAGATGTGCACATCTGTGCAGTTTTGAAGAAATTACAGCGGAATTGACTGATCATGATAGTATGATGCAGAAGGATATGATATTATTTTACAGATAGTCCGTGTCATGACGGCCTTGGAGAGGCAATGTTTGTTAAATTAGCAACTTGATGGGCTGATATTGCTTTCATGCTCAACCTCAAGAGAATCTTCTTAAGCGTGATCATATCATAAGCAACCTGCTACTGAGAAAAATAACATAATCAAAGACAATGATTGTAATTAACTTAGGAAGAAGTAAATGGGTCCACATCACTATTCAAATTCAAGAAATAAAACATAAATTTAGTGAATCATAAAATCTTGCCGATGAAAATTGAATTAAAGACATGAAATTTCAGCCACGAAAATCACAATATGATCTCGACTTTTTCATGAAGACTTCTATTATGATGCCGTTCATTAGATTTCCTTGATCATCAGCATAATTTCCGTTTAGTTATTATGCTTGTTAGCAAATATTCATTCCTTTTGATATCCAACTTGTTTCATACGACTTTAAAGGGGCGTCATATCGGTAGTAGATAAATTGGCATGGCAAAATTTTAGCTTTTAAAAACTGCTCAAATATATTTTAGACCGCTGGAACGCACAAAGCTGAATCTTTTCATATAAAAATTTTCACTGTATGCAGATACTTTTTTAGTCGACACTCTACCTACATATACTTACTCTATGGCTATTTGCCACTTCTTTTCAGACTTCCCATGTTAGGCGCCTGCTTGGAAGAGCCCAAATATTGCAAGAACCCTCATCCGATAGCTGGAGTTGGAAGATTACAGAGCTCCGGCCAATACTTTTCTGCTTTATTTGCAATGACAGCTACAGTTCTCTTGCGGACGATATTTCTTTAAAGAAGCTACTCATTGTCCATCATTCAAAGGTAAGTCATCAAGATTGACAGCTTTAGTTTTTTACTTAGAGGTGTTCACCTCTTTGGGCGGTGCACTTATTCCATCGAAGCACTGTTAGCCGCAGGAAATAAAGCTCAATTCCATTCTAGACCAGACGTCAAGAGACTTTTCTGAATGTAGGCTATAAATCCTCCATTTTAGTGTAGGCCGTTCTTGTCATCGTTGTCCCCTGTCGTATCTCCAAACTTCAATAGTTGCTACAAAGGTAGGCATGTAGCCTACCATGGAGTCCATGCTCAAATAATGCCGGGACTTTTAGAATAGCACCTCTGTATCCCGTGCATGTCGTAGGAGGCGACTAAAAGAGACATGCCAACTTGGTGCTCAGTCATCCTTGTTGGCGTGTCTGTGTAACTAAATTGTGGTGATGTTGCAGGCAATTTTGATAGCGTCTCCTAGGCTATTGAAATGTCGCAACGAAGCTGTCCGGCAACGAGGCAGCAGAACCGGCTACTTCCGGGTCGTCCATGATCCCGACCTTGTTGCCGTGGAGGTAAAGGCGCCCAAGTGTGCTGTGATGGGAATGCCGGTGCTCCGGGAGGATGGCATCCAAAGGCCGATCATGAAGGCGTTATACTTTTTAGGGGACTACCACGCGGGTTACCGGAGGAGGATTACATCTTAGCTTTCGCGCTGGAGCAACCACCCTCCGGTCTGAGCGGCCAGCCCCGCCTCTGGCGTCCCTTGATCTGCTGCCGTCCCACCGCGCAACACAACAACACAACAGCAACAACAATGTACATAATGCATTTTCAGAGTAAAAGAGACGCAATTAAAGGCAATTTTTCCTGATTTGCTTTTTCCGAGACGGAGATTGAACAAGAAAATGCATGTTGAAGACTGTTTCAATCACTTGATGTCAGCGATTCGGAGTCGGAGTTCCGGAGTCTTATCATTTTTGCCGGAGTCGGAGTCCTATCAAATGATAGGACTCCGGACTCCGACCTATAACTAGACCCAAAATATAATAAAAACAAATTAATTATCCCAGTGCATAGCTGCTGTCACTGTCTTGATGTCACCTTTCTCCGTAAAGCAAAGTTACAGAGACAGCAGTGCATGCAAAGCTTGCAATAGTTGGGGGAATGAACCGTGATAGTGAAAAAAGGATTGTCTTTTCACTCGATGATTTAGTAGAGAAGACAAGCCTTCCTAGCCTCGATCACACCTACGCACCAAAGGTCACATCAGAGACAAAAATGAAATATTAGTTTGTTTGAGAAAATTGCCTCTTAGCCTCACGTTAATCGTGTGTGATGGTTCCTCTAAAGCGCATATTAAAATCGAAAGTGTACTCAAATTTTTGGAGAAGGATGGGGGATTTTCCTGCCTGGCAGAGACTGGAGAAAAACCGTGTGAAGCAAACATCAACAAGATGGGAGGAGCCGAATCACATACAGCCAACCTAAAGCGACATTTGATAAACTTTCATCGAAAATGATTGATGATTGATAAAGCAGTGATCACTAAAAATAGGCTTGGTTCAGGTAAGCCTATAATAATCTATAATGTAGGTTGCCAGTTTTTTTTAAAAAACTAGGCTTTACTTACTTGCCACCCGGAGTCGGAGTCCTATCAAAAGACGGAGTCCTGTTAACCTATTAAAAATTATAGGTTCAAGAGATTTTCCTGCTTTTGTCGGTGTTGACAAAAGTACTTGTAGTAAGATGATGTCTTCTATTGGAACATCTGCGTCACATCCCTTGCGTGTAATGTTTCTGCCACATCACAGCCACATCAGCCGATCTAGTAGTATACTCCGACCACCTTTCGCAAAATTCACATTCTTTGGCTCCTCTTTCATCAAATATTGTAAGTGATGCCTCTAAGCTTTTATTACACACCTTACTTCGTTCATTGTAATGTCAATGATTCTAGTCAGTTGTAATGCCTTCACCGATTATCATGATTGTGAAGCAATAAAGACATCATTATTATGCGCGCGTTTGGTGTTATCGTCAGAACCTTTCGTATTTAGCATAACATCATAGTTTACGAGGAAATTCAAAGATCTTCGTGTTCGTACTCTGATTCGAGTATAGAATCTAACTGTGATGTCATTTTCAAGTAGAACTTAGCCTTGATGTGATTGTCAAGTGCAATTTAGAACTAGTGTAATTTATAAGAATTTAAGCATTTTGGCAAATTTGAAATTCCGTGAAGCTATTTCTTGTTGACTATAACTGACTCGATCAGGATATGAAAAGTTCAAATCTTATCAAAAATATAAGTAGTCATCTATGTTCAGTTTTACGGAGCAGTGTTGCAGTAGCATAGGCGTAAAATTGTGCTGATTATGGCTGCTTGGATGCGCCATGAAGCACATGTCGAGTTAAAGATCGTTGCTTTAGTGGACGATTGAGAACAGCCTTGAAAGTGTGAGTAAGCAATTCTGCATTCTTTAAGTCACTTATCTGGTACTTTCTATATTGCTCTCATTTGATTATTTTTTTGGTATCAATCATAGAGTAAATATCAGGTAGACTAGCAACTCAGTACTAATTATATAAATGCGCAATGTAAATACAGGTTCGATTTTACTAAATGAACTCGAGTTGAACACAATGGGGTATTGATTGATACCAAATGTGAGATATGCAAACGTTTGCAGTTTTGAAGAAATTACTGCGGCATTGACTGATCATGATAGCACTCTTTTCAAGTCCTCCGTCTCATGACAGCTGTGCAGAGGCAATTCAATAGCAATTCAATACCTAGCGTTATTAATAGGAGTATATTCTTAAGCTTGATCATACTACAAGCAACCTGCCACTGGTAGAGCAAATGAACATAATCAAAGACAATGATGATAGTTAACCTTAAAAGACGCAAATGGATCCATATCACCATTCAGATTCAAGAAATGAAACATAAATTGCATGAATTAAAAACTTGAAATTTCAGCCAGTAAAGCACAATACAATCTCGACTTTTTCATATAGACTTGCATTGTAATGCGGTTCATGAAATTCCCTTGATAATCAGACTAGTTGCCGCTTAATTAAGATGCTAGTTAGCAGACATTCATTCTTTTTGATATCCAAGATATTTCATACAATTTACATATTTGGTTCACGTCAATAGGCACAGGAGCAGAGGCAAGCAAATTCCGCTGCTCTATAACTTCAAATTCCGCTTTCACAATTTACTATCACAGAGCACTGAAATACGCTTTCTGGAAATACCCATTTTTGTTTGACTTATTGATGCGTATCTATACATGGACGTTATGACAATTTTTGGCCTATAGGCTACCCAATGAGAATGCTTGCGACCATAATATGTTATCATTATAAGTTGTAAATAGGGTCTATTATCTTTATCTTTTAAGGCATTTTTATTAACAAATATGGTGCGCTGCCATATGTATTTACCGTTATTTACTTAATGTATTTACTGTTTAGTTAGCGAATTATATCTAGCGTTTCATGTACCTGTACATGCATATAATTATGTATTGAATAGCCTGCACAGCATAAATAAAATCATAGAATTTTTAAAAATAAAAAAAAAGATGATTCATTTTAAAGCCATTGTGGGTAGAAACGATAAACACAAACACGTCACATAGTAAGACTTCGTGTAAAAATATCGAAGAGATTTAGATTGTTAACTCAAGGATTGTAATATACATTCAATAAGTTCTTTGTATTTTCTTCCGTAAGGGTTCTGCGTCTGTCTGAGAATATGTGATGGTAAATGCTGAAGCTTCGTTCGACTTCCGCACTTCTTAGGGGGAGTGTCAAGTTTTGCTTTGTCAGACTAAATAAGGAAGGCATCTCCTGTTTGTGATCAGCCCACCACTGCAGGGGATCCTCTCCGGTGTAGCTTCGACACAAAGTCAAATACGATGACCACTCGTCGAGGACGGTATTGTTTGGGGCCTTCAAACCATGAACACTTTCAAAGTTCTTAATGTCTTTTTCTCCAACACTATTGAAGCACGTCATTTTCCTTGGATTAAATACGCGAACAGCTTCAATAAAATCCATCGCAGTATAACGTCTCAAATGCTCTGTCAATTTCGATAGCGCCGTATCGTATGCCATATGGAAAGACTTGTGCCAGGATGATTTCTCCTTTTGCGACTTGCTGCTCAGAAGCAGATCGGTTTGGGTGCCGAAGTTGAATGAGGATTTTCCATTTTCCAGAAAAGCTTCTAAGCTTTTCAAAGAATCATACACGAGATGCGCAATTGGAATATCCTTTCGCTTAAATAACTCGATCACTTGAACCATTCTGCCCGCATTGTCGCTGATAAAAGATAGCTCTATCTCAAGTTGCGAAATGGAAGATTTGTCTTGAAAGATGTCACACAGTTCATCAATGTAGGAAGCTCCACACGCTTCACGTTCCTCGGAAACAAAATCATGGATAAACATGAGGAATTCAAGGTAATAGATCACAGCTGAATACCATGCTGTCCATCTTGTGAACCCAGGTCTCGGAGGCTGACGTGGAGATTGAATACCATGTCTCTTCAGGAACTCGATCCAACGACGTCGGCGAGAAGCTGTTGTCTTTTCCTTAAATAGGCGGCGCATAAGATGCAGAAATTTGTTTGTCAGTTCACAAAAGGTTTGCCAAGTTCCAGCGCAGAGATTTACAAAGTGAGCAGCGCAAGGTACCCAAAGCATATTAGGATACATCTTGCTCAAAATATCAGTATAGGATTTGTGGCAGTATTCAGCATTGTCAGCAATATATAGTTTTACACATTTCTCAATACCGAACCGTGCCATTGCTGATGAAACGATGCGAGCGAGTTCAGCATGATTGAGAGAAGTATCTAGAAAATCAGACTGCAGCAGTAAAGTCTGACCTTCAAACGAGAGCATGATGTTGAGAAGCGAGCGGTAAGCAGTGTCGGTCGATTCGTCTGGATTGATAGCCATCACTACATTACGACGGACACCATCAGCAATAAGTTCGATGACGAGAGCCTGTTTTTTTTCAGAAATCTTCGGGACAAACTTTTGCCGCAAATAAGAAGCGTGAGATAATGAACCACCATTACGACAGTACTTTTGAAGAAAAGGTTTCATTTTTTCTGTCTTTTCCAATGGTATATTGGCTTGTAACATCATTTCGACGAAGTCCTCTTTGAATTGATCTTTTTCTTGCGAAGCGGAGTAACTCGACGACAAAGTCATTTGTCTCTTCGACGACGGACTTGCCTCTGATTCATTTGTCGGTTTCTTTCTCGTTGGATGTCGTGACGATTGAATATGTCCCTTTATAGTATCTAGCTTCAAAGACAAGACGATGCTGCAATGCTTACAAAATAAACGATCACCGACGTATAAGTCATTTGGGTATTCAGTCACTCTCATGCGAGCATTTACAATCTCCCTCTTACGCATGATCAGATGAGATTGATCTGAAACCAGTCTGAAGCTATCCTACCAAGGATGCTACTACATGCGCAAGGTCATTCACGTGATGACTTGGCTAGTCCAATCACATGATAACATCAATTCTCAATGCTATCTCCCGTACTCGCAGCGGCTGCAGGATTCCTTGGCGTTACCTACACACTCACACACGCATGCGTCATAAGCTACGACACTATCCCGCGCGCCTTTCCTCCTTTCCCTTAAATTAATAACGGATGGAAAAAGCCATTAAGCAACTAGCAAGCTTGAGATCGAAAATAGTGCGCACAGCGAGAAATGAACCTGCAAGTTTACTTACAGATTGCTTTTCAGAGTAGTAAAAAGCAGAATTCCGCTACATAATCGTGATTCCGCATTTACCGCTAAATAAAGAAGATTCCGTAGAATTCCGCCGCCAGCGGAATCTGCTTGCCTCTGCACAGGAATAATTTGCAAAAATTTAGCTTCTTAAAAGTGATCAAATATTTTTTGGACTGCAGGATCGCAATCTCCGCAAAAAGTGATTATTTTGATATAAAAATTTTCACTGTATACAGATACTTTTCTTGAGTCGACACTTACTCTTTGCGCCGAAACGAAACATTTCAATCCGACACCGCCGATCACTTATGTGAAAGATTTACTATGCGGCACAGATCATGCAGCGAAGATCAAGACAATTTTGTATTGAGCAACGATTGCACTAATCATTCCAATCATTCCATATTGAGAAAAGAACTTTGATATTGAGAAACTGCAGTAGAGCTTTTTTAAAGTGAGAGTGATCATATCGCTCGCTACCTGCCGCACAGGAACAAAATATCATACATAATCAAAGACGACGATCATAACTAACTTTAAAGGATGTAAGTGGGTCCACAATGTTATTCAGATAAGAAATAAAACATAAATTTAGTGAATCATGAAATCATGAGTAATGGGTAAAATACCGGTCCAGGACACCTCCGGACTCTTATAAAAGTAAAAAATAAAGGTACCCCAAAAATGTAAAAAAAATATAGGCTATGACCTCCGGACTCTTATAAAAGTAAAAAAATAAAATACCCCAAAATGAATATATGACTGATTCAGGACGCCTCCGGACTCTTATAAAAGTAAAAAAATAAGATACCTCCAGAATGAGTATAGGAAATATTTCATACACTGAAAAAGAGTTTATAGAAATAAAAAATAAAATGATAAAATCAGAAAAACAGTTTCAAGCTCGTTGGGAATTTTTCATATAATGAAGAGGTTTATTCTAAAAAGGTCTCAAAATATCACGTGGTCGAAAATTTCACGTGGCCGAAAATTTAGGCACACGAAAATTTAAGTTGTCTTTTTACGTAGTCTCAATATACCAGAAGATTGTATTCAAAATATTTCTTTTAAAATGGAAACCTCAACGGGTAAGAAAGTAGAAGAAACCTCGACGGCAACGGCGACGACGAAAATGGAAGGAACCGCAAGAATATGTCCTTCGTTATCTCAATTAAAAACAAGTGAAATGGACATTGAAAAAATTAACATTGAAAAACATAAAGATAGAGTACGTTATATGAAAAATGAGGAAACGCAATTATTATTAAGATTAGAGCATTATGATAAATTAAGAAAGAGATGGTCTAAAGTTAAGAATGTAACACAAGGAATTGGCATATTTTTAACAATAAGTTTAGGCGCTCTTGCAATTGTTATATCTTCAGGTGCTCTTACAATTCCTGTTGTTGCTACTGCTCTGTGAAACAATGAGATTTTAATTGTACGTTAGGCAAGTTGCTTTAATTCTTGCCAGTGCGTCAGCACACCCGCATGACGTCAAGACATTTGCCAGCTGTACTGTTTCATTTCTCTCTCTTCTGTCATTGTATCGTGTGCTCAGATTGTTGTGATATTATTTCAATCAAAACTTATCATCTGTTTGCTCTCATCGTTCCACTATCTTTAGTTACGTTATTCTTTTATTTTGAACATAGTGATTTGTACTAATTTATCCGTCAATCATGAGTCAAGCAGTAGTTGAACAACAAGCTAACATAGCAACGGTACTTCCACAGTTCTTCAAAAATATTGCGGAGTCGTTCATTCCATCGGAGAAACATTCTGAATACTTTTCATATATAGACCAGCAAGTGAAGAAAGCACCTCTACTCTTCAATCCTGACGTTATACGTTCTGCTCGAAAAGCATACAAAGAACAACAGAAAATCGCAGCCAAAGCAAAGAAGGAAGCAGCACTTACTTTCAGAATCGAAACATTTACAAAACAGTTGAAAGAAAGTGTTGTTCAGCGTCATGCACTCATCGATTCATTGGAATATTTTAAAGAAACGGCAGGGGACATTTCAACGTCAGTGAATTCTTTGAAACAACACTTATATTACGAAAACCAAAGCCATCTTTTGAGTGTTACATGTAAAATTTTTATTGGAAAAGCACGCTAATCATTTATTATCTTTTTGTGAGAATAATAAAGGAGATTTCACATATCTTTTAAAACACAACAATATTAACTATTTACGAACTGAATTGAGCTTCGCAATGAAATTGGCAAAACTGACAGATAAATTTCAGACTCTTTGTAGAGTCTCGCTTCCTATACGACTGTTAAAAATTAATCTTTCAATCTTAGAGCAGTGTCTTTCACAAGATGTTTTTTTGGAATAATTGATTATTTAACCCTTCTGTTTTCAATCATTTTCATTATGTTGTTATATGACGTCATTTTTCTCTGATCCAATGAAACCTTGTCCACGCGTGGACAGAAATTTGTAATATTATAGTTAGTAGACGATTGTTGTAAAGAAGTTAGATAGTAGTAGCTGATTTTATTTTACTGTAGAACGAAAATTCGTAATATACATATTCGTGCAATATTTGTAAACTTGTGCAGATGCATTTTGTAAATATACATATACCCAAATTGAAATATCCATGTGTTGTTTTAAATTTCACATTTACGGGAATATAATAGAAACAATACATTTTATTCCATTTAAAATGAGCAACATAAATGAGTTCTTAAAAATATATGGCAAACAAACCACGACACATTTCGACCTAAAGAAAATCGCTAATCGATTAGGAATAAAGAATTTTCATGTCCTAATGAGAGACGAATTACAATTGATCAAAAATCAGCTAACTGTATATTTCGTAACAAATGTCCACACGTCAGATCAAAAAGGAGTACATTGGTCAGCGGCACAAAGAAATAAAACTGTTCTAATTATTATTTTGACTCATATGGATTGCCTCCAACAAATGAAGTCAAAGAATTACTTGGAAATGGAACATACAATACTTTTCAAATTCAAAAACCAGGAACAACTTATTGCGGTCAATTATGTTTATATGTTTTGTATAAATTACAAAAAGGAGTACCATTTCTTGATATTATGTTAGAATTGAATAATGATAATGATAATTAAAAATCACTTCTCTGTAATTCGATTTCATAAAATCTGCCAGTGATTTCCTGATCATCTAAATCTCTTATTTCATAAGTAATCGGATAAGTTTGATTTATTTTACAAACTTCAAATATTTCTTTAGTCCAATAGCCAACAAAACCTTTTTCAAATTTATTCTTATGCTCAAATATTCTAACTCTATCTCCAAGTTTAAATTTCGGCTTACGTTTCTGTAAATTCGGATTACTCTCATTCGAATAATTATTTTCGAATATCTTCTTTCGTATTAAATCAGGATCGTCAGAAGCCTTTTTTGGAGTTTCTTCAATGCCTGAATGAACTTTATTATTGTACTAATCTACAATTCCTGGTAATATTTTTAACCATTTCTGATTTCCTTGTTCAGTAAATTTCTTGAATATTTTATTTTTAACGTTTTATTGAACCTCTCTGTTAATACAGCTTTGCCAGCATTTTCTGTGGAATAAACAATTTCAAATAGTGGCCTAACATTTCTGTTATAAAACTCAGATCCTTTATCAGCAAACAATTTCTTTGGTGTTCTATTACTTTCTTTAAAGATTTCTTCAAACGCATATTCAACTGACAGACCACTTTTGTTTTTTAAAGGCTTTGTCCAAGCGTATCGTGTATATAACTCTATAACGGTCAATGCGTATTTATAATCAGAATCATTCGGCATATTGATTAGATCAGCAGTCCAAATATCATCTTTATTAAATACTTTTACTTTCAATAGATATTTCGGCTTTCTGAATTCCTTGTGAATTTCAGACGCGTAGCGGCTTGGGTCATTCGACATTTCGGAGGCGTAGGTTTCAGAGTTATGAGTTTTTTCTAAACCCTGTCCGAATAACATTTTAGCTTGTAAAGCTTTCTTAACAAACATTCTTTCAATTCTTTCTCTAAATGTAGGATTTTGAATACTATCTAATTCTTGAATCATTTTCTTATCAGCTTGATGACCAGATTTTAAGTCATGATTTCGATAACCTAAATCGTGTCTATAAGCTGCTGCATCTACTCTATTTATTAGTTCTTCACCTGGTTTTGGATTATTATTCTCATCTAGTCTTATATCTCATCGAGTTCCTGGACCGGTGTATGAATGACCAGGAAGATGTTTTTCTTTTGAATATTTACTCCAAATAGATCCAGGAAAGTTTTCTAATGTTTTTTGTATGGAATGCCTCTGGAATGCAACGAAGTTGAATCACCTCCGCTATGCTGACAATTTGAGGTTTTATGTACTTTTAAGAGATAATTCAATAAATTTAAATTAGAAATTTTTAATTTAATTAAATTTTCGGAATTTGTAGAATACATTTTTAAAGATAAAATAAAATAAATGTTTTACCTAATCGAACCTTGTTCAGAGGCTTTAGCCGATCGGACCAAAGGTCCTGAGGTTATTACCGAATCATACTAGGACTTAGATATATTCCAGAACTATCTTTAGTTTCTTTTTTTCTTTTAAATCATCAACATTATGTAGGATGTTTTTAAGAACTCGTTTTCCTTCATCGACTAAATTTAATTTACTAATAAAATTATCTACTATTCCTTGCCCTCTAGCAACTTTCTCTAACTCTCTATTATGACGTTTTTGTTCTTCTAATGCTGCCTTCTCTGATTTATTTACTGCTTGGACAATACCAGTTGTCCCACCTGCAACACTTCCTGCTGCTGCTATGCCACCTACTATTAGTGGAATTAATGGGAGAATTCCATATTTCTTTTCTTCTTGTAATTTAATATTCTCTATCATTGGTTTACTTATGTAATATTTCTATTTGTTAATCGTAAAAGTTTTAGGTGTATTTTTGTCAACAATGTTAAGTAATTTTAATTCAACAGTTTTATTATCATTACTTTTCGGTTGCGACATTTTTAATAAAAATTTTAAGTTAGGAAAAAAGTTTAATCTATTCTAGTTATGAAAAATTTTAATCTATTCTAGTTATGAAAAAAATTTTAAGTTAGGAAAAATTTTAATTAACCAATCCTAGCCATCTTTCCATGAAGAATTTCATTAGAATATTTTACATCTTCTAACAGTAAACCATAAGCCATCAATGCAGTTGTCGAATCTTTCTTTTCAATATTAATTGTTACATCACAACCAGTCTTGATAATATCTTCAGATTGTGCACTTAAATCGAAACAGAAAACAGGATATAAATGTCTCCAATCTCCAGGAGTTAATTGTGGTTCAACTCTAAATTCTATACAAAGATTTCGATAAGAATCATATCCTTCCATAAATTGATTATTGGTATCATCGAATCTTAATGGATCAATTGGATAACGGGTTTGATTTAATGAAACTTGTAAACTTCGAATTGCATTAATATGAAAAAGATTGTTGTTCTTATCAAAACTTGGAGAATTATTTCTTTCAAATGTTAGTAATAAATATCTTGGAGTATTCGAAGTTCTAGTAAAATGCCAGTTAAATCTTTGTTCGGAAAACGTTACAGAACTAGCAGTTCGCTTTAGAAAATTTACTGGAATTGGTTTGTTAGTATTTAATCTTTTTGCAATAGCTGTTTCAACCTCTAAACTAGGAGTAATATGGTTTATCCACCATTCAAGTCTATCAATTTTTAAATATGCTTTTTTTCCAGTCTTACCATAAAAGATTAATTCATTATTTGCTGTGCGATGAATTATTAATTTAAATTTTAATTGACATGATATTTTGTCATAATCTAAATATCCGAATAATGGAGACAATGACCAATTTACTGTCTGTTTACTTTTCTTGTTAAATTCACGTCTTTCTTTACATGCAGTATTGTTTGTTTTATTTAAATAATTTGCAATATTTTCTACATCTTTCGCAATTCCTGCTGCATCTGTTCCAGCGTGAGTTAAATCATCAACAATTATACCATCATTAGTATCAGGAAACCAACCTTCGATTTCATGCTTTTTATTATTTTCACCAATTGTTACAAATCTAAGCATTGTATCAATTATACCTGGAGAATCACTTATTGTCTCTATATTTTGAGTTGCAGCATCTAAACGCATTTGTGTAAATAATCTTCGAAAAAAATTATTCTCTAATGCAATATTATCGGTATCTGGTAATGGTGTTGTAAAATTGGTATCACAGTGTAAAAATGAATCAGGTAGATATATATAACTTTGCTGATTTTCAACTTCAAAGATTAAATCTCCTCCAGTATTTACTCTACTAGAAGATCCGGGATTCATAGCAATTTTTATATAGTCATTCTTTTTTTAATTGTAACTGACGAACGGAGGATCGTCTAATCTAAATTTATTTTCGATAAGAGAAGACATTTTTATAAAAAATAATTTGACTTTTTGTTTTTCTCACACACAAAAAAAATTTACTAAAATATAATTTTAGAATTTTGCTAAACCATTACCTCTTATTTCTTCAATTGATTTCTTCTCCTGTTTACTCTCAGACCCTTCAGCTATGTTAGCAATTTTGTTTTTTGTTTCCTCTGAAAGTTTTTTTAATTTGTTTAGTTCTTCAGAATCATTCTGAAGTTTACGAATAGTTTCTAGTTGTTTTAATTCGTTTTGTGACTTAACAGCATTTGATATTCCACTAGCTGTACTACCTATAGCAGCTGCTCCTTTTGCAGCAGATGTAATCAAATCTTTATTATTTTTAATCAAGTTAGCGATACTTCCTATGCCAGAAAAGATGCCATCTCCTTCTTTTTGAATAGTTTCTACATTGTTATAATGGTAAACAGATTTCATTGATGGTTCATGAGCAATTTGTTTATTTGAAGCAAAATGTTTAAGATTGCGTTTATAAATTATAGGCATTTTTTAGGAATAAATTTGACTTTGGGAAATAAATTTACGTTAAGATTCACGTTTATGATTAAGATTTACGTTTAGGATTATGCTTTACGTGTGTGAATGGACAACAACTTCGTGATACCTTTATTAATTTTCCGTTGCGCGTTATCTATTGCGTCAAGCAGCGTGTGATGTACTCTAATTTCTTTTTCAGTCACTTCTAATTTTTTCTCACTTTTCTTTCATTCTGTTTTTAAAGCATTCAATTGAACTTTAAGAGCATCTAATTGTTTCTTAACAGCATCTACCTGTTCTTTATTTTCTTTAGATTTTTCTTGCAAATTCTTCTTTAATTCATTTTCTAAATTGATTTTAAGAGTTTTCATTTGATCGACTTTTTGATTAAGTGCTTTTACTTCAATTATCAAATGATGTATTTTTTTAATTTGTTGAGTAATTTTAGAACTTAATTCATTCACAGTGTTTTGGAATGTAGTTTGTAACTGCTTTAAATTTTTTTTAAATTCTTTCAGGAAGTTTTTCTATTTCATCTTCTAATTGTTCTTTCAATATTTGTATCTGATGTTTATTTTTAATGACTGCAGATTTCAACTTTATAGAAAGTAATATTAAAATTTTTGATTGGTCTGATATTTTTTAAAAAGTTTTGCTATATTTACTTCTAGCTCTCTATTCTTTTTGTCAAGTTTTAATAATTTTCCGTTTAATGATTTGTCATTAAGTTTAAGCAACTTTAATTCATTCATCAGTGGAACCAAAACATCATTTATATATTTTTCTTTTAAGTCATTGGTTTGTGTATCAACATGGAAAATGAAAACAAAAAATAAAATTTTTCTAATAAAAAAGAATGGAAATGAATCAAATTTGTCAAGTTTGTAAGACGCGTTTTTTAAACCCAACGGTATTATATTCTCATAGGAAAAACACACCATGTGGTATACATATGAATCAATTTCAAAAAAATATTCAACCCAATAGTAATATTCAACCTGATCAACCATTACAAAGATTAAAGCATTTATTTATTTCAGAACAAGGACAAAATCTTTATACCGCTAGAAAAAATACACCTAGACAAAATAATCATTTAGTTCTGAAAAATAATTATGTACCACAAAGTAAGTACACCGATAAAAATAGTTATATAGGTTGTTTTTGTTATGAAGATTATAATCATTATAATGCGCATTTAGCACAAAATAATAATGAAGCTCGAATTAATAATATATCACAAAATAATAACGTAGCACAAAATAATTATGCAGATTATAAAAATCAGTCTGTCCAATGTAATACGAAAAAAATATGTTCTGGTTGTAATAAAAGTATAACGTCTAAAAATTTTGCACGTCATTTAAAATTATGTGAGCAACCAGAAGAGGCTAAAAAAGATAAAATAAAATATAAAATAAAAGATAAGTTATGTCGTAATTGTAATAAATATTTTACAAGTCAAGGAATTACTAATCATTAAAATTCTTGTATAAATTCTACAAGACAATGTACAAATTGTCAAATTACTAAACCTAAGACAGAGTTTTATGATAGTAAATATCAGTGTAAGGATTGTTTAAAAGAAAAAGTAAAGTGTAGAGGTTGTCAAAAAATTATATTGAAGAAAAACTTTCTACGACATGCATCACTTTGTCCTAATTGAAATCCACATTTTAATAATAATTTACATCAAAACAATAATAATTTATATCAAAATAATAATAATTGATATTAGATTAAAATTACTTTTTATTATTAAATTGGATTAGAATAATAATAATTTATATTAAAATGATCTTATTTATACTAAATAATCTTATTTATAATAGATAATTATTTTTAGAAATTATAAATTATTCTTTTAGTCAAAATAATCTTAAGCATTCTGGAAGAGAGGAGGGGTTCGGAGATTGCTTCTTTCAAGTAAAGGAACAAAATTCCGGTTTATTTCCGATACATTCCGGAGGTTCTACAGAGGTAAAAACACTCATAAGAGTATATGTATGCTAGTCCAGAATTAACAAAATAATAATTTCTAATTTTTTTATTTAAAAAATATAAAATGAATAAAAGCGAAAATCTAGAAGAATTATATTCTCCGGTTATAAATAAAAGTAATAGAAGTACTCTAAGTCGTTATAAATCACTTAATGCATTAAATGATATCATAAATAATTATATGGAAAACACTGAGTTTCAAGATACAATAACACCTCAAGATTCAAATCTAATTAAAGATGAGGTAGAACACTTAAAACATTTTAATAATAATGTAGATTATCCTAGATATAATACTAGATACAATCCTGTAGATAATAATATATATAATAAAAAATATGTAGAAGAACCACCGAAAAATGTTTTCCCTAATTCTTCTTCTAATGAAAGAATAGCACAATCAGATCTCACACGTCTTTGGAAATTTTTAAAATTTCATTGTATAAAAATATTGTTAGCATGTATTTTCTTATTTATTATTTATCATGTTGTTATATTTATTGGAAATCGATGGGGTTACTTTCTAACAGAAGAATAAAGAGATGATAAATTTTTATAAACAAGAAATGAAAAATTTTCAAGGATGGTAGACTGAAGAGAATAAAGAAAAGGATAAGAATAAAGATCCGCTTGATAATGTAAAAAATCCACAAGGTAGACTGAATCAAGAAAATTTCCATTCCATTCTTTACGGCAAAACTGGGAATGGTTATTAAAAAATATATAAACGAACATTATAAGGATGAAACAAGAGTATATATTTTTTGTATGCATACTTCTGAATGGCCAACTTTTACAAACGTTTATAATGATAAACAATCAGATGAGTTACAAGATATGGAAAATTTTGCTGGTACACCTGAAAATAAATCTTTATTAATTTTAGATGATGCTGCAAGTTTAGCAAAACAAAAAAATATGTCAGAAATATTTATAAAAGGAAGACATCAAAATATACAAATGGTTGTATTATCTCATAAAGCTTGTGATGTAGATAATAAGATTAGAGAAAACATACAAACATTTTTTACAACTACACAAAATAATGCAGCATTCTTTAATGATATTAATAAAAATTATAAAATAAATATGCCTTTATCACATCATACACAGCATAAATATGGAATAATACGTGTTGATACTCTAACTGAACATATGCAAATGTATGATAAAAATTTGAATATATTAGTAAATACCGAACGTGAAATATACAATAACTCTCTAAGATTTTGAGATTAGAATATATTCAAATACGAAATATTTATCAAGTCAAGTTATAGAACAAATAATTATCTTTTTAGAATCTGAATCAAAAGTACTACCAAAAATTACTCCTGATACATTTTATTTTTATTTTGATCATTATTTAAATGCAAAATTTGGTATACCAATCCGTAACAGATTACAAGATAATGAAATATTAACGTATTTAGAAACTGCAATAGATGATGTTAGAAGCGCCTTTAAAAGAACAACACCAATAATATCTGGAGCCAAATCTACATTTGATGAAGCCAAAAAACATATAATTATATAAACCATTAATAAATGGTGGTAGTGAAATACTTAATAATTCAACAAATGTGTCATAATTTTTACAGATAGATTTATATATATTTTACAGCTAGATTTACATATTTTATTTTTAAATAAAGGGAGGAAGATTTAATTGATGTAATGTTTTTAAATGATAAACTGTTAAATGTTCTCTATTAATTAACCACCATAAATTATTGTATGCTAAAAATACTCTAAAACTTCTTAAACAAAGTGGAAAATCATTTGTCTTAGTATATTTTGCTATACCGTGTTTTATTTTATAATCTTTTACAAATTGCATATATTTAAGGTGATAATGAAATTTAACTTTTTGTTTTGGAGTAAGAGGATTTGTAGGATGACGATAATGTTTTAAAACTGGCACATGTACTATCTTATACTCTTCCCACATTTTTTATTTATTTTTTTAAAAAAATTATCTAAAAATTTTATCTAAAAAATTTTGCCTAAAAAAATTTATCAAAAATTCAAACACAAATTTTTTCTTTAAAGAATAAAAAATGGAAAAGTTTTATTGTATCTTATGTAAAAAAAGTTGCAAACAAAAAGAAGTTATCAATCTCATTTGAATAGTAAAATGCATTTACAAAATGTAGATCGAGTTAATGAAGAAAATATATCAAAACTAAATAATTATAAAAACTATCTAGAAACATTACCTATTGATATAAAAGTTAAAAAGATATTTGATGATTACTTACATTCGGAATATAAGAAAGTTTTTAATAGTGAAGATGAACATGTACCAGATGGAAGATATTTATTTAATGAAACTAATGAAACTAATGAAATTGATGAAAGTAAAAAAACCGACGAAGCTGTAACAGATATAAAATGTTCATTTGATGAGTCTGTTGAACATAGTGAAACCGATGAAACTTTTTATGATGCATTAACAAACTTCTATAATATATTTAAGAAATCTTTCAAATGTTATATGAATGTAGAAGTTCTTTATACAAAAACTGGATCAGATGGAATGACTGAAGAAATAACACAAGGACATTTTACACAGACACAAGAAATTCATAATCTAAATGATATACAACCCATATTTGAAACAATGATAAATAAATTAAAAGATGCTATAACTGAAGCTAAGTTGCGTGAATCTGGTTGGAGATCTGTTGCAATACTATCTAAGAAAATAGTAATTGACAAATATAAAAATAATACTGGTGGTAGTTATGTTCCTTTACCTTTCAGTTCACCACAAATAATCAACATAAAAAATGAAGATGAACGTTGTTTTCTGTGGAGTATTATAGCACATTTACATCCTGCAGAATATCACAAAGAAAGACTAAGTCATTATAATAAAGAAGAACATATAAATGAATTTGATCTCTCTGACGGCTTAGATAAATTTTCATATGATTATAATAGGTTAATAAAGTTTCATAAAAAGAATAAATATTTAATAGAAGTAAATGTTTTTGAATTAAATGTGAAATATGTTTCTATTGGTGATGTTACTCCCTTATATCCCGGAGATATTGAAGTTAATAACATTGTTTATAACAACTTAAAAGAATTTTATTTGAATAACAAAAATTTATGCCAAACAAAAATAGTATACAATGAAAGAGGAAATTACATGCATTATAATATTATTTACAAAGGAAGCGTAATATGTACTGAAAAATATGAAATTATAAAAACATTATCACCAATAATGATTAATCATAATAATTATAAAGGACGTGGATTTCCCTATGAGTATGAAACAGAATATTCATCACTATCATCAGAATATAGACATAAGTTAGAGATGTTATCACAACAATATAAAAAACAATATCAAGAAGATTATCAACAAGAGTTACGAATGTTATATAATCAATATCTACAAGAATGTCAACAAGAAGAAACTATATTACTTCACTAATATATTGAAGACGAAAGGAATCTTGAAGATGAAGAATATTTAAGCTTATTATACATAGTATACCAACAATGTAATTCTCAATTCAACGAACTAGAATGCCATCCAAAAAATCTACAACAATATAAAGAATATTGTAAACAAAAAAGTCTAAAAGAATATTGAGTAAAAATATATTAAGTAAGGAATATCATGAACAATATGAAGAACAATGTCGGAAACATTATGAAGAACAATTTCAAAAAAATATCAAGAACAATATCAAGAACAGTTAGAAATATTACAACAGGAATATCAACAAAAGTTAAAAATGTTAAAGCAGCAGTTAATGCAGCCAGTACTAGCGAATATACTATATTATCAAGGTCATTACATATTGTGTAAAGACATTTCTATATTTACAAAAACTTCAGATAATACTAATTTTCCCTGTCTCCAATGTATGACTAATTATAAAACTAAAGAAGAAATGAATAATCACTTGACAAATTGTCAACAAAATGATGCAGCTAAAAATACTTTTACTAAAGAAGATTATCTAATATATAATAAATGGTATTACAAAAATAAAGTACCCTTTATTATGTATTGTGATTTTGAAGCATATAATGTTAACATGACACAAAGTTCTGGTAAGCATTTGCTTGAACAAAAACCATTATGTTGGGGAATGTGCATTCATTCAAATTATCCTGAATTATTTAAATCAGAATATTATCAATACTATAGTGAAGATAGTTCAGAAATGTTTACAAAGAAAATAGAAGAATTGCAAAAATATTTTTCACAATTACTTAAACAAATAAACCAATGTTCCATTAACGTCTGGACAATTATTACAATTTGTTAATGAAAAAAATTGTTATTACTGTGGTAAAGAATTGGGTAATGATAGAGTAAAAGATCATGATCATCTAAATGGATTATATAGAGGTGCAGCACATAATTCTTGTAATCTTAATGCTAATAAATTTAGATATAACTTTGTACCTTTATATTTCTACAATGGTTCTAAATATGATTTCCATTTAATAATATAAGATCTATTCTCATCTGAAAAATTACAACAACTAAGAACAAACGTACTATGTAAAACAGAAGAAGAATATTTTTCAATGCAATTTGGTTGTATTAGAATATTAGATGCATGTAGATTTTTTGATCCTTATTCATTAGAGGTCATGGCGAAAACTTTGAAACCTGAACAATGTAGAATATTAAATAAATATAATTAAAAACCTTTAAAAGGTATTTTTCCCTACGAAAATTTAACTGGAGATATAAATAGAATAAATGAAATAATGCAAGAACATGAACTTTCTTCACGTGATAAATTTAAATCAACATTAAAACAATCACAACTATCTGAAGAAGACTATGCAGAAGCTGAAAACAATTGGAGAGAGTTAAATTGTAGAACAATGTATGATTATACAATGAAATATCTTCAGATAGATGTATTAATCCTTGCTGATCTTTTTGAAAACTTTCGTAACATGTGTGTAGAATATTACGGAATAGATTCATTTTATTGCTATTCTACATCAGGATTAACATGGTTAGCAGGGTTGAAAGATACAAATGTTAAACTTAAACATTATAAAGAAAGTTCTTATGATAAATTATTATTTTTTGAGTCTAGAATTAGAGGTGGTGTTTCATCTGTTCTAGGTAATAGATTTGTTAAATGTTATAATCAAAAAGTAAATCCTGATGATCATGGTTATTTAAAAATTTTAAATCCAGAAGAAAGCGATCAGTTTATAAATTTTTTTAATCAAAATATAGAAGGACTTATATCAAATGAAGAGAGTAAAGCAGCAGTTGATGAGTTCAAGAGAGAAAACTATTTGTTATATTATGATTTTAATAGCTTATATTCTTCTTGCATGATACAAGAATTACCAACAGGTGAAATGTCATGGTGTAATATTCTTGAATACGAACCTACATTAGATGGTGAAAATAATTATGGTTATATATATGAAGTTGATTTAGCATACCCTGATTATATAAAAGGCGCAACAAAATATTATCCTTTCTGTCCCGAAAACAAAATTCCCAATATAGAAGATTTTTCAGATTATCAAAAATCTTTAATTCCTAAGAAATACAGGCCAACAAAAAAACTCAAGTTAACACAAAGTAATAAAGGAAAGTATGTTGTTGAAGGAAGAATGCTGCTAGATTGGTATTTAGATCATGGAATGATTCTTTTTAAAATTCACCGGAAACTAGTGTATAGAAAATCTAGGTGGTTAAAAGATTATATAGAGTTCAATATTGAAAAACGTAAAACAGCTAAAAGAAATAAAGATGATTTTGGAAACGTGTTCTTTTAATTAATGAATAATGCATTTTATGGTAAGACTTTAGAAAATGTGCGTAATAGACAAAATATTGAAATAGTTTATGATTTAACAATTCAAAATTTAACAAGGAAACCTACATATAAAAGAACTACTAGATTCAGTGATGAACTATGAGTAGTTTATAGTGTGACATCCGGCGCGACGCTTCGCTTCGCTTTGCTTCGCTTCGCTTGCGCCGGATGTCACACTTTTGCGGGGGTTTTTCAAAATTTTCAAAAAAATCAAAATTTCAAAAATTTAGGTAGATTTCAAATTTCACGTGGCCGAAGGGCGAAAATTTAAGTTGTCTCAAAATATCACGTGGTCTAAGAATTTTGAAAATTTAGGCAGACGAAAATTTAAGTTGTCTCAAAATATCACGTAGTCTCAATATACCAGAAGATTGTATTCAAAATATTTATTCAAAATATTTATTCAAAATATTCATTTAAAAATGGAAGAAACAAAAGTGGATGAAACAAAAGTGGAAGGAACCTCAAGAATATATCCTTCGTTATCATATGAACGTAGTTCTACTTTAATGGACATTGAAAAGATTAACATTGAAAAAATGAATAAAGAAAAACACAAAGATAGAGTTAGGTATATGAAAGATAAGGAATCTCAATTATTATTAAGATTAGTGCATTATAAAAAATTAAGAAAGAGATGGACTAAAGTTAAGAATGTAACACAAGGAATTGGCATATTCTTAACAATAAGTTTAGGTGTTTTAACAATTGTTATATCTTCAGGTGTTTTAGTAATTCCAGTAGTTGCTACAGCTTTAACAGGTACGGGTGTTTTTGCAACTTCACTTGCTACAATGTTAGATAAATCTTTAATAACTAAGAAACGAAAATCATTAAAAACTAAGCATTTACATATTAAAGAAGTCTATGATAAACTACATTACTACTTTCAAAGAGTATGTGATGATAATGTTATTACGTTAGATGAGATTGAAAAATTTGATCAAATAGCTAATGAAGTAAATCAAATATCATTTCAATCACAGACAGAAAAAGTTAATGATAAAAATAAAAAGGATGGTAAAATTTCTAGTGATGGTAAAATTTCTAGTGATGGTAAAACTTTTATTGATGATAAAATTTTTAATGAAGAAAATGATAAAATTTTTTTAGAAGAGCTAAAAACTTTATTAGACAAAACTTTATTAAACAAAACTTCATACGAGAAAATTTTAAACGAGAAAATTTTAAACGTGAAAACTTTAAACGTGAAAACTTTAAACGAAAAGATTACAAACAACAAAGCAATAAAAAAATAATTTGTTCAGTAAAATGTTTTTGCTGTATACCAATGTTACCACAAAATTCAAATATTATATTTTAAAAATGGATAAAATTAGAGCTGATAATTTTAAAAGAATAAAACAATTAGAAGAGTTAATAAAACAAAGAAATATTATGAAAGAAAATCATCTTCAACATAGAATGATAAAAGCTGGTATTCAATCTGATATGTTTGAAAAAATGCAGCAAACCGAGCAAGTAAAAACTGATTTTGAGAAAACTATGAAACCATTTAAAACTCTTGAAAAAGAAAGTACAAATAATGATAAACAAATTGATATAACAGATCCAGAGCACAAAACTGTATTAGATGACTATGGATTACTAGAATCAAACATTAATAAGAAATTACCAAAATCTATGCAATTTGAACATTCTATCTCATTTATAGATGGAAAAACAATACCTAGATTTTATCTCGGACAAAAAGAAATATTTCCACAACCTTTTCGAGGTATAATTTTTTCACCAGATAAATCTCCTTTTAATTTAGATAGAAATTTTGTTAATCTTTTAAGAGGAGCAGATTTAAATAATTATGCTGTAGAAGATCTCATAAAATATAAAGCTATGTTAGACAGAGTTGGTGCAGTAAAATCTCTTAGACGTTATAAACAATTAGAAAATTTATTATCAACGGGAGTTAAAGTAGGGAAAGGTTTATCTGAAAAACAGAAAACAAAAAAACAGAAAACAGAAACAACCATATTTTTACCAGATGATCCACAAGAATTACTAAATAGATTAAATATTTTAATATCTGCAATAAAAGAAGGACATAATTCTAGTTTCAATGAAATTCATGCTATATTGAAAAGACTGTTAGAAAAGAAGATTCTAAATGAAGAGGATTATAAAAGTATAACCGGTCATCTCTGATGTCTTTAAGGGCTTCGCCCGTAGCTGAAATATGTTGTTGTTTTTAATTTTTTATAAAAAAAAATATTTCATAAAAAAATATTTATTTAAAATTTTAACTAAAAAATGTGTTCAGCAGATTTAGACAAAATTAATAATCATTTAGAAAATTTGACAGAGATTTTGGGTTCATCAAAATTTAGTACGACGTTAAAAATTATAACAACTACTTCATCACACACTTGTAATTTAGAACCCATTCTACATTTGGAACAAAATAAAAATTATCAAATTGCATTGACTAGTTTCTCCACATTTAACACTATTCAAAACGTTATCAAAGATGTGAATGATCAATTTAGATATTCTACTGATAAAGGCAAAACATGGAAAATATTAACTTTTCTTCCTGGTTCTTACGAAGTTGAAACAATATCAAATGAAATTAAGAGACATTCAGGTATACCATTTAAAGATAAGAAACAATTACATTTTGCAGTTGAACCGGCAGTTAATAAATTTTCTCTTACTTTAGACGAAAATCATCAAGTTGATTTTAATCATGATAGATCATTGTCAAAGCTATTAGGATTTAATAAACAAACCTATAGTCAAGGTTATCATTTAGGTGAGAAGATTCCAAAAATAACTGAAATAAATTCAATTGTTGTACATTGTGACATTATTGAAGGAGGATATATAAATGGTAAATTGTCAAATTTAATATTCAGTTTTCCAGCTTTTACTGTACCCATTGGTTATAGATTAAATGTATTTCCACAAACATTAATATATTTTCCTATTACAAGAAAAACTATTAACAACATTAACATTAGAATCACTGATGAAAAAGGACAAGAAATAAATTTTGGAGGTGAAGAGATTATGATAGATCTTTTGGTTCGGGAGGTATAAACTCCCGTTCGAGAGGTATAAACTCCCGTTCGAGAGGTATAAACTCCCGTTCGAGAGGTATAAACTCCCACGCGAAGCTAGAGAAGTTTAATTTTCTTTTTCTTTAGAAACAAAAAATAAAAAAAATAAAGATAATTTTTTTTATTAAAAAATGAGTGAACTACCTCCATTAAATAAAAAAAAACTTAAATTTAATCATCATCCAAATTTATCTAATAAAGTTTTGTCAGTTATTTGTGGAAGATCAGGATGTGGAAAAACATATCTATTATTTAAAATTTTAACGACTCCAAATTTTTTGGATTATAACAATCTTATAATTTATACAACAACAGCAGAACAACCCGTCTATCAATTTTTAAAATATGGATTTGAAAATAATCTTAAAAAAACTGCAATTGCTTCATTATTCAAAGAATATGAAAAATCTGAAGATGAAGAAGAAATAAGTTCGTGGTGTGAAGAAGCAACAAAAAATAATCAGTTAGTAGAATCTAATAAAAATAAGCATATAAAAATACAATTAATAGATGATAGTGGTAATATGCAAGATCCTAGTAAACTAGATAAAACAATGAAACATTGTGTAATTTTTGATGATTGTGTTAATGATAGAAATCAGTCAGTTCAGAGAAATTATTTCACAAGAGGTAGACATAATAACTGTAGTGTATTTTATTTAACACAAAGTATGTATTCATTAGACGGAAGTGTTATTAGAAAGAATGCAAATATATTTATACTATTTGAAATAAATGCAAGAAACTTAAGTGATTTGTTAAGAGATTTATGTGTAAGAAATAAAGATGAATTTAAACAATCGTGTAACAATGCTTGGTCAAAAGATTATGGATTTATCACAATTAATATTGATAAAAAAATTCATGAAAGAGTTATAGAAAATATTTTCGAGGAGTGATCGAACGGAGTGACCGAACGGAGTGGCCGAATAATTTTTTCTTATAAATTTTTTGTTAATAAAAATAAAAAAAAATGTGTTGAATGATTATAAGATAGAGCATGTACCAGTTTTAAAAGATTATCGTCATCCTACAAATCCTGTAAATTCGAAGAAAGAAGCTAGATTTTATTATCATCATAAATACGTAGCGCTCGTTACAGATTATAAAACAAAACATGGTATTAAACCGTGTGTTAAAACAAAAGACTTTCCACTTTGTTTAAGAAGTTTCCGAGTATTTTTGGCGTATAATAATTTATGGTGGTTGGTTAAGAAAGAACATTTAACAGCACATGAATTAGAAACATTACATCAATTACATATTCCTGTGTATATGCAAAAACGGAACCGAGGTTCTATGTAAAAATTCATTTTTTCTTTTAAAAAATATGAATCGTGAAATGTCTCTCGGACAAACCTCTAGGATTGATGAATTAATCGAGAAACAAATTGCTGAGTTTGATGCGCAAATTAAACATAGTAAACGTAGTAAACGTATTAGAAAACAGAAACGTACTAGGCGTAGTATTAGACGTAATACTAAAAAACAGAAAAGTGGAACAAAAGAAATATTAGAAACTCCTATTACTGATATCTTTTTCGATGATAGAATTAAGGATGAACTTGGTGATGATTTATGTAATTTATTTAATCCAAATGAAATTAAATATGAAAATGTATCTTTTATTTATGTAGTAAATGATATGCGGAAACTTTTAGCAAATGGTAAAATTATTAATTTACTTGGAAAAGTTATTAAAGATCAGGAAAATATAATTCAAAATTTTTACGTAACCTTCTATAATAAAAAATCATTTGAAACATGGTTTTCGAATCTGGATGAGAAATCCGATGCTAACGAATGGATTTTTACAGGTAATATTAAATATGAAGATTTTGGAATGAAGTTAGTACAAAGATCGCATAGAGGGGCAGGGATTAATATGAAATATAGAATCAAAGAATATTTCGGTGAATATTGTTATATTCCTTCTGAAGATTTTTGTTTTATTAAATGTTATAATGTTTTACGAGGTTTTAATAAAGAACAAGGAGAAATTATGAAAGAAATGTTTAATAATTTTTTATATAAAGAGAAAGCCACATCTAGAACAGGAGTAATGTCAAACTGCAAATTTTCTCAATTCAATAAATATTTTGGAGAATGTGTTCAATATTATAGTCCTGCCAATCGTCATTTAAATCCTAGAGGAATTGAAACGTTTCATAATTATGTTTATTACAATTATTTTCACGCAGGTTCAACAATTGGTCACTATTGTTTAATTAATAAATCTCATAAATTAAAAGCTATTAGAGAAATTGAAAATAATTTCAAACCCATATATAAAACAGTTACTGATGAAAATCTAACAACGCGTCCATATAAAATCATAACAAAGAAAAAAATTGACTATGGTTCAACATATATTTGGGATCTCGAAACTTTTCCCGATCCTAACTGTTCAACAGCTCATCCTATTCCTTACGCTGTAGGAGCTATTAATTTTAATAAATTTATATGTTGTTTACCGAAACAAAGATTGAAAGAATTAGAAACACGTTTGCTAAGTGATATGATTAAAATTAAACGATCAAAAGATGAAGATGAAATTAAAAAACTTAAAAAACAGATTAATGAGTATAATAATTTAACTGAATTAGAATTTAATAAACTTCAAAATTGTGTGAAAATATTTACGAGAACTGAGGATGATGAATGTTCGATCGGGGGAAACCCAGAGGACGTATGTCCGATCCATCAATTTTTTAAAACTCTTGGAAAATTTAATTATTCTAGAGTAACTTTAATAGCACACAATTCATCAGGTTTTGATTCCTATTTTCCGATAAAAGCTAATTTTAAATTATCTAAACCGCCTCTTAAAACTTCAAGAGGAATATTGACTGCTTCATTACAAAATCCTTATACAACTGAATGTGTTAGTAGATACATTCAAAAATCTTTTAGATTTAAAAACAATATGAAAAAAGATTCACCTTCAGGTAAATTAGCACTTCAAACTATTATAATGAAATGTAGTTATCAACATGTAAAAACAAGTCTTTCTAAATGGTGTGAGAATTTTAAAATTCCTACGAATGTGTGTAAATTAAATTATGAAATTGGAGACATAACACATGAAAATTATAAAGAAAAAGAAAATGAATGGAGACCATATTTAGTTAACGATATTCTTTCTTTAGCTTTTTGTATCTACAAATATAATAATGTTATGCGAGATTTAGTTGGTGAAGATATAACTACTAATTTGACATCCTCTGCTTTAACATTTAACGGTTGGATGAAAAGCGTACAAAATGACAATATAAATATTCATTCTCATATAGATTTATGGGCTAGAAATTATATTAGAAAATCTGTTAAAGGTGGAAGAGTTTCAGCAAATATAAGAAAATACATATCGCCATTTTGTAGCATCTTGTTACCAATATTAAAACAGTATTTACCTGGTCGCTGCGCTGGGGGGACTTTGTCCCTTGGTCGCTGCGCTGGGGGGACTTTGTCCCTTGGTCGCTACGCTGGTGGGACTTTGTCCCCGGGAAATAATTTAATAGATTTAATGAAACAGTATCGAGATTTAGGAGATAAAACTGAAATTTGTAAGAAAATTTCAAATCAACTACTTGAACAAAAAAATGAATTTCTAATGGCTTTTGATGCAACATCTTTATATCCATCAGCTATGTATGATGAAAATTCAGAATACCCTAAAGCTGAATCAGCTAGAAAATTTCGTCAAGAAGAAGAGCGGGAAATAGTATATAAATTTAATACTCAAACATTTAGACCTAAAACTGGAATATTCTCTGTTGTGTTTCAATATCCGAATGATATGTTTTTCCAACCAGTTCCTATTAAAGATAAAGTTAAAAATCAAAATAATAATTCTCATGTAAAAGTAATCAGGTTTAGAAATGGTATATGTTATGATGTATTAACTTCTGTTGACATACAAGAAATTGTTAGATGTGGGGGGAAAATCTTACATATTACTGATGGTATAATTTATGAAAAAAATTATCAAGTTTCACCATTTCGAAATTATATTGAAAAACTTTTTAATTTGAGAAAAAGATATAAAACAGAAGGAAATACTGTAGGTGATGAGTTAATTAAATTATTGATGAATTCGCTATATGGCAAAACTGTGCAAAAAGATATAACCACTAAATATCATTTATGGAATGAGAATACATTGAGAAAAAATTTCACTCAAGAAGTAAAAGATTATGAAAAATTAAATGATGAACAATATTTAGCGAAAGTAGAAATGGAAGATGATGAATTTCTCAAAACTAATATTGTAAAAGATGGGAAGACGTCATTCATGCCATCACACTTAGGTTCTTTCATTCTTTCTCACTCTAGAAGAATCATGAATAACTTTATTTTAGAAATTAATGGTTTCAAAGAAAAATACATTCATTATACAGATACTGATTCAATATATATTTCCAATGAGCTCTTTAATAAATTAGATGCTGCTGGATATGTTGGTGGGGAATTGTGTCAAGGAAAAAATGATTATGGAAATGGTGGAATTATTTTTGCAATGTTTATTGCTCCTAAAATAAAATACTGTATTACTGTAGATGAACAAGGGAGACTTAGTGAAAAGAAAACATTCAAAGGATATTCACAAGATAAAGTAAAAGTAGAAGATTTTCTAAAATTATATTCGGGGAAAACATTATCGACTACAGTTAATAAACCATGGAAAAGATCTTTAGAAACTGGAATTAGTATTCCTGATAAAAATAATAATACTGAAGAAAAAAAATTTTCTGGTCAAATAAATATTCTTAAACGTCAAGCACCTGATGAAAATGAAATTATGTTACCTTATAACGGAGAAGATATTCAAGCTGAAATATTTCAAACAATCATCTGTGAGAGTAATTTAAGTGATGATGATGACACGTGGGAATAATAATTTTTTTATAACATCTAAAAAATTTATAACATCTAAAAAATTTATAACATCTAAAAAATTTATAACATCTAAAAAATTTATAACATCTAAAAACTTATTCCATCTAAAAAATTTATTACATCTATAAACTTATGACATCTAAAAACTTATTACATCTAAAAACTTATTACATCTAAAAATTTTATTACATATGAAAATATATTTATCGAATATTTTGGTATTTTCTATTAAGTTTTATCTTATTAAGTTTCATCATATAATGTTTTATCAAAAGATAATTTAAATTTTTTTTCACTAACTATTGATTCATCATCATCATCATCATCATAAATTGTTTCTTCATCATCATCATAAATTGTTTCTTCATCATCATAAATTACACTTTTTGGTATAGGATGCCCTTCCATGATAGGATACCATTCTCTTATTGGAATATCTAACTCTAAATTACATCTTTTATCTGATAATAATATAATAGAGAAAAATATTGGTCTTTGATCTCTTTTGGAAAATTTAATAACACCACCATAATCTGAATCACTTTTAGTTTTTGTTAAAGATGATAAAATTTTAAATTGATTAGATGTAAATCCTAATTTAAATTTTGTAGACCCGACACATAGTTGTCTAACAGTATCTTCAACTATACCATCATTATTATTTTCAATTGTAAGAAAATGAAATTTAGATAAATTTTTATAATTACTAATATTTTTATAATCTTTTTTACCATTTACACCATTTTCAGATGTTTCAGAATCATCATTATTATCATCTATATTATTATCATTATTATCATAAGATTCTTTAAGATCGGGCAAAGCCCTAGAACCTTCAGTTCGTTTATTATGAATATGATTATGGTCATTGTTAATAGTATAAGGCGTAGTCCACATATAAATTTTCTCTTGTTGAGCTAAGCCATTTATGTAAGATTTTAGCAAATTAATATTTAAGTTTGAATATAATCCTATATACGTATCATCATCATATCTTTGCGGCATTTCTAATGTTTCTTGTTTATAAATTGTGTCTCTATAATAAACTTGACATAATAATTCTTCATTATGTTTTTTACTCTCTATGTGAATGTTATATTGATTTTGTTCGTCAACAAATAATCTAATTTTTTCTTTCGAAAAAGATTTTAATTTTTTAACTAATTCTTTAATATTGATATAATTAATAATTTTAGTTTCTATCCAATCAGTATTACTAATTGGTAACACTGCTCTAATAAATCCATAAACATTATTATGACCTATTATAACCATATTTTCTTTATTTAATTCCACATAAGCTACATCATTATATTTACTAACAATCTCCATAAATTTAATAAATGGATCACCTGGAAAAATACAATAATTGGTTTCTATAGAAGGTAAACCTTTAGTCTGTTCTCTAAATATTTCGGCTTGTAATTGAAATAAAATATTAACATCTATACATGGATTTGTAATAGTATTATTATTATTATTATCAAAACATTTATTTTCAAATCCCGTTGATCTCGTCGAATAAGAAGAACAGGATGATGCGGACGAATATAATTTTTTTAAATTTGGGGTTTCCATTTTTTTATTTTTATTAGAAAAAATTTTATTTTTATTAGAAAAAATTTTATTTTTTTATTTTTATTAGAAAAAATTTTATTTTTTTATTGTTAAAAAATGATGTTACCAAATGTTGGTGGAGGTGCATATATCCCGAATAATCGTGAATTAGAAATAGAGATAGAAAATTATATTATGAAAACTGGAGACGTTTTATCTGGTCCATTGCATCTTTCTATTCTTCCACAACAAAATACAGAGTTAACAAATAAACAATATGTTGATACACAAATCAATGACTTAAAGGAAAAATATATAAACGATGTTTTGGTTCCACTGATGAACGAATTGAAGTTGCTTAAACTTAATGACAAATCATTAAACGAAAAATTATTAAAACTTGATAAAAAGGATAGAGAGCTAGAAGCAGATATAGCAAAACTTTTTAAAAAGATTTCTGAACAATCAAAAATTTTAATATTACTTTCTATAAATTTAAAATCTGCAGTCATTAAAAATAAACATCAGATAAAAATGTTAAAAGAACAATTAGAAGATGAAATAGAAAAACTACCTGAAAGAATTAAAAAAAATTTAAAGCAGTTACAAACTACATTCCAAAAAAGTGTTGATGAATTGAGTTCTAAAATTACTCAACAAATGAAAAAGATGAATAGAATAATAAATGAAGTAAACTCACTTAATGAAAAAGTTGATAAAATGAAAACTCTTAAAATCAATTTAGAAAATGAATTAAAGAAAAATTTACAAGAAAACTCTAAAGAAAATAAAGAACAGTTAGATGCTGTTAAAAGACAATTAGATGTTCTTAAAATTAAGTTAAATGCTCTTAAAACGGCGTTGAAGATTAATCAGCAGAAAATGCAAGTTAATAGAAGAGAAATTAAAGTACATCACACGCTGCTTGACGCAATAGATAAAGTGCAACAGGCAATTAATAAAGTTATCTCGAAGTTGTTGTCCATTCACAAACGTAAATCTTAACACGTAGATATTTTTCCCAAAAGTCAAATTTAATCCTAAAAAATGCCTATAATTTATAAACACAATCTTAAACATTTTGCATCAAATAATAAAATTGCTCATGAACCATCTATGAAACCTGTGTACCATTATGATAGTGTAGAAACTGTCGGAACACAAAAGTTCCTAGGCACCGCAGGTGCCGTCCAAAAAGAAGGAGATGGCATCTTTTCTGGTATTGGTAGTATCGTTAACTTAATTAAAAATAATAAAGATTTGATTACATCTGCTGCAAAAGGAGCAGCTGCTATAGGTAGTACAGCTAGTGCAATATCAAATGCTGTTAAGTCTCAAAACGAATTAAAACAACTAGAAGCTATTCGTAAACTTAGGAATGATTCTGAAGAACTAAAAAAATTAAAAAAACTTTCAGATGAAACAAAAAATAAAATTGCTAACATAGCTGTGGATGGTGATAGTAAACATAATGAAAAAACAATTGAAGAAATAAGAGGTAATGGCGTGAGCAGCAACCTTCGGTCTAACCAGCAAAGCTGTAGCGGAGCTGGTCTAGCAAAATTCTAAAATTATATTTAGTAAAATTCTAAAATTATATTTAGTAAAATTCTAAATTTATATTTTAGTAAAAATTTTTTTTCTGTCTGTGAGAAAAACAAAAAGTCAAATTATTTCTTATAAAAATGCCTTCGCTTATCGAAAATAAATTTAGATTAGATGATCCTCCGTTCACCAGTTACAATCAAAAAAAGAATGACTATATAAGAATTGCTATGAATCCCGGATCTTCCAGTAGAGTAAATACTGGAGGTGATTTAATTTTTGAAGTTGATAATCAGCAGAGTTATTTATATTTACCTGATTCATTTTTACACTGTGAATATTCTTTATATAGTGATGCTAATTTTACAACACCATTACCAGATACCGATAATATTACACTAGAGAATAATTTTTTTCCAAGATTATTTACACAAATGCGTTTAGATGTTGCAACTCAAAATATAGAAACAATAAGTGATTCCCCAGGTGTAATTGATACAATGCTTAGATTTGTAACAATTGGTGAAAATAATAAAAAGTATGAAATCGAAGGTTGGTTTCCTGATACTAATGATGGTATAATTGTTGATGATTTAACTCACGCTGGAACAGATGCAGCAGGAATTGCGAAAGATGTAGAAAATATTGCAAATTATTTAAATAAAACAAATAATGATGCATATAAAGAAAGACGTGAATTTAACAAGAAAAGTAAACAGACAGTAAATTGGTCATTGTCTCCATTATTCGGATATTTAGATTATGACAAAATATCATATCAATTTAAATTTAAATTAATAATTCATCGTACGGCAAATAATGAATTAATCTTTTTTGGCAAAACTGGAAAAAAAGCATATTTAAAAATTGATAGACTTGAATGGTGGATTACGCATATTACTCCTAGTTTAGAGGTTGAAACAGCTATTGCAAAAAGATTAAATACTAACAAACCAATTCCAGTAAATTTTCTAAAGCGTACTGCTAGTTCAGTAACTTTTTCCGAACAAAGATTTAACTGGCATTTTACTAGAACTGCGAATACCCCAAGATATTTATTACTAACATTTCAAAGAAATAATTCTCCAAGTTTTGATAAGAACAATAATATTTTTCATATTAATACAATTCGAAGTTTACAAGTTTCATTAAATCAAACTCGATATCCAATTGATCCATTAAGATTCGATGATACCAATAATCAATTTATGGAAGGATATGATTGTTATCGAAATCTTTGTACAGAATTTGGAGTTGAACCACAATTAACTCCTGGAGATTGGAGACATTTATATCCAATTTTCTGTTTCGATTTAAGTGCACAATCTGAAGATATTATTAAAAATGGTTGTGATGTAACAATTAATATTGAAAAGAAAGATTCCACAACTTCATTGATGGCTTATGGTTTATTGCTAGAAGATGTAAAATATTCTATTGAAGTTCTTAATGGGAAGATGGTTAGGATCGGCTAAAGCCAGAGGAGCTTCGCTCCGATAGGTTAAAGCCCAAGACTTAGTCGATTAATTAATTTTTTTCATAACAAGAATAGATTAAAATTTTTGTTAACTTAAAAATTCTTAACTTAAAAATTTTTTCATAACTAGAATAGATTAAAAAAATTCTTAACTTAAAATTTTTTCATAAATAGAATAGATTAAAATTTTTGATAACTTAAAATTTTTTTATTAAAAATGTCGCAAGCGAAAAGTAATAATAATAAAACTGTTGAATTAAAATTACGTAATATTGTTGACAAAAATACCCCTAAAACTATTACGATTAACAAAAAAAAGTATTACATAAGTAAACCAATGATAGAGAATATTCAATTACAAGAAGAAAAGAATGGCGGTATTCTCCCATTAATTCCACTAATAATAGGAGGCATAGCTGCAGCAGGAAGTGTTGCAGGTGGGACAGCTGGTATTGTCCAAGCAGTAAATAAAAATAAATCAGAGAAGGCAGCATTAGAAGAACAAAAACGTCATAACAGAGAGTTAGAGAAAGTTGCTAGGGGAGAAGGAATAGTAGATAATTTTATTAGTAAATTAAAATTAGTTGATGAAGGAAAACGAGTTCTTAAAAATATTCTCCACAATGTTGATGATTTAATTGAAATTAAAGAAACTAAAGATGGTTCTGGAATATATCTAAGTCCTAGTATGATAAGGTAATAACCTCAAGACCTTTGGTTCTTTTCGGTAAAACATTTATTTTATTTAACTTTTAAATTTTTTTTATCTTTTAAAATGAATTCTAAAAATTCCGAAAATTTAATTAAATTAAAAATTTCTAATTTAGATTTATTGAATTATCTATTAAACAAAAATAAAAACTCAAATTGTCAGCATATTGGAGGTGACAAGAACAAAGTTCCACACCACTTCGGTGGTGATATACAAAAAACATTAGAAAACTTTCCTGGATTTATTTGGAGTAAATATTCGAAAGAAAAACATCTTCCTGGTCATTCATATACCGGTCCAGGAACTCGATTAGATATAAGACTAGATGAGAATAATAATCCGAAACCAGGTGAAGAACCAATAAATAGAGTAGATGCCGCCGCTTACAGGCATGATTTAGCTTATCGAAATCATGATCTAAGTTCTCGACATGCAGCTGACAAGAAGATGATTCAAGAATTAGATAGTATTCAGAATCCTACATTTAGAGAAAAAATTGAAAGAATGTTTGTTAAAAAAGCTTTACAAGCTAAAATATTATTCGGCCAGGGTTTAAATGAAAATCATAATTCAGACGTTTATGCATCTGAAATTCATAAAGAATATAGAAAGCCTAAATATTTATTAAAAGTAAAAGTATTTAATAAAGATGATATTTGGAGTGCTGATCTTATTCATATGCCGAATGAAAGGGACTACAAATACGCATTGACCGTTATAGATTTATATACACGATATGCTTGGGTAAAGCCTTTAAAAAATAAAAGTGGTCTTTCAGTTAAATATGCGTTTGAAGAAATCTTTAAAGAAAGTAATAGAAAGCCAAAAAAATTGTTTGTTGATAAAGGGTCGGAATTTTATAACCGAAACGTTCAGCCACTATTTGAAACTGTTTATTCAACTGAAAACGCTGGGAAGGCCGTAGTGATAGAAAGATTCAATCGGACGTTAAAAAATAAATTATTCAAGAAATTTACTGAGCAAAGAAATCAGAAATGGTTGAAGATATTACCAGGAATTGTGGAAGAGTACAATAATAAAGTTCATTCTGGTATTGAAGAAACCCCAAAGAATGCTTCTGACGACCCTGATTTGATACGAAAGAAAATATTCGAGAATAATAATTTGAATGAGAGTAATCCGAATTTGCAGAAACTTAAACCGAAATTTAAAATTGGAGATAGAGTTAGAATATTTAAATATAAGAATAAATTTGAAAAAGGCTTTGTTGGCTATTGGACTAAAGAAATATTTGAAGTTTGCAAAATAAATCAAACTTATCCGATTACTTATGAAATTAAAGATTTAGATAATGAGGATATCAGAGGCCGTTTTTATCAAAATGAATTACAACGAACTGATTTTTAATTATCATTATTATTATTATTGGAACTAACGTTTCGGGAATGAAATTCCCTTGTTAGGCGTAGCCATAGAACCTACGGTTCGTTCAATTCTAACATTATATCTAGAAATGGTACTCCTTCCTGTAGTTTAAATAAAACATAAAGACATAATTGTCCACAATAAGTAGTGCCTGGTGTTTGAATTTGAAACGTATTGTATGTTCCCGTTCCAAGTAATTCTTTTACTTCATTTGTAGGTGGAAGCCCGTATGAGTCAAAATAATAATTATCTCCGTTTTTACTAAAGATACCTGCTGACCAATGTACGCCGTTTTGGTCTGAAGTGTGAAGATTCGTTATGAAGTTTACAGTTATTGATGGAACTTTGTTCCGGGAACTGAAGGTTCCTGTTGGCCTATTTTTTAGGAATTGTAATTCGTTTCTCATTAGAACATGAAAATTCTTTATTCCTAATTCATTTGCGATTTTCTTTAGGTCGAAATTTGTCGTAGTTTGCGTTCCATATAATTTAAAAAACTCATTTATGTTGCTCATTTTATAATAAAAAAATTTCTTAAGGGACCCCTAGAAGTCAGAAGGAGGGGGGGTATTGATTTAAAACTGTTCTCTAATGATGTCTTTCCTTACTACTTAGTCAGAAGGGGGTATTGATTTAAAACATTTTTATAATGATGACTTTCCTTACTACTGGGGGGGGGTATTGATTTAAAACTGGTCTCTAATGATGTCCTTCTTTACTACTTAGTCAGAAGGGAGGGGGTATTGATTTAAAACTGTTCCACAATGATGACTTTCCTTGCTACTTAGTCAGAAGGGAGGGGGTATTGATTTAAAACTGTTCTCTAATGATGTCTTTCTTTACTACTTAGACAGAAGGGAGGGGGTATTGATTTAAAACTGTTCCACAATGATGACTTTCCTTGCTACTTATTCGATTTTGAAATGATTTAATTTAATCTAAATTAAAACGTTACATTGTTCTATTTTATTCTTATGAACTCTTGTTAAGAGAATATTGATTGTTTTATCTGTATTAAGACATTAGCAACATCTGTTACCAAATTTCTCAACATGAACAGCTGCTACCAGTTTAAGCTATTCAGTATGAGAGAATTCTTTGTGACCCGCATAACTCAACTTTTCACTTGAACAGCTGCTGCCATTATTCCACGTATTACTGCGTGCATTATTCATTCTGCGAGCGTTCTACGAGACTGTGACTGCTTACGAATCATCTGTGACCTTTATCTATTTTGGTCAATTTCATCAGCGACTTTCAACAATTTTATTTTTTATCATAATTAATTCACTACGTTTTAACGAAAATGGCACGTTCAAGCATCGCCTTTGCCGATTTGAAAAGAAAAATTTCAGACACTATTGTGAACGAAGATCAACGGAAGAAGTGTATTGAGATGCTAACAGAATTTCAGGAGAAATATCTTAAACCAAGGGAGGAAGAAGACATCCACGCATCAAAAACATTCAGAGAATTTTTAGTGATAAATCGATTTGAAGACACATTGCAAGATAACGCCATCAATATCAGTTCAAACTATAATTTTGAAGAAGAAATTCAAAGAGACATCTTGGCATCAGAGCTAACTAATTATTTAGCACATTTAAGAAGAGAAGAAGACATTTCGGTGAACAATACTGTGAAGTTATCGTTGTTAAAAGGAAGAGCTTTGACTGTAATCCGGGGAAGTGGCCATGTTTGTAAACAATTAGGTTATTCCAGAGGCTATAACATCTTTTTAAGAAAATTTTATAAACTATATTTACGATTTCCGTTTATTAAGAACTCGACGGAATCTATATCATTTTTCAAAAGGAACTTCGCTATTATTGACTCGTATCTTCGCCATGGGAGACACCGCCCAACCCTTGATCAAATTTTAAACTCAATCAATTGAAACGGTAAGCTACTCCCAATAGATAATAGTACTATGACCCTTCCCTTATTTCAATTTACGAGAAACAATTGTATCATGTCATAACACATTTTCTAGTCAACATATTTTATTCGTTGTAAACGATGCTACTTGCCCTCATTGGTTTTATAGTTCTATGAGCCTTACTTTATTTTACTCATACAGAAACAATTGTATCATGTCATAACACATTTTCTAGTCAACATATTTTATTCGTTGTAAACCATGCTACTTGTCCTCATTGGTTTTATAGTTCTATGAGCCTTACTTTATTTTACTCATACAGAAACAATTGTATCATGTCATAACACATTTTCTAGTCAACATATTTTATTCGTTGTAAACGATGCTACTTGTCCTCATTGGTTTTATAGTTCTATGAGCCTTACTTTATTTTACTCATACAGAAACAATTGTATCATGTCATAACACATTTTCTAGTCAACATATTTTATTCGTTGTAAACCATGCTACTTGTCCTCATTGGTTTTATAGTTCTATGAGCCTTACTTTATTTTACTCATACAGAAACAATTGTATCATGTCATAACACATTTTCTAGTCAACATATTTTATTCGTTGTAAACCATGCTACTTGTACATAGTACTTGTCTGTGATGTGAATAAAATATTTCAAAGATGGAAATGTGTTTTCATTTTGTATCGAGTTAAAGCAGTAGCAACTACTGGAATTGTAAGAACGCCAGATGAAATGACAATTGTTAAAGCATTAGACCATCTCTTTCTTAATTTTTTATAATGCACTAATCTTAATAATAATTGAGATTCCTTATCTTTCATATACCTAACTCTATCTTTGTGTTTTTCTTTATTCATTTTTTCAATGTTAATCTTTTCAATGTCCATTAAAGTAGAACTACGTTCATATGATAACGAAGGATATATTCTTGAGGTTCCTTCCACTTTTGTTTCATCCACTTTTGTTTCTTCCATTTTTAAATGAATATTTTGAATAAATATTTTGAATAAATATTTTGAATACAATCTTCTGGTATATTGAGACTACGTGATATTTTGAGACAACTTAAATTTTCGTCTGCCTAAATTTTCAAAATTCTTAGACCACGTGATATTTTGAGACAACTTAAATTTTCGCCCTTCGGCCACGTGAAATTTGAAATCTACCTAAATTTTTGAAATTTTGATTTTTTTGAAAATTTTGAAAAACCCCCGCAAAAGTGTGACATCCGGCGCAAGCGAAGCGAAGCAAAGCGAAGCGAAGCGTCGCGCCGGATGTCACACTATAAACTACTACTATGTGCAGTGCATCTAAGACGAAACATTATAAAACATGATTAGTTTAATTTTATTGCATTCACTATATTAGAATTAGCTGAACTATTTATGTATAGATTTATATATGATTATTTAGCACCTGCTTATGGCAAAAACTATAAATTACACTTTACAGATACTGATAGCGTTTTCTTAAAATTAACAATACCGTATAATTCTTCACTTGATGAAGAAATTAATAAAATAAAAGATATTATTCATCCTTCTGATTTATGCAAAGTAAAAGATGAACTAGAAGGAAATGAAGAGTATATAACAGAAGCTATATTTTTAAAATCTAAATGTTATTGTTATAATACAAATTCTAACACAGATTCTAAAACAAATTCAAAAATATATAAAACATTAAAAAGAATTTCAAAGGGATCAGTGGCTAACCAAATAACATTTCAAGATTATAAAAATGTTTTATTTAATAATGAAATAAAAACAGCATGTAATTCAAAGAAATATAAAATGTATTTAAAAGAGGAACATAAATTAGCATTAGATCGATTTGATGATAAAAGAAAAAATTTACTTAATGGAATAACTACTTTACCTTTTAAATTTTCTAATTTTTAAATTTCTAAAGATTAAGAAAAAATAAAATATTGTAACAATATATTTGTATATTTTTATCACTCGGTAAACAATTGTTCGACAACTCTATCATTAATTTTTTTATCAATATTAATTGTAATGAAGCCATAATCTTTTGCCCAAGCATTGTTACATGATTGTTTAAATTCATCTTTATCTCTTATGCATAAGTCTCTTAACAAATCACTTAAGTTTCTTGCATTTATTTCAAATAGTATAAATATATTTGCATTCTTTCTAATAACACTTCCGTCTAATGAATACATACTTTGTGTTAAATAAAAAACACTACAGTTATTATGTCTACCTGTTGTGAAATAATTTCTCTGAACTGACTGATTTCTATCATTAACACAATCATCAAAAATTACACAATGTTTTAATATTTTTATCTAGTTTACTGGGATCTTGCATATTACCACTATCATCTATTAATTGTATCTTTATATGGTTATTTTTATTGGATTAATAACTGATTATTTTTTGCTGCTTCTTCACACCACGAACTTATTTCTTCTCATATTTTATTTCTTCTCTTATTTCTTCTATTATTTTCAAATCCATATTTTAAAAATTGATAGACGGGTTGTTCTGCTGTTGTTGTATAAATTATAAGATTGCTATAATCCAAAAATTTGGAGTCGTTAAAATTTTGAATAATAAATATGTTTTTCCACATCCTGATCTTCCACAAATAACTGACAAAACTTTATTAGATAAATTTGGATGATGATTAAATCTAAGTTTCTTTATTTAATGGGCGCACTTCACTAATATTTTAGCAAAAAATTTTTATTTTTAAGAAGAAGAAAGTTAAACTTCTCTAACCAAAAGATCTATCATAATCTCTTCACCTCCAAAATTTATTTCTTGTCCTTTTTCATCAGTGATTCTAATGTTAATGTTGTTAATAGTTTTTCTTGTAATAGGGAAATATACTAATGTTTGTGGAAATACATTTAATCCATAACCAATAGGTACAGCAAAAGCTGGAAAACTGAAGATTAAATTTGACAATTTACCATTTATATATCCTCCTTCAATAATGTCACAATGTACAACAATTGAATTTATTTCAGTTATTTTTGGAATCTTCTCACTCAAATGATAACCTTGACTATAGGTTTGTTTATTAAATCCTAACAATTTTGACAATGATCTATCATGATTAAAATCAACTTGATGATTTTCGTCTAAAGTAAGAGAAAATTTATTAACTGCCGGTTCAACTGCAAAATGTAATTGTTTCTTATCTTTAAATGGTATACCTAAATGTCTCTTAATTTTATTTGATATTGACTCAACTTCGTAAGAACCAGGAAGAAAAGTTAGTATTTTCCATGTTTTACCTTTATCAGTAGAATATCTAAATTGATCATTCACATCTTTGATAACGTTTTGAATAATGTTAAATGTGGAGAAACTAGTCAATCCAATTTCATAATTTTATTTTGTTCCAAATGTAGAATGGGTTCTAAATTACAAGTGTGTGATGAAGTAGTTGTTATAATTTTTAACGTCGTACTAAATTTTGATGAACCCAAAATCTCTGTTAGATTTTCTAAATGATTATTAATTTTGTCTAAATCTGCTGATGATAATTCTCTCGAAGACATTTTTTTAGTTAAAATTTTAAATAAAAATCATAGATAAAAATCATAGATAAAAATTATAAACAAAATATTTCAGCTATACTTTTATAATCCTCTTCATTTAGAATCTTCTTTTCTAACAGTCTTTTCAATATAGCATGAATTTCATTGAAACTAGAATTATGTCCTTCTTTTATTGCAGATATTAAAATATTTAATCTATTTAGTAATTCTTGTGGATCATCTGGTAAGAATACAGTTGTTTCTGTTTTAAAACCTTTTCCTACTTTAACTCCTGATGAAATTAATCTTTCTAAATCTTTATATCGTCTAAGAGATTTTACTACACCAACTCTATCTAACATAACTTTATATTTTATGAGATCTTCTACAGCATATTTTTTTAAATCTGCTCCTCTTAAAAGATCAACGAAATTTCTATCTAAACTAATAGGTAGTTTATCTGGCGTAAAAATTAACCCCCGTGAAGGTTGTGGAAATATTTCTTTTCCACCAAGATAAAATCTTGCAAATAATTTTTTATCTAAAAAGAAAGTAGAATGTTCAAATAACATAGATTTTGGCAATTTTTATCTATGTTTGCTTCTAGTAATCCATAGTCATCTATTAATGTTTTAAGTACTGGATCCGCTATATCTACCCGTTTTTCATTAAGTTCTTTTTCAAGAGTTTTAGATGGTTCGACAGTTTTTTCATAATCAGTTTTTACTTCTTCAGTTAATTTTACAATTTCAAACATATCAGATTGAACACCTGCCTTTTTCATTCTATGTTGAAGATGATTTACTTTCATAATATTTTTTTGTTTTATTAACTCTTCTAATTGTTTTATTCTTTTAAAATTATCAGCTTTAATTTTATCCATTTTTAAAATATAATATTTGAATTTTGTGGAAACATTGGAATACAACAAAAACATTTTACTGAACAAATTATTTTTTTGCTTGGTTGTCTGACATCTTTTCGTTTTAAGTTTTGTTTAATAAAGTTTTGTTTAATAAAGTTTTTAGTTCTTCTAAAAAAATTTTATTATTTTCTTCCTTAGAAATTTTACCATCACTAAAAGTTTTACCATCACTAGAATTTTTATCATCATCTTTTTCTGACTTTAAATGAAATGATATTTGATTTACTTCATTAGCTATTTGGTAAAATTTTTCAATCTCATCTAACGTAATAACATTATCATCACAGACTCTTTGAAAGTAGTAATGTAATTTGGCATAGACTTCTTTAATATGTAAATGTTTGGTTTTTAATGATTTTCGTTTCTTAGTAATTAAAGATTTATCTAACATTGTAATAAGTGAAGTTGTAAAAACACCCGTACCTGTTAAAGCAGTAGCAACAACAGGAATTGTAAGAGCACCAGAAGATATAACAATTGTTAAAGCACCTAAACTTATTGTTAAGAATATGCCAATTCCTCGTGTTACATTCTTAACTTTAGACCATCTCTTTCTTAATCTATCATAATGCTCTAATCTCAATAATAATTGCGTTTCCTTATTTTTCATATAACGTACTCTATCTTTATGTTTTTCAATGTAAATTTTTTCAATGTCCATTTCATTTGTTTTTAATTGAGATAACGAAGGATATATTCTTGCTGTTCCTTCCATTTTCGTCGTCGCCGCCCCGTCGAGGTTTCTTCCATTTCTGAGGTTTCCATTTTTTTACTTTTATAAGAGTGCGGAGGTCATATATATTTTTTTACATTTTTGGGGTACCTTTATTTTTTACTTTTATAAGAGTCCGGAGGTGTCTTGGACCGGTCTTTTACCCATTACTTTCATGCCGATGAAAATTGAATTAACAATTTCAAATTTCAGCCAAGAAGCACAACAAGATCTCAACTTTTCCATGAAGACTTGTATTATAATGCGGTTCGTAAAATTTCCTTTATAATCAGCTTAATTTCCGCTTCATTAAGATACCTGTTAGTAAATTTCCATTGATTTTGATATCTAATAAATTTCATGCTACTTATAAAGAGGTAGCAAAATTGCTAGTATATAGACATAGGAAAAATTCGCAAAAAATTAGCTTCTCAAAAGTTGATCAAGTATTTTTTCGGACCGCAGGAACTCAATCTACGCAAAAACTGGATATTTTAAAATAAAAGTGTCCACTGTATGTTGATATTTTGATGCGTCGACAGTCTACCTACTATATACTTACTCTATGGTATCAATGTTCCATCGTAATAGCGATTCCCGAAGTGGATGGGACCGCCGATAATAGTGGATTTCTCGGATATATAAAAGCTGCGAATTCAACTGAAATTTTCATGAAATCAATCCTGAACTTCTTAGCGTTGCTCATTAAGAATTTAATTAAAGAATAAAATCGTATTGTGTAGATGCAATTTCAGCAGATGTTCCTGCTGAATAAATAAAAACAGATTTAAATAAATAACTAAGTAAATAAATAATAAAATAATAGAATCAGCAAGCCTTGTTGATGCTCGGAAGTGAATACGCTTTTCTTCCCTGGCCGTGTTCATTTATTCTACTGTCATTCTGTTGTGGAGTGTTTAGCTAGAATGCAGAATGCACTAGCAGAGTGTACATGTTTCAAAGTATTCAGGTTTTACCCTGATTGGTCGTAAAAAGTCTGTGTAACATCCGTTGCGTTCCATGCATGCTTCAAAGAATTTGAACATGATCTTCGCATGAATTATTTAACCATGAATTATTTGAACATGAATTTTAACAGTTTCAATCAACTTTTACTTTATTTTCAGATATTCTGCAAAATCAAAGACTCGAAGGTCTGGGGATGTCGTGGTGAATAGAAAGTGTATTGACTGAAGCTTTTTTCCATAATAGCCATAAATGGAAAAAGAATTCCATGCATGAAAGTGCTTCATTTCGACTTAATTTCTCTTTCTTGATTATATTCTATTTCCATTCTGCTTTATTTCACTCGTGCTACTGCTTGTATCTATGGAAAACTATGTACCGTCCATTGTCTAACCTTACATGTTTTGTAACAACGTGGGCTTCTTCATATCAGATGACAACAATGTCGTTTGGACAAAAATGATCTCAGAAAGCTGAAGCGTAGGAACCTGTGAATGGGCAAATTTTGAGTCGAATCGAAATCGGTTCGTGTTTTGCGAATTGAATCAAATCTTGAAAAGAATCTTTGAAAATTTGCATAGGCTTATTTTAGCTTTTTTTAAATTGCGGTAGAGGAGTATTGAAAGCCTCGTGGATTCTCAATATGAGGAACGAGCAAGTCTTCCAAATCGCTAGCATTTGTAGGCAGTTGTTAATTAATGGAAAAATACGCCGTATGCAATTTTCGGGCTTGTTACGAGAAAAGGTACGAGAAAGCCTTGCAGTTACCGGTATGGCTGAGGGTAGACGATTTATAGGTAAACAAAGACTATAATTAGTGAATTCGATATCAAAAGAGTGCAATATTTTATATTTGTGTTATCCAAGTAGCGAAATATCGACATAAATGGACAAGGCTGGCCATGTCATGATCCTCTTTTTCCAATGGAATATGGGCCAAAAGGAGTCGCCATTTATGCTGTTCACCAATAAGAAGGTACACATAGACATTCAAAAACGCTTCTGTCAAAATAAACCGTCTTTATTTATCTGAGATCATTATAGTTTACTCCACTTCATAACGCGACTTATTTCGATGATGTGTTGATGTAGATAATGAGCTAGAGAATGGATATTGGCTTGACATGAGAATTCACATTGGCCTTGTTTTGCCAGAAAGTCGCTTCATGATGGAAAAGGTTTGTAATCTAAGTTCTTTCAATCTAATCTGATGGGACCTTGACCTAAATCTACCATTCCTATAAGTAATGGCAGTGGGCGGGAGGACCATATTCAAGAAATTTTCAAAATTTAATTATTCTCACCCGAAGTGTTTATGTCACAATAAAAGAAAAATAGAGTTTAGGTACAGAGTTAAAAATGATTACTCATTTATTAATGATCATAAATGATTATTATACTATTTGATTATATAATTATATGATTATACTCAAAGTTACTCATTTTTAAATGAGTAGCATCTCGTTTTACAGTCAACTGCCTTGATAAAGGGTCAGGACCCGAGACGTTGGCAACTCTGTACCTAAACTTTATTTTTCTTTTATTGTGGCATAAACACTTCGGGAGAGAATAATTTAGTTTTGAAAATTTCTTGAATCATTCCTATGGCTAAATCCTGAGCCCGGGAAAGCAGCAAATTTTCATGAGGTGAAAATCAGCAGATTCTATCATTTCCATCTTAATTTTCAGAAAGCAATAATAGAATTTTTACAGCAAGTCCTTCAAAAATTGCATCGTTCAATTATCGCTTACATTCTATCACTGTTCATAATTACTAACCTCAAACAATTTATTCAGGCTGAATTCACAACAATATATAGTAGGCTGAAGTATATCGACTTTCAAATTCATCACTCAAAGACATACTTACACATTGTACAACCACAAAGTATTAAAGATGAGTTTAGGCACTTAAGTATTTGCTGTATTGCACGCAATCATTTGGTAGTTATAAGTGTGAAACCAGATATCAAATAGAAAGCATTTTGAGGCGGGCTCTATATTTGCCAATCATAATTACATTTCAAGCACTATATGTGGACTAATGTTTGCATGAGTTTGAACTAGACCGGTCGTGGAAATTGAAATTCATAGAAGCTCGGGTTCATGATCACTGCTTGAATTTAAAAAAATTCAGGAACTCGAGTTTATTACTACAAGTCATCTGAACAATTAGCACGCACGTAGCTGCCTCGAGAAAAATAGCTGTGTATTCACAAGCTTATTGAAACCCTAAGTTAAAGTCGGGTCGAACGAGAAGAGGCCATATATCAAAATTAAACAAGTAGAGCAATTTTTGTCCAGCCGCAGCGGAGGGATTCGAATTTTTCTCGAATCATAATTTCGAACCGAATCTCGAATCATTAGGCGATTCGCGAATCGAGTCGAATCTTCGAGCTTCGCAGGTCCCTAGTTGAAAGTGATTTGCGATTCGAATAAAGCTAACCTGAACTTTTTTAGAGACAATTGTTGTATACAAAGTATATTCACGTATGTCACTCATTTGAAAAATTGCTTTCACTAGAACGTTCAAGGAGATATGATACTGACTGAAAATCACTAAAATTATATCACTCATGATGAAATGTAAACAGAGAAATGTTTTTTGCATACACAGCACATTTTATACTTTATATGCAAAAAAATAAGTCATATTGCAAATTTGGAATGTTTGGTCAGAAAACTCATTTTAACCAAGGTGATAAAAAGAATTGCATAACAATTTCATCTATTGCTGCATTATTGGTACTACAAGGTGGCACTAATATGTGATCATTATACACGTGTGGAGCAATAGAAAGCAATGAATAATTATCTGAATCTTGCAAAATGGCATAATAATCAGTTTGAAAGTGAAGTCTATCAAATGAACGTGCATTTATCGTGGAAACACAGTCAATTTTACAAATAATTTCACGAGCACCCTTGAAAATGCTTTCTATTTGATATCTGGTTTCACAATTATAAATGCCGAATAAATGCATGCAATACAGCAAATACTTTCAATAAATCGAAATCAAAGTGCTTATTTATTAGGAATTTCTGAGGTTGTGAACCGTGTTGTATTCCTGATATCCAATTTATCACTAAGCACAAAATTCTTGGTGTTGTTTGGTCAGACGATTGATCATAGAAAAATTTGACTATGTTTCGCGTACACTGTAAATCGCTGGATACGAAAATTACATGCGAACATAAACCAAAATCACATACAATTTGAAACTAGCATTTGATACGAGATTCTCTTATGCTTACAGAGATCTGGTATGCTTTTCATTCGAGATCTCACTTACTTTCTTATGTGATTGCCATGCGCCGATGCGAACAATTCTATCTCTGATTGGCTGTTTTACACTGAAATACGAGTTGTTGGTATGTTTTATATACGAGACCCGATGCAAATTCATCCTCAATCGTATGCCTCTGGTATGTAGAGCTAAAGTCACATAGCAAAAATTTATATATATATTACATACTACTGTCAAATAACTTTTTCAGTAATGCCAGTCGTGAATATTTCTTTTTTATAGTGTGATATTCAATGAGATCAGGTTTATTGTGAATTTCATGCTCCTCGAGTATGTCGTCGTTGCTAATTGTCTAACAGCTTTAACAGGACGCTTAGTTAGCTCTACTTTATGAACCATGATGATTAACATCAATTCATTCAAACGATATTTTTCGTGCAATCATGTTGACTTATATATCTCAAACGTAACTATTTTTGCGTTCATGAATTATAATGTGTTTTATTTCGGATTGATAATATGCTTAATTTCAAAATTGCATAATGCATAATTGTTGATGGTTGAAGACTTATTGAATTTTTATGAAATGCCTTAGAATTACATGCATTAAAATCGAATTCAGTATTGAAAGTATGACTGTTGAATGTCATTATCTCACTACTTACAAAACAGCAGTAACATTGGTGTGATCTTTATTGACAAAGGGCCTTAAATCAACATATTTAGACATAATTGAAGTTTTCTTTTAGCATTGTGCTGGTATGGCTTTCGTATGTAAAGTATACCACACTTGAAATAACATACGAAAAGCATGCAAATATATACAGAAGTATAACAAAAAAATTTTTTGATATAATATATAATTAAATGTATATATAAAAAATATAAATATAATGTGATTTGTATTGAGCGACTTGCAGTGTATATTTGGTCAAGGACTTCATCGTAAAAGAGTTTTAGGATATTTCCTAACGAAAGTGAATTGATAACTGCTTATCAATGAATTTCGCGACTATTTTAGAGAACTGTTATTCACTGTTTATTTACATGCCGTCAGTGATCTCAGATCATCTTGAGAAACAACACAGAATGATTTGTGGAAGTAACTCTTATTCAAATTGCCTCGAGCCATTGAGTGAAAGACGAACGAAATAGCCCTTTCACTTTGAAAAATGTGCCATATCGCACGTCAATCACCCGCTGCATCAATGTCTTACATAGGCGCGTTCTGGTCGTTTCATTCTACTTCACTGCCCTACATGACGCCGAAAGTCAGCTTTCTTATAAACATGATTTTGCATAAATATGAACTCGACTTTATGTAACTTAGGCACAGCTGTGAAAGAACCCTTGCTTGTATTGATATGTCCTTACTTCTCCTGTATTGATTTTCAATCATTCAAAATATGCGTTTACTTCTATGGTTCTATCGCAGTGGTGGACAACACGTGGCCCGCGGGAGCATTTTGGGTGTCCCGCCATTGTTTCTTATACACGAACATTATTTGAATGGGTGATGCGAAAATAGACCATTCCGACTTTGACCATTAAATTGTGCTTCTAGGGTTGAGGAATCTTATTTAGAATTTTCGAAACCATTAATTGCGAGCAATAGCTAAATGACCAAAGTGATGTCACGAAAATTTACATTCGAACATGTTCCTTTCGTAATCCTCAGAATGGACATAAGTGAAATAGCCATCAGCTGCGTGAGTTTATTTCTAGGTCATTTGGTGTTCGATGCCTTGATGAGCATGCTTCACTGCGTTTTATACCACGCTGCAATGGGCATGTAGATGCATAAAGTATACTACACGTACACATGTAGTTCTTACAACCAACTTTCTTTCCAGTATTCTTGATGGATCTTATTTGTATGTATAGGCCTACTGCACCACTATATTTTGCACTAGAGTGGCATTATTATGCAAGTTCAGCATCGTCTGGAGTCTATGTGTTCATGTTTATGTGACGTATGCAGGCCTACACGTGGGAACATGTAGTTCAACCAATTTACATGTAGTTTTTTTTAAAATTCGTGCTGCTCGGAATGTAGGCGGATAGATATACTGTAGGCCTACATCCGTGCCACAATTTGGCGATGAGAGAATGTCATATTATCGCAATTCAATAACAAAATGAAAAACCTAGGTAATTTGCTAGGCCTATCACTTTTCATTATTCATGTAGATTTTAGAATGTGAAACTTTCCATAGTAGCAAATGAATGGCATGTAGTTGTACACAATGCTGTCGCATACATCTACATGCATGCTTGTGTAATGTAAGGACATACGAGTACGATCACTATGTAGCCTACAGAGCAGCAGTAGAGCCTACTTATGCACCACGGTGTGTTTTTTAGGGGTTATACCTCAAGTTTCATGCCCACTCTGGAAACCAAATGGAGGTTGTTCCACATGTCCTAGGAAGTGTAAAAAAACAAATTTGAAAAAATCTATCGAGCCCTTTTCTTTCAGCAGCTTTTTTACACTTTTTTGCTTTTTTTGCTTTCATGTTATAATAGATTTTCCTTGAAATTATGTGCCCACTCTAGAAACTAAATGGAGATTGCTTAATATATCATAGGGAGTATAAAAAAGTAAATTTGAAAAATGTCTGTCGAGCCCTTTTCTTTCAGCAGCTTTTTTGCACTTTTTTGCTTTTTTGCTTTCATGTTATAATAGATTTTCCTTGAAATTATGTGCCCACTCTAGAAACCAAATGCAGATTGCTTCACATGTCCTAGGAAATAATTTAAATGCAAATTGAAAATAATCTGTCGAGCCCTTTTCTTTCAGCAGCTGGTTTCCACTTTTTCGCTTTTTTGCATAATTGTCATAGCACACTATTGTCCATATCTCTGACATAAATAGTTGCTGAAATATCAAATATGTAGCTAGTTATTGATGATCTTACAATGAAGGGAACCATATTTTACATTAGGATTCATTGTTCGATTGCTATGATCTCCGCTTTGGTTTAGTTTCGTGATAAATGCCGAAAAAATCATATTGAAGATTTTTGTATTTCGCAAATGTTTGGATTAGGTCTTTTCAGCGAGCAGGCAAGTGAAGCAGTTCATCACAATTTCTCCATAACGTGGCAAAATTTCAAAGTATCTTCGATGGACAATCCAGAATACCATAGAAAGCTCTTAAAAGCTGTGTGCATTTACAACAGTCATCATATTTAACTGCTTTTCTTTATTCTTGAAGTGATTGTGCTATATGTGTGCGGTAGTTCATATGCGCAAATCGGCTTACTGTCATTCTAATTTTGATTATTCGCTATATTTGGTCATAATCTTGTTATTATTGCCATATACACATGTTAATATTAGGGGAATTTTTTTCAACCGCGTTTTTTCAAGGGTGAGCGATTATCATGGAAAGATAAGCCATTCATTAGCTTTTAGCAGCACAACACAGTGACTATTCTTATAGGGTTCTAGCATTCAGTTTTGTCGATGAAATACGAGGCATAAAACAACGCAAATTAAAAGTTTCAAAGTGGAAAAGGTGTTAGAATGCTATCATCAAATTAGTGTTTTCATCTAAACTTCCAATTGTTTTTTCATAGAGTAGATACGATGCAAGCTTTAATTGGCCTACAGAATTGATTAGGCATGCATGCAAAAAGAGTAAAAAGGCTTCAATATCATCAGTATAGCTTGCCAGATAAAAATACATTTATCTGATCTCTATAATCATATAAGCAACTGTATGCATTTCAGCAACTACTTAGAGTTTTGTCAGATATATGGACAAGGTCATATAATTTCGAGGAAAGTGTGCTATGACAATTATGCAAAAAAGCGAAAAAGTGGAAACCAGCTGCTGAAAGAAAAGGGCTCAACAGATTATTTTCAATTTGCATTTAAATTATTTCCTAGGACATGTGAAGCAATCTGCATTTGGTTTGTAGAGTGGGCATATTACTTCAAGGAAAATGTATTAGAACAATTATGTGGAAAAGCAAAAAAGTGCAAAAAAGCTGCTGAAAGAAAAGGGCTCGACAGACATTTTTCAAATTTACTTTTTTATACTCCCTATGATATATAATAATAATAATGCTTTTTATTTGTGAAAATGAAAATCAGAATGTAGTGCGTGGTAATACTGCTGCATACAGTGCCATAAGATCATTGACAAAAGAATTTTAAGAGAGTTATCATACTATGCCACGAAGTAAGTCATTATGCACAATGGTTGAAAACACAGTAAAGCAGTTTCTACGTCTGTTTGTGGGCGAGTACGGGACCATGACGCGGTCGTTCTGCATTGGCTGAACAATGGAGTGAAGAGGATGAGTCGGAGATTGCGCTGAAGAAAAGAGTCCTCTGATCATTTTCAGTCGTTTTTCATGGATGCTGTTGTCATACCTTTTGCAGTTGCATAGTTTTGGACAAATAATTCGACGAGCGCGTCGCCATAATCTATCTATAATATTCATGCTTTTGAAGTCCAATGAACCGAAGAGTGGAGAACAGTAAAGTAGAACACTTTCGATCAGTGTCTCGTACACTTTCCAGAGTTCGTCATGATTGAGAACTGGTCTTAAAAGACGAAGAAAGTAAAGTCGTCTTGCACAGCGGGACTCCAAAACACGAAAATGACTTTGCCACAAGAGATTTGATGACCAAATGACGCCCAAAAGCTTAAATTCAGAAACCTTCCTGATGGGCAAGGTAAGCTCGGTAACGTCAAAGTTCTTCTTTGGAAACACAGATGCAAAAGATTTTGACTCATTGAAGGTAAGACCGTTTAAAATTCCCCATTGACGGATGTTGTTGAGTTCATCATCTGCCAAATTTGAGATGTAAGAAGGCTGCAATTGCTGTTTGACTTCTATCACTTCGCATATGTCGTCTGCATATTGCATGATAAAAGTATCATGATGAATAGGATTGAGGTCAAAACAATAGGCATTGAACAATTAGGGCCCTAATAAGGAGCCCTGAGGCACACCACTTCCGACTTGCTTTTGATGACTAAGCGTGGACTTCAGTCTTATATATATATTAAGCAATCTCCATTTAGTTTCTAGAGTGGGCACATAATTTCAAGGAAAATCTATTATAACATGAAAGCAAAAAAAGCAAAAAAGTGTAAAAAAGCTGCTGAAAGAAAAGGGCTCGATAGATTTTTTTCAAATTTGTTTTTTTACACTTCCTAGGACATGTGAAACAACCTCCATTTGGTTTCCAGAGTGGGCATGAAACTTGAAGTATAACCCCTAAAAAATACATCGTGGCATTCACTCTAAATAGTGCTGAGTAAAGAGAATATTTAACATATGTATTGGCTTTCTAAAACGGATAGATCACAAACCCTCTCTCAGGGCCACTACATGTGGCCCTCTATCCCAACATGGTTGTCCTCCACAAATGTCACCAACTACCGGTTACATTAAACGAACAAGAATTTGACTACAAATGGATGGCAGGCAAGATGTGGTTGATTGAAAGAGTCACATTCTGGTTAGAAAACTACTGTCGTTAATCAGATTCTGACTCGATTGACCAAAAATTAACAATTTTCTGATCAAGTAGAAATTTGAACCGACCAAATGTGTATAGCAATTTATTATTGAGAATAAAGGATCAGACATTATGTGTGGAAAGAGAGAAGTCCTTTGTACTGATAAAATACTGTCTATTAGGTAGAGGCCTTTCGGACGCACCAAGCGACCATCATCAGGTGAAAGCAATCATTAAAGTGTACATCAGTAAGTCATGCCAGACTGCTGATACAGGAGTCATGTGGAACTGGACGGCAAAGAATATGAATGTATTAATTACGTTACGTATGCAATAATAACAAATAAAATGACTACTGTTTAAATAAGAAGAGAAACAAACGAAAGAAGCAATTTATTGTTAGTGTACGAAAATGCATGAAGAAATGAAGTGAAAGAATAAACTATCATTCGATTAGCAGGGACTTAAATCATTTTTTCATGGATTTTTCGTTTATGAAATTCATATATGATGATAAGTCTGAATACCCTCCAAATACTTGATGCGACCGCTTATGGTTTCGTGAAAATGCAAAAGGAATATACTGTAACCGAAGACTTTCCCCACTGCAACTTATTGGAGTAAATACTTTGATATATATATTCGTATGAAATGTACAGTGATAAAGAGAAAGAAAGTTAAACACAAAGATCAGTTTCACGAAGCCACGTGCGTAAGTCACGATCGACGGTCTTCAGGTCACCACACATTCCAATTACAGGACACATCAGGACGTGTTCACTAGTTTGAACGTCTCCGAATCTGCAGGAATCACTTGAGGACAGACCGATCTTATGCATGAATGCAGCGAATCTGCCGTGTCCAGATCGGAGGCGATTCAGGAGGACCCACTGTCCTCTGGGGAGATCGGACCAGGGAGGATGGTAAGCCGGTTCGGATATGAAGCGCCGAAGTCCGTGACTCGCCTGCGTCCATTTTCGTCTCCATTCATCTGCAGCCCATGAGTTGGAATAGGTTGTTGATAGTGGGATAAGGCCGTTGTGTCGTCTGGATAGAGGGTTGCGTGACTTAAGTCTTCTTGATGGTCGGTCGTTGGCGAAGAGCTTCTTATGCAGCAGGTGGTCACTGTCCGAAGCTCTTTGGTGAAGTCGTATCGCGAGTCTTTCGCGGCGGATGTCAGGAGGTTCAATGCCACTCAGAATGGGCAGGATGTCAATTGGTGTACTGCGTATACAACCAGAGATTAGTCGCATAGTGTCATTTAGAGCGCAGTCTATCTTCTTGGAGTGGGTACTCTGCATCCAGATTGGAGAGCAATACTCCGCGCTGGAGTAGCACAGAGCAAGGGCGGAGGTTCGAAGCACAGAGAACTCGGCGCCCCAACGGCAACTACCGAGGGTGCGTAGTATTGAATTACGGGCGTTGATCTTGGCTGCGACTTGTTTAAGGTGTTGCCCGTACGTAAGTGATCGGTCTAGCGTTATGCCGAGGTACTTCGGAGAGATAACAGGTGAGATGATTTTCCCTCGTAAATGGACGTTTAACTGTTTGTTGGCCTGACAGTTCTTGAGATGAAAAACACTGCATACTGTTTTTTCGGCATTTAGTCTTAGTCTCCATCGATGAAAGTAACAAGTCAGTTTGTCAAGGTCATTGCTAAGTGTCCGCTCGATTTCGGTAGTAACGTTTCCTTTAGTTAGTAGGGCTATGTCGTCAGCGTAGATATACTTATGGCTAGTCGTAACAGGTAAGTCGTGAGTGTAGATGTTGAACAGCAATGGTGCAAGTACAGAGCCTTGTGGTAAGCCATTACGAAGAAAACGACGTCGAGATGACTGCCCACGGAGATTGACCACAAAGCTTCGTTGACTAACCAGTGTCATAATCATTTTGACCATGTGCTTAGAGGGAATGGTTTTCAATAACTTCAAGTTAAGACCTCGTAGCCATACTGTGTCGTATGCGGCTGAAAGGTCGATAAAAACAGCACCAGCAAAAACGTTTTCTTCATAGGCATCTTCGATGTCTTCAGTTAGCAAGGCAACTTGATCAGTGGTACAGCGGTTAGGGCGGAAGCCGGCCTGTTCATGAGGAAGAACAGATTCGACGATGGGAGTGATACGGTTGTAGATCAGACGCTCGAACAGCTTGAATGCGATGCAAAGTAAACTGATCGGCCTGTAGCTGGTGGGAGAATCCTGAGGTTTATTTGGCTTCAGGACGGCTATAACTTTTGCAGTTCTCCAGATTTTAGGAATTTTGTGAGATTTTAAGCAGGTTGTGAAAAATGACGTCAGCCATGCGGTGTATAAATCTGTCAGGTTTTTGTAGAATTCAGGATGGAGGTTATCCGGTCCTGGGCTTTTTCCGCTTTTACTGAAGTGGATTGCGCTGCAAATTTCTTCCTCCGAAAAGTTGTAGCAGAGATCGATGTCAGCATATGGGGCATTCCAGGAAGACTTGAGATCGTAGTTTACTGTGCGTGTGAAAGCTTTATCTGGACTGGAATACTTTCCACTAGACAGGAGGCTGTGAGCGATTTGATTTGGTGTAACAGGAGTCACGGTGGTGGTTACAGTTGTTCGGGCCGTTAGTTTATTCAGAGTGTTCCACGCTTCTCTGCTTGAGTGCTTCATATCGATCTTATCAATGGATGATAGCCAGCGAGCTTGTCTGCGAGTATTGATGTACTTGATGAGTTCGTTTGCAGACTGCTTCTTTTCTTCTAGTGAGACGGATTGCTCATGTTGACTAGCGAGTTCAGAGCATTTCTTGTCCAGCAAGGTATATATGTCTTCCTGTAGCCACGTGGGATAGAGAATTTGGCTGCTCGGATTATGGCGCGTTGAAATTCCTGGAAGTTGTAATCGACGTTTGGCAGAGATGGGTCTGGGAGGTCATAGTTAGTTAACAGCTCCTTAAATTTCTCCCAGTTTGCCTTCCGAAAATTCCATCTTGGGAGATGACTTGTGGCCGTTGTTGAGATGGCGGCTGGGTGGGTAATCAGTGTCGGTCGGTGTTGAGATCTCGGGAAATTCGGTAATACCGTACGAGTTGGGAGTGGTAGGAGGCTCGTCGTATCGGAGCTGAAGAATGTAAGATCTGGATTCGTATACGAATCCCAGGCGGCTGAGTGAAATGTTTTGGGCTGCTTGTTGTCATACAGGAGTTGGAGATCACCGTTGGAAGCCCATTCTGAGATGGAAATACCGTTAGAGTCGTTTTGACGATGTCCCCATCTGCAATTATGACTGTTGAAGTCCCCAGAGTAGATGACGGGATGTGGCAGGATAGGAGGTAATTGAATGTTCGTGTTAGGAGGATTGTACACGTTCCCAACAGTTAATGCATCGCCAATTTTTGTAGCTACCCATTCGGTTAATTGGTTGGGGCTAGATTTTGCTACAAATAAAGCTGACATATTGTCTCTGACAAGAGTAGCAATTCCATAATGAGGATGATGTATTGCGTCCGCGAGGAAAAATCCAGAGATGTTGATGTCATTGTCGCATTTGGTATGAGTCTCTTGTAGAAGAATGACTGAGATGGCGTGCCGGTAGCAGATATTCTGTATAACCTCGCACTTGGCTCTGGTCAGGCCTTCTACGTTGAGTTGGAGGATGCTCGGACCACTTGCGGCTAGGAAGCCAGAAGTGTCGTTTCGGCTGAGATCAGGAGGTTTGGTATTGTTTGGAGCGTTACACGCATTGTACATTTCTGTTGTTGACATTAGTTTCCCCGATGATTAGTCGAGTACTTACGAGGGGGACCACGAGAAGGTTGCCAACTTCCCCCTCAAAATACTTTGAACAAGCTGTTAACTAATGCAGAAAAATTGGCAGTTGTAATATAACTGCCTATTCTTGAAAATTGACTGGCTGTGCATCGGTGATACATCGGAAAACTATTGCTTCTTCGATGCTGTACTTTATTGGCATTTGCCGAATTTTCGACAGACAGGACGTCAGTTATCTTTCAGGCCAAGTGACACATTGAGATCGCAATGTCAGACGGTATACATCCGCAACAACTGAACACATTTCATGACCTCAATCAAGCGTGACAAATGGAAATTAACACGTGTATGTAGCACTGAGAAATGGAGACACACAGCCATAGCACAAAAAGGACAAAGCAAAAGTAGCTAGAAACGCTAAACTGAAATATGCAAACACATGACGCTAAAACCACATTTGAAATAGAATTAAAATAAAGAAGATGAAACTTAACATCGAAACAAACAGACAAAAAGAGTATGAATAAACAAATAATGGAAACTTATATAAGTGCCATAAAGTGATCACGAAAAATCATAAAAAGCAATCTTAATTAATCTTAATCTTAATTAATAACGAATTAATACTAAAAGAGAATGAAATAACAGGAAAAAATAATAATGCCTATTCCGGCATAGTGACATGCGATGTTCTTTCAAGACAAAATAGATGATTAGTACATGCTATCTCGTACTGGTCACCAAAAATACTTTGTTCAGCTCAATGACACAAAAATGAGATCAAGATCAGGAGTTAAACTGCTACAGAATTAAAGCTCCTTCGTATTACCCTAAAAAATTCACATTTTTGAATTTTGATGATTTCTGTCACTTGAGCAACTTTCTGATTGAAACTGGAGAGTATTAATATAAATCGTTTCCTTCCTATGCAAGTGAGATAATTTTACAATTTCATAATGATTAGTTGCTAAGTTACCGAAGGCTAAGAAACAAATAAGAATTACTGGTAAAATAACATGCATTCTACAATGTTCACACGAGGGTTACCAAGTGATCAGTGAAAATATCTTTCGCTATACTCGTGTCTACAATAGAAAGGTTCAATAATAGGTTCAATCTTCTTCACCTACAAGCAATGTCATGTGCTAACAATATCAATAAACGTGTTCCCAGCAAAGAGATCTTCAACCGCAGAAAGTTCTTGTATCTTTTTTTTTTGATTGGATCACCATTATGTGGCAAACAAGGATTGTAGATTGTGTCTACATTGATATTACAATAACCTTCAACTCTGTTATTACAGTAAGTTCATTCTGAAATTAGAAGCATGCGGATTACAAAGCGAGTTGCTAAATTGGATCGTTTCCTCTAGCAAACAAGCATCTATTTGTTATCGTGAATGGATCATGTTTCTAAACCAGAATCATGGAGTTCTACAAAGTAGGCTTGCTGTTCTTGGGCCAGTGTTATTCATCACTTACACCGCAAATGATTTAACCAAGTGTTTTTCGGAAGGAGAATCTACGAAACTACTTGCGAATGATTTAAAATTCATCATGCCCGCAATGTTATGACGTTAATGTACCATAATTTCCTAAAGGTCTCCACAATGTTGAGAATTGGTGTAATACTTGGCAATTGCAGATGTTGCGTGTTTTCAATTGCAAGAGTGCACGATAGTGACAAAACTTATAGTTAGAATGGAATACAGGTTTTTGCGTTTAATAGAGGCAGTTGTGCATTACAGAGTGGCATAATGCGTAACTTAACGGCTTTAATAAAAAATTAATGAAATCGGTTCATTTGTTAACGACAAATACTGTTAAACACTCCGTCAATTTCAAATTTAACGACTTATTCACTAAACAGTAGCATGTCAGTTATAATGGTGGTTCATCTAAATACGTCATTTTGCAAAACTCAATATATCCAAGACAGTTTTTATTCAAATTATGCATGTCATTATGTCACATCATTATACATGGTCATCACTTATGTCCTGCATCTGAATGCATGCGGTGAAGATGCGTCTTGTTCGCCGATGGGCAGCACTACAAGCAGCTGGAGTGAATTCCACCAAATTTTGCTCAGCAAGCTGAGTAAGAGTTGCCAGTTGCTCATTGATATGGCTGGCGAAGTAACTGTTCCCTCACCTCCAATTGGCGTCGTAGACCCGCCTTCCAAATGCTGAAACAATTTTCTGCTGCGTTTAGGAAAGGTGAATAGGGTGGTAGATAATGTAAATCAGCGTTGGCATGTTGATCGCTGACGTCCGTGGCACGGCGATGACAGGGTGCATTGTCAAGGAGAAGGACAGCCTCTTCATTGGGAAGGAAGTGGCCGTTGATAAGGTCCGCCAAAAAGTCGTTAAATGCATCCGCTGTCGTTCCTCCTTCACGGATAGTGTGATGTACTAAGCCTCGTTGGCTGGACACTCCCAGAATGAGGCATTGAGATGAGAATTTGGGCATTGTCTAGCTCCGACGATGCGCTGTGCGCGATGTCCTCTTGCAGATCGTCCTCGAGCTCGACTAGTCCATAAGTTAAAACCTGATTCATCAATGTAGATAATGTACATCTACCTCTTAGCACGCGATGGACTGTGGACTCACTGAGACGAGGACTGTCTGGTAATTGGAGTCGAAGTTCTTCGCGGAGTTGTCGCAACGTGTAATTAGGGTGTTGTTCGACAGTTCCAACAAGGCAATCAATCATCTCTTGAGTTGCAAGCTGTCGTCGTCCACCCCCTCTTTTCCGTACCATTACCTCACCATCTTCCAGATAGCGACGTATGATTGACCAGGCTGTCCCTCGCGGAATGTTAAGCGCCGCAGCTACCTCTACATAGTCAGAGTTTGGATTCTCATAGGCATCCACAATTCTCTTTTTATCCAGCAACGGTATCATTCTTCTTCGTCTCATTTTTCCAACTGTGCGCGCTCACAGCGCCGGCTGTCCTTAAATACTGCATCATGTCGTAACGTTTTGACATTGCCGATCAACACTCACCTTATTGCCATTCAGTTTTGCAAGCGCCAGTAAAGCAATGGGCCTACGTCGTAATAAAGTACAAAAGGACGGAATGTTTTGTTTGTGCCGTTAGTCTCTATTGTTATGCCGTTAATCATTGCATATTGACGATATTCTATGCAAAATGACGTAATCAATTGAGGAAACGCCGTTATTTCCTGCAAAAACCTGTAGAATACAATAGTGTTTATATTTCTTCAAATGAAAATCATGGTTATGACAATGTATTGCAGATAGAAAAAAGGGTAGTTTTGTAAAAAACATAATCAACGTTCATGACTTTCAAATGATACTCCTTGAAAATGTTTACTGTGTAACTGATTTGGGTATTGTGCTATATGTATGGACGAGGTGAAAACGAGCGTTGTCACGAGGATGCGTATTTATATGTTGTGAAACATGCACATCAAAATCACTTTCAGTTGTGATCAATTTATCATAGCATATATAAACAAATATCAAATACATCACATTCCTCCCCTCTTGACAATTAGTCATTCATAAAAAAGTGAGGAGGTTCAATCACACGATTTGATCTACGCAAAGGTTGCGTAATGTCGTTTGTAGTCATGGTCACAGTCTCAGCAGCTTCGCTATCTGCATCGCCAGCTCCAGTGACGGTATCGCGAGTTTCGTTGTCCACATCACTCGTTCCATCCATTCGTTCGACCTTGATTTGATCCATGTGTCTCGTATGAACCTTGTTCTCGACATCTCGCACATTGACGCAAGTCGATCCAGTAGTTGAGATCACCGATCCAGGTTCGAAGGTACTCGAGGAGCCACGGAAGTTTTGGAATAGCACAGGTTGCTCCGGTTCTAGCAGATTCATGGGCAGCTTCGGACGGAAATTGAATACCATTTCTGCAGGACTTCTATTGCCTTTCACTGACGCATTTCTGTATTGTAGCAAAAAGCTGTGCAAGCGACTGTCTATGTCTCCCTTTCCTACCGTTGCTTTCAAATGGAGCTTCAGATTCCCTACGAATCGCTCAGCTAATCCATTACTTTTTTGATGTGCAACTGGAGTATGCCAAACACTTATGCCTCTCTTGCACATATAATCCATAAAATCATCAGAACGAAATGCAGGTCCGTTATCTGCAACAATGGTTTTTGGAACTCCAAACATCGCAAAAATATTTTTCAATGCGTTCAACGTTTCTCGAGTTGACAATCCTGTGGTTCTTACAACAAATGGGTAATTGCTATGAGCATCAACAACGACTAAAAAGTAACTATTCTCAAATGGACCCATGTAATCCATATGGATTCTGTCAAAAATGTGTGAATTCTCTGGCTAACCGACATCTGCATTCACATTAACCTTCGGTGGAACCTTAATCTTGCTACAATCCTGACAATCTCTGCATTCATTTTCAATCATCTGATCAATGGAAGGCCACCAAACTTGATTTCTAGCAATCGACTTCATCTTAACAATTCCTAGATGAGATGAGTGCAAAGTTTTTAAAACCTTTTTTCTCAGAGATCTCGGTATGACCAAACGATTTTTCCTGTATAGTAGACCTTTATGAAACGTCAACTCACTTCTCACATGGTAATATGGACGCATGTTTTCAGTTAAATGTTTTAAAACTCCTGGCCATCCGAACTTGACAAAATGTTTCAACTTGGAAAATTCTTGTGAGGACTCAAAGCAATCACGAACTTCTTTCTCAAGATTTTGGTCTGGTTCAAAAAATAGATCGATCGCACCAACATCAAATTGTTCAGTGTGCAATCCGGTTTCAATTCTTGATAACATGTCAGCTACTGGAAGTTCATTCGTTCGCTTTCCGACAATCGTATAATCATAGCTTCCTAGAAAAATTGACCATCTCAAAATTCGCTGGTTTGTGTGAGAACTTCTACAGCCATCAGGTTTGAACAAAAATTCTAACGGCTTGTGATCTGTAACAATGAAAAATTTCCGACCGTACAGATATTTGTGCAATCTGCGCACAGCATAAACTATCGCTAAACCTTCTCTGTCTAGTTGGGAGTAATTCCTTTCAGCAGAATTCAATGTCTTGCTAATGTACAACACTGGCTGACCTTTTTGCTGCAAAACAGCACCAACAGCAGTAGGAGAAGCATCACAAACAATCTCAATGTCATCCTGGGGATCAAATGGTTTTAGAATGCCTGAAATAAGTGCGGTCTTCAAGGTTTCAAATGACAATCTAGCATCTCTGGTCCACTTAAATTCTCTTTTGGTCACCATCTCACGTAACGGTTTCACTGTGTCCGAAAAATTCTGAATAAACTTGGAATAAAATCCTACGGATCCAATAAATCTCTGGACTTCCGCAATATCTTTCGGTTCTGGCATCACAAGTAAATCACTGACCTTAGAGGGATCCGGCAACAACTTCGATTGACCTGAAAAATCAGAATCAGCATCTATCAGATATCCTAGATGTCTCACTTTTGTTTGGAGATAACTCGATTTACTTTCATTAATCGAAAATCCATTCACGGACAGTCTCCGTTTCACTTCAGTCAAAATTGTCTGGTGATCATCAGACCTAGAAGTGGCTATCAGAATATCATCCATATGACAGTGTACTTGAGGTAAATCCCTGGTCATTTCCAACATAATCGACTGGAAAATGTGTGGTGAAGATTTTACTCCAAAAGGAAGAGATCTGTACTTGTACAATCCAAAAGGTGTGGAAATCACAGTAAGCATCTGAGATGAGTCATCAAGCCTTACTTGCAGGTACGCATCTGTTAAATCAATTTTCGAAAACAAATTGCATTTTCCTAGCTTGCTCAATGTATCATCAATTTCTAATCCTGGGACTATGGTTGAAGGTATGTGTGGGTTGATCGTAGATTGGTAGTCGCCACAGATGCGAACTTTTCCATTTGGCTTATGCACAACGACAATCGGTGTAGCCCATTCAGAACTTTCAACCTTTTCAATAATGCCAACTTTGGATAGTCTGCTCAATTCATCTTTCACTGGTTCTTCCAACGCATACGGTAACTTGCGTGGTTTCATGAAAACTGGCGTAGCACCTGACCTAATCTCAATGGACTTGACAAGTGGTGAACTCACTTGGTTAATAGTCAGTTTCAATAAACTCATTCGATTTATGATATCCATTCCCAAAACAATGTCACCTCTCTCAACCACGTGGAAATCAACTTCACTTCGCTTCTGACCAACCTCAAAGATCACATTTTTCAATAAACCAATAATATTGACAACATCACCAGTGTAAGAAGATAGTGACAAGCGATAATCAACAGCCTTACACTTCAAATTCTCATATCTACTCACAAAGTGCCAAGGTATCAAGGATCTGACTGCACCGCTATCAACTTGGATCTCCAAATCTATTCCATCAATCCTTGCATCTACCATAATTTTGGAACTTCCATCTCCTGAATTCACGCTCAAAATGGACTCGGGCATTGCTTCGTAGTTAGAGTAAGTAGGCATTTCTCGAACTTTATTAACATCAGAAATCAGTTTCACTCTGTTCATGCATACTTTTGCAAAATGGTTCATTTTCTTACACAGACTGCATGCCTTGCCATATGCGGGACAAGCACCACGATTGTGTTTGTTACCACAGAACTTGCATGAAAGATTCGGATCATGAGTAGCAGAATTGGATTGTTTCTCAAACTTCTTTGGAACATCATGGACTTGCCTAGGCCTATTGGGCTTAAATGGCTTTCTTTTACTCATATCGACACGGTTGACCTGTAGTGGACGTAAAACTGCTTGACAGCTTGCAACCTCCTCGGACGCTGCAGCTATACCAACCGCTTTGTTAAAAGTCAGTCTCTCTTCGAGTAACAACTTCCTCAAAACAGCTTCGTCACTCAGACCCATCACGAATCTGTCCCTAAGCATGGAATCCAATTGCTTACCAAAATTGCAAGTCTCAGCCACTTTCCTAAGCTTGTTAACGTAAGTAGCAACACTCTCACGATCCTGTCTGATCAAATGGAACTTATACCGCTCCGCTATCTCTATCGTCTTCGGACGTAAATGCGATTCAATAGAATTCTTTATATCAACATATTTCCGGGCTGAAGGCAAAATTGGAGCCAACAGTGTCTTAATCTCAGAATACGCGTCCTTCCCTACAACAGTCAAGAATAAGTCAGTCATCTTCGACGTGGGCTCTTTCGCAGTAATTTCATTGTCTTCAACGCCTTTCGCTCTTGCCAAAGCCTCAAATCTCTCTTGCCAGTCGTTGGTTGCTTCGCGCTGCCATGGCATTGGCTCAATTCTGAATTCCATATTGATATATCACTGAAGTTTCTTCTCAATTCGTGAAAGAGCAGTCAATTCGTCGCCATATGTGCTATATGTATGGACGAGGTGAAAACGAGCGTTGTCACGAGGATGCGTATTTATATGTTGTGAAACATGCACATCAAAATCACTTTCAGTTGTGATCAATTTATCATAGCATATATAAACAAATATCAAATACATCACAGGTATCCTAATTTCTGCAGATATGAAAAGAAAGTGCTAGATTTGCATTGATTTTCAAAGTACCATAACATAACTAAAATCGAGCGTTACAATTATTTTACTTTACTTCAAGCCCCATACTCTACTAGAAGTTGTGCCAACAATCCGCACCAAGTTTTACCAAAGCTCCCTGTTAACACAAAGACGTTGAGAAATTATTTTTTCTATCACCTTTTTCCTTTATGAAATTCATAAGTCATAACCTGCATATGTCCGATGCATCAAAAGTTACAAGAGTAAATGCATAGCAACATTGTAATACATCTGAGTATCATAAGAAATATGCTGATAAGAGAATCTAAGATCCACCACAAGCTTACTTGAGGGAAGTCAACGACTAGCGATTGATTACTAGGGAAAGCATCAGCTAATTAGTCTTTAAAAACGTAAATGCAAGCTGTTTGATCATTCTCCCCACCCCTCTTCATTCGGAAAGAGGTGCTCTCACATCTACCGCGTGCTGTGTTTAGAATTAAACGTGGAAGTAGAGAACTAGCAATTTAGTGCATGTGCGAGCGCATGTCAGTCACATTTTCTCCGAAATATTGTAGTCACAGTACTAGACAGGTCGTTTCTTCTCCTGCTTGACTAGAAAGGAAGCACTGGAACATGTAATGCTAATCTGCTGACATGGTAACATAGCAATCGAACAATGAGCATCCAGTTCAACATCAAACACACCAAATTGTGAGAAGTTTCAGTGACTGTTATCAACCGGATCACACAGCAAAGAGTTACAATCGATGTCAATTCCTACAGAGAAGTTTGTGAACGTTTTTCGCGCGCCTGCCATCTTTTTTAATAATGATCGGAGGGCTAGCATTATTGAGTAAACTTTTGCGCAATGATCTGAATTCTTCGAATCTGAAGGAATCGTGGCGATCGGAGCATTTTGAAGGAATTCAAAGCAACAACAAGCGACACATGACTATTTAGTATCTCTATAAGGTATTAGGAATTTCCTTTTGCCCACTTAGTAAGTTCCTGCATGCACCATCATTTTGAATCAGTTTGCCTTCTAGTAAAAAGACACGCTTAAACAATCTCATTTTGTGATTGGAGTAAACATTTATCGACTTTGTTGCAGATGACAGAATGACTGATAATGCATTGGTGTGCATTGATGATATCAATCATTTCATTGCTATTAACAATACTTCAATCGACTGATTTAAGAATCCTTGCGACTTTGCACAAAGTGAGCATAGTAATATGAAGTACCTCAAACACGAGAATTTTCTACTCTACTGCGGACTTATCATTATTTTTTCAACGAATGCATTTGCCATCGTCAAATCAACTCCGTCGAAATTCAGGACAATCATGATAGGACGGTGTGAAGAGTACCAGAATGTATTGTTTCCAAATTCTGTCAGTATGTGAGTATGATAGGAACTGATTTGTGAAAATAAGTTAAGATCAATCCTTTGCGTTATGTAGTCCCCCCTAAACCCACTGCGCACATACTGTAGCATACATCATTTGTTGTGTGTAATCTCAATCAAGATATTATTTCAATCTTTTTTACGACCGTCTTTGAGGATGTGATATCGATCATGCGATCATTTCATCTTCATTGTAACATTGTTGTAACAGGGAGCTGAAAGCGTTATGGTTAATTAACGGAGCAAATCACATGAAATTTACGTCTAGCTTGCACAAGAGGATGAACTCAAATTAAAGCATACATCAGCACTGAAGTTTCTATCATTCATCAGATGATTTGTCTGTTTCTGAAGCCTGTGTCGCTCAAATGATCAGGAGATGTAAATCAAATTCGCCTGGGCCAGATGGCATCCCTGGTTTGTTTTATAGAACCTTTGCTGATCTGCTAGCATGTCCTCTAGCTTTTCTATACAACAAGTGCATCCAAACTGGCTTTTTCCCGCGTCCTTGGAAGTACGCCAACATTCTTCCCCTTCGCAAGAAAGACAGCGATGATTTTCGTCCCATATCTATACTCCCTTTTCCCAGCAAGGTGTTAGAAAGGTTGATTCGTGACAAAATCCTGCTCCCCGGACTGAACCGAAGCATTCACCAAAGGCAGTTTGGCTTCTTGCCCAATAGCTTTGGTGGTTGTACCAACGCTTTGATTGCAATTAGGCTCTCCATCCTACAACACATTTCCGCTCACTCTGATAACTATGTTTCCCTCATTGCCATTGACCTTAGAAAAGCTTTTGACACTGTCAGCCACTGCAAGCTTCTTGAAACCCTTCGCGATCACTTTCACTCTTCTCCCCTTGCTACTAATTTCATACATAATTTTCTGGCTGATCGTTTCCAGCGTGTTGTATCGAATGATGTTGTGTCTGTGTGGTGCCCCATCTCTAGTGGAGTTCCACAAGGTTCCATTTTGGGACCACTTTTGTTTTCCTTGTTTATTGATGACATTCCTGAATTTGTAAATACTGACACTGTTGTTTACGCTGATGATGTAACTATGTTGTCCTTTAACTCGCATGGTGAGATCTCAAGTTTACCTGATGACTTTCGTTTGTTCTCCTCCTGGGCGGACAGCAAAAATCTTGCCATTAATGTAGACAAATGCAAGTGCATGACCCTCTCCCGCTCCGCTAATCTTCCCCCAATGACTGACATTATGTTGGATGGTATATCTATCTCTCAAGTAAACTGCACCAAGATCCTTGGAGTTCATTTCTCTTCTGACTTGCATTGGGACACTCACTTTTCTGTACTATATCGTCGCTGCTGTAAAGCTATGTCACTTGTTCGCCGTTTACGTGTTAATAGGAACACCGGTACAGTTGTCTGGAAAGCCTTTGAAAGTTTTGTACTTTGTCACATGCACTTTAGTTGGCCGGTCATCTGTGACATCAGTGCCAAACATTTTCAGAAGCTTGAAAGATTGTATAAATTAGCAGTGCGTTGGTCCAATAGTCGTGATCGGCCTTCACTTCGTGAAGTGCTTGATCGTAGCTGTATTAAACTTGTCAAAAGGCAATAGCTCCCGTATTGTTCGAAACCATCGTGCATTGCTGCCTTTTCGCAGAAATTCAACACTGTATAACAAGAGCTTTGTTAAATTTTCAAAATTCACGTGAAATCTGTCTTGTACTCATGCATGTCATACCGCTTTTGTATTGACGAATAAAGCATTATTATTATTATTAT
>CAJQUW010001072.1:0-34498 GCA_907163375.1 Prostheceraeus crozeri | reverse complement strand
AGTAGTTTATAGTGTGACATCCGGCGCGACGCTTCGCTTCGCTTTGCTTCGCTTCGCTTGCGCCGGATGTCACACTTTTGCGGGGGGGTTTTCAAATTTTCAAAAAATCAAAATTTCAAAAATTTATGTAGATTTCAAATTTCACGTGGCCGAAGGGCGAAAATTTAAGTTGTCTCAAAATATCACGTGTGGGTCTAAGAATTTTGAAAATTTAGGCAGACGAAAATTTAAGTTGTCTCAAAATATCACGTAGTCTCAATAATACCAGAAGATTGTATTCAAAAATAAATATTATTCAAAATATTTATTCAAAATATTCATTTAAAAATGGAAGAAACAAAAGTGGATGAAACAAAAGTGGGAAGGAACCTCAAGAATATATCCTTCGTTATCATATGAACGTAGTTCTACTTTAATGGACATTTGAAAAAAGATTAACATTGAAAAAATGAATAAAGAAAAACACAAAGATAGAGTTAGGTATATGAAAGATAAGGAATCTCAATTATTATTAAGATTAGAGCATTATAAAAAATTAAGAAAGAGATGTCTAATGCTTTAACAATTGTCATTTCATCTGGCGTTTCTTACAAATTTTCCCGTAGTTGCTACTGCTTTAAACCTCGATACAAAATGAAACACATTTCCATAACTTATGAAATATTTTATTCACATCACAGACAAGTACTATGTAACCAAAGTAGCATCGTTTACAACGAATAAAATATGTTGACTAGAAAATGTGTTATGACATGATACAATTGTTTTCTGTATGAGTAAAATAAAGTAAGGCTCATAGAACTATAAAACCAATGGACAAGTAGCATCGTTTACAACGAATAAAATATGTTGACTAGAAAATGTGTTAATTGACATTATACAATTGTTTCTTGTATGAAGTAAAATAAAGTAAGGCTCATAGAACTATAAAACCAAGAGGAACAAGTAGCATCAGTTTACAACGAATAAAATATGTTGACTAGAAAATGTGTTATGACATGATACAATTTTTTCTGTATGAGTAAAATAAATTAAGGCTCATATAACTATAAAAACAATGATGAAAAGTAGCATCGTTTACAACGAATAAAATATGTTGACTAGAAAATGTGTTATGACATGATACAATTGTTTCTCGTAAATTGAAATAAGGGAAGGGTCATAGTACTATTATATATTGGGAGTAGCTTACCGTTTCAATTGATTGAGTTTAAAATTTGATCAAGGGTTGGGCGGTGTCTCCCATGGCGAAGATAACGAGTCAATAATAGCGAAGTTCCTTTTGAAAAATGATATAGATTCCGTTCGAGTTTCTTAATAAACGGAAATCGTTAAATATAGTTTATAAAATTTTCTTAAAAAGATGCTATAGCCTCTCGAATAAACCTAATTGTTTACAAACATGGCCACTTCCCTTCCCCGGAGTTGCAGTTCAAAGCTCTTCCTTTTAACAACGATAACTTCACAGTATTGTTCACCGAAATGTCTTCTTCTCTTCTTAAATGTGCTTAAATAATTAGTATAGCTCTGATGGTAAGATGTCTCTTTGAATTTCTTCTTTCAAAAATTATAGTTTGAACTGATATTGATGGCGCTGTATCTTGCAATGTGTCTTCAAATCGATTTATCACTGCTATTAAAAATTCTCTGAATGTTTTTGATGCGTGGATGTCTTCTTCCTCCCTTGGTTTAAGATATATCTCCTGAAATTCTGTTAGCATCTCAATACACTTCTTCCGTTGATCCTTCGTTCACAAATAGTGTCTGAAATTTTTCTTTTCAAATCGGCAAAGGCGATGCTTGAACGTGCCCCATTTTCGTTAAAACGTAGTGGAATTAATTATGATAAAAAATAAAATTGTTGAAAGTCGCTGATGAAATTGACCAAAATATAGATAAAAGGTCACAGATGCATTCGTAAAGGCCAGTCACAGTCTCGTAGAACGCTCGCAGAAATGAATGAATGCCACGCAGTAATACGTGGAATAATGGCAGCAGCTGTTCAAGTGAAAAGTTGAGTTATGTCGGATCACAAAGAATTCTCTCATACTGAATAGACTTAAACTGCTAGCAGCTGTCTCATGTTGAGAAAATTTGGTAACAGATGTTGCTAATGTCTTAATACAGATAAAACAATCAAGATTCTCTTAACAAGAGTTCATAAGAATAAAATTGAACAATGTAACGTTTTAATTTAGATTAAATTAAATCATTTCAAAATCGAATAAGTAGTAAGGAAAGTCATCATTATAAAAATGTTTTAAATCAATACCCCCTTCTGACTAAGTAGTAAAGAAAGACATCATTAGAGACCAGTTTTAAATCAATACCCCCCCCCAGTAGTAAGGAAAGTCATCATTATAAAAATGTTTTAAATCAATAACCCCTTCTGACTAAGTAGTAAAGAAAGACATCATTAGAGACCAGTTTTAAATCAATACCCCCCCAGTAGTAAGGAAAGTCATCATTATAAAAATGTTTTAAATCAAAACCCCCTTCTGGACTAAGTAGTAAAGAAAGACCATCATTAGAGACCAGTTTTAAATCAATACCCCCCCCCAGTAGTAAGGAAAGTCATCATTATAAAAATGTTTTAAATCAATACCCCCATTCTGACTAAGTAGTTAAAGAAAAGACATTCATTAGAGACCAGTTTTTAAATCCAATACCCCCCCCCCAGTAGTAAGGAAAGATCATCATTATAAAAATGTTTTAAAATCAATACCACCCTTCTGACTAAGTAGTACAGGAAAGACATCATTAGAGAACAGTTTTAATATCAATACCCCCCCTCCTTCTGACTTCTAGGGGTCCTTAAAGAAATTTTTTTATTATAAAATAGAGCAACATAAATGAGTTTTTGAAATTATATGGAACACAGACAACAACGAATTTCGACCTAAAGAAAATCGCAAATGAATTAGGAATAAAGAATTTTCATGTTCTAATGAGAAACGAATTACAATTCCTAAAAATAGGCCAACAGGAACCTTCAGTTCCCGGAACAAAGTTCCATCAATAACTGTAAATTTCATAACGAATCTTCACACTTCAGACCAAAACGGCGTACATTGGTCAGCAGGTATCTTTAGTAAAAACGGAGATAATTATTATTTTGACTCATAACGGGCTTCCACCTACAAATGAAGTAAAAGAATTACTTGGAACGGGAACAATACAATACGTTTTCCCAAATTCAAACACCAGGCAAAACTACTTATTGTGGACTATTATGTCTTTATGTTGTATTTAAATTACAAAAAGGAGTACCATTTCTAGATATTATGTTAGAGTTAAACAATCTATAACTCAAGCGAAGCTAGCTAAAGCGCCACCTAAAGGTTAAAAATCAAGTTCGATGTTAATTCATTTTGATAAAAAAACGGCCTCTGATATCTCATTATCTAAATCTTTAATTTCATAAGTAATCGGATAAGTTTGATTTATTTTGCAAACTTCAAATATTTCTTTAGTCCAATAGCCAACAAAGACTTTTTCAAATTTGTTCTTATATTTAAATATTCTAACTCTATCTCCAATTTTAAATTTTCGGCTTAGTTTCTGCAAATTACGGATTACTCTCATTCGAATTATTATTCTCGAATATTTTACTTTCGTATCAAATCCGGGTCGTCAGAAGCATTCTTTGGAGTTTCTTTCAATACCTGAATGAACTTTATTATTGTACTCTTCCACATTATCCTGGTAATATTTTTAACCATTTCTGATTTTCCTTGCTGAGTAAATTTCTTGAAAATTTTATTTTTTAACGTCCGATTGAATCTTTCTATCACTACTACGGGCCTTCCCAGCGTTTTCAGTTGAAATAAACAGTTTCAAATAGTGGCTGAACGTTTCGGTTATAAATTCCGACCCTTTATCAACAAAACAATTTCCTTGCTTCCCTATTACTTTTCTTTAAAAGATTTCTTCAAACGCATATTTAACTGATAGACCACTTTTATTTTTTAAAGGTTTTACCCAAGCGTATCGTGTAAATAAATCTATAACTGTCAATGCAGATTTGTATATTTCCCTTTTCCATTCGGCATATGAATAAGATCAGCACTCCAAATATCATCTTTATTAAATACTTTTACTTTCAATAGATATTTCGGCTTTCTATATTCCTTATGAATTTCGGACGCATAGGTTCGAGCGTTGCTCTCAGAGTTATTAGTTCGAGCGTTGCTCTCAGACAGCTTAGCTGTCGTTTCATTAAACCCTGGCCGAACCGAATAATATTTTAGCTTGTAAAGCTTTCTTAACAAACATTCTTTCAATCTTTTCCCTAAATGTAAGGATTTTGAATACTATCTAATTCTTGAATCATCTTCTTGTCAGCTGCATGTCGAGAACTTAGATCATGATTTCGATAAGCTAAATCATGCCTGTAAGCGGCGGCATCTACTCTAATTTATTGGTTCTTCACCTGGTTTCGGATTATTATTCTCATCTAGTCTTATATCTAATCGAGTTCCTGGACCGGTATATGAATGACCAGGAAGATGTTTTTCTTTCGAATATTTACTCCAAATAAATCCAGGAAAGTTTTCTAATGTTTTTTGTATATCACCACCGAAGTGGTGTGGAACTTTGTTCTTGTCACCTCCAATATGCTGACAATTTGAGTTTTTAATATTGTTTAATAGATAATTCAAAAAATCAAATTTAGAAATTTAAAATTTAATTAAATTTTCGGAATTTTTAGACTTCATTTTAAAAGATAAAAAAAATTTAAAAGATAAAATAAAATAAATGTTTTTACCGAAAAGAACCAAATGTCCTGAGGTTATTACCGAATCATACTAGGACTTAGATATATTCCAGAACCATCTTTAGTTTCTTTAATCTCAATTAAATCATCAACATTGTGGAGAATATTTTTAAGAACTCGTTTTCCTTCATCAACTAATTTTAAAATTACTAATAAAATTATCTACTACTCCTTCACCCCTAGCAACTTTCTCTAACTCTCTATTATGACGTTTTTGTTCTTCTAATGCTGCCTTCTCTGATTTATTTTTATTTACTGCTTGGACAATACCAGCTGTCCCACCTGCAACACTTCCTGCTGCAGCTATGCCACCTATTATTAGGGGAATTAATGGGAGAATCCCGCCATTCTTTTCTTCTTGTAATTGGAATATTCTCTATCATTGGTTTACTTATGTAATACTTTTTTTTTATAATAGTAATAGTTTTAGGGGAATTTTTGTCAACAATATTACGTAATTTTAATTCAACAGTTTTATTATTAATATTACTTTTCGCTTGCGACATTTTTAATAAAAAAATTTTAAGTTAAGAATTTAAAGTTATCAAAAAATTTAAATCTATTCTAGTTATGAAAAAAATTTTTAGTTAAGAATTTTTAAGTTAACAAAAGATTTTAATCTATTCTACTTATGAAAAAATTTTAATTAACCTATCCTAACCATCTTTCCATTAAGAATTTCAATAGAATATTTTACTACATTTCTAGCAATAAACCATAAGCCATCAATGAAGTTGTGGAATCGTTCTTTTCAATATTAATTGTTACATCACAACCATTTTTAATAATATCTTCAGATTGTGCACTTAAATCGAAACAGAAAATTGGATATAAATGTCTCCAATCTCCAGGAGTTAATTGTGGTTTCAACTATCCCAAATTCTATACAAAGATTTCTATAAGAATCATATCCTTCCATAAATTGATTATTGGTATCATCGAGTCTTAATGGATCAATTGGATATGGAGTTTGATTTAATGAAACTTGTAAACTTCGAATTGTATTAATATGAAAAATATTATTGTTCTTATCAAAACTTGGAGAATTATTTCTTTGAAATGTTAGTAATAAATATCTTGGAGTATTCGCAGTTCTAGTAAAATGCAAGTTAAATCTTTGTTCGGAAAAAGTTTACTGAAACTAGCATACGCTTTTAGAAAATTTACTGGAATTGGTTTGGTTTAGTATTTAATCTTTTTGCAATTAGCTGTTTTTGCCAACCTCTAAACTAGGAGTAATAATTGCGTAAACTCACCATTCAAGTCTATCAATTTTTTAAATAATGCTTTTTATTCCAGTTTTTGCCAAAAAAGATTAATCTCATTAATTGCCCGTAAACGATGAATTTATTAATTTAAATTTAAATTGATATATATTTTGTCATAATCTAAATAATCCGAATAACTGGAGACAATGATCCAATTAACTGTCTGTTTACTTTTCTTGTATAAATTCACGACCGTTCTTTTATAATGCATCATATTTGTTTTAAATTTAAAATGTTTTTGCAATATTTTCTACATCTTTCCGCAATTCCCTGCTGCATCTGTTCCGCGGCGTGAGTTAAATCATCAACAATTATAACCATCATTAAGTATCAAGTGAAACCAACCTTCTTCGGGAATTTCATACTTTTTATTTTATTTTTCACCAATTGTTATAAATCTAAGCATTTGTGTATCAATTACAATCTGGGGAATCACATTATTGTTTCTATATTTTGAGAATTGCATACATCTAAAACGAGCATTAGTGTAAATAATCTTGGAAAAAAAATTATTTTCTAGTGTAATATTATCGGTATCTGGTAATGGTGTTAGTAAAATTAGCATCCACTATATAAAGAATAATTCACAGTGTAAAAAATGAATCAGGTAAATATAAATAAGCTCTGCTGATTATCCAACCTTCAAAAAATTAAATCACCTCCAGTAATTTTACTCTACTGGAAGAATCCGGTGATTCAATAGCAATTCTTAGTATAGTCATTCTTTTTTTGATTGTAACTGGTGAACGGACGGATCATCTAATCTAAATTTAATTTTCGATAAATAACGAAGGCATTTTTTATAAGAAATAATTTGACTTTTTGTTTTTCCACAGACAGAAAAAAAATTTTACTAAAATAAAATTTTAGAATTTAAAACTAAATATAAGTTTAGAATTTTACTCAATAATAATTTTAGAATTTTGCTAGACCAGCCTCCGCTACAGCTTTGTCTGGTTAAACCGAAGGTTGCTGCTCACGCCATTACCGTCTTATTTCTTCATTTGTTTTTTCATTCCTGTTTACTATCTTGACGGAGCTACCCGCTCCCTCAAGTTTTCACCCCTCCTACAGCTATGTTAGCATCTTGTTTTTTTCTTTGTTTCATCTTCTTTTTTTTTCTAATTTTTTTAGTTCTTCAGAATCATTCCTAAGTTTACTCGAATACTTCAGTTAGTTTTAATTCGTTTTGTAGATAAGTAACATGCATTTGATAAAAAATGCCTCAGCTGTACTACCTTATAGCAGCTGCTCCTTTTCTTGCAGCAGAATGTAGATCAAAGTCTTTAAAATTTTTAAACAAGTTAACGATACTACCAATACCAGAATAAAAAAGAAGAAAATTCTTCTTCTATCTTCTTTCTTCTCTTTTCTTTCCTGATCTTATCTTCTCTTTTCTTTCTAAAAAAAACGCAAAACATCAAACATAAACAGCCTTAATAAAATAGCTATCTGGTCAATGGTAGTTGTCTAAAATTGGCATCACATAAAAATGAATCAGGTAAATAAAATAAAACAAAATTAAATAAAAGTATTTAACTCTCTACTGGAAGATCCGGTCGATTCATAGCAATCTCTCTTATATTATCATCTTTTTTTCTGAACAAATTGTAACTGGTGAACGGAGGATACATCAAAAATCCAATTTATTTTCGATAAGCGAAGGTTTATTACTAAGAAATAATATGACTTTTTGTTTTCTCCAAACAAAAAACAGACAGAAAAAAAATTTTTAACTAAAATATAATTTTAAGAATTTTACTAAATTATAATTTTAGACATTTTGCTAGACCAGCTCCGCTACAGCTTTGCTGTGTTAGAACCGAAGGTTGCTGCTCACCGCCATTCTACCTCATATTTCTTCAATTGGTTTTTTCATTATGTTTACCTATCACCATCCACAGCTAGTATAGCAATTTTTGTTCCTTTGTTTCATCTGAAAAAGTTTTTTAATTATTTTAGTTCTTCAAATATTCATTCCTAAGTTTAGCGAATAGTCTTCCTAGTTGTTTTAATTCCGTTTTTTGAGACTTGACAGCATTTGGATATTGCACTAGCTGTACAAAACCTATAGCGCTGCTCCTTTTGGCGGCCAAGATGTAATGCAAATCTTTATTATTTTTTATCAAGTTAAGCGATACTTCCAATACCAGAAAAGATTCCATCCCCTTCTTTTTGAACGAGCACCTGCGGTGCCTAGGAACTTTTCTGTTCCGACTAGTTTCTCTACTTATCATAATGATAAACAGGATTCATACGTGGTTCATGAGCAATTTTTTGATTTGAAGCAGAAAATGTATTAAGATTGTGTTTATAAAATTATAGGCATTTTTTAGGATTAAATTTGACTTTTGGAGAAAAAATATTTACGATCGGCTAAAAGCCTCGAGGAGCTTCGCTCCGATTGGTTAGTAACCTGAGGACCTTTGGTCCGTTTAAAGATTTACGTTTGTGAATGGACAACAACTTCGAGATAACTTTATTAATTGACTGTTGCACTTTATCTATTGCGTCAAGCAGCGTGTGATGTACTTTAATTTCCTTTTCTATTAACTTGCATTTTCTGCTGATTAATCTTCAACGCCGTTTTAAGAGCATTTAACTTAATTTTAAGAACATCTAATTGTCTTTTTAAACAGAATCTAACTGTTCTTTATTTTCTTTAGAGTTTTCTTGTAAATTTTTCTTTAACTCATATTCTAAAATTGATTTTCAGATTTTTCATTTTAATCAACTTTTCATTAAGTGAGTTTACTTCATTTATTATTCTATTTCATCTTTTTCATTTGTTGAGTAATTTTAGAACTTAATTCATGCAACACTTTTTTGGAATGTAGTTTTAACTGCTTTAAATTTTTTTTAATTCTTTCAGGTATTTTTTCTAATTCAACAACTAAATGTTCTTTTAACATTTTTATCTGATGTTTATTTTTAATTACAGCAGATTTTAAATTTAAAGAAAAGTAATATTAAAATTTTTGATTGTTCAGAAATCTTTTATAAAAAGTTTTTGCTATATCTGCTTCTAGCTCTCTATCCTTTTTTTATCAAGTTTTAATAATTTTTTCGTTTAAAATGATTTGTCATTAAGTTTAAGCAACTTTAATTCGTTCATCAGTGGAACCAAAACATCGTTTATAATATTTTTCCTTTAAATCATTGATTTGGTGTATCACATATTGTTTATGTTGTTCAACTCTGTATTTTGTTTGCGGAAGAATAGAAAGATGCAATGGACCAGATAAAACGTCTCCAGTTTTCATGATATAATTTTCTATCATCTATTTCTAATTCACGATTATTCGGGATATATGCACCTCCACCACCATTTTGGTAACATCATTTTTTAAACCAAATAAAAAAATAAAATTTTTTCTAATAAAAATAAAAAACAAAATAATTTTTCTAATAAAAATAAAAAATAAAATTTTTTTCTAATAAAAATAAAAAATAAAATTTTTTTCTAATAAAAATAAAAAATAAAATTTTTCTAAATAAAAATAAAAAAATGGAAAATCCAAATTTAAAAAAATTATATTCGCCCGCATCATCCTGTTCTTCTTATTCGACGAGATCAACGGGATTTGAAAATAAATTTTTTGATAATAATAATAATAATCCATGTATAGATGTTAATATTTTATTTCAATTACAAGCCGAAATATTTAGAGAACAGAATAAAGGTTTACCTTCTATAGAATCTAATTATTGTATTTTTCCAGGTGATCCATTTATTAAATTTATGGAGATTGTTAGTATATATAATGATGTAGCTTATGTGGAATTAAATAAAGAAAATATGGTTATAATAGGTCAAAATAATGTTTATGGATTTATTAGAGCAGTTTTGCCGATTAGGTAATACTGATTGGATAGAACGACTAAAATTATTAATTATATTAATATTAAAGAATTAGTTTAAAAAATTAAAATCTTTTTCGAAAGAAAAAATTAGATTATTTGTTGACGATCAAAAAATCAATATAACATTCACATAGAGAGTAAAAAACATAATGAAGAATTATTATGTCAAGTTTTATTATAGAGACACAATTTATAAACAAGAAACATTAGAAATGCCGCAAAGATAGATGATGATGAATACGTAAATAGGATTATATTCAAAGACTTAAATATTAATTTGTTAAAATCTTACATAAAATGGCTTAAGCTCAACAAAAAAAATTTATATGTGGTCAACACCGTTATACTATAAACAATGACGCATACCTCAGTTAATAAACGAACCTGAAGGTTCCTAGGGGCTTTTGCCCGAATCATAAACAATCCTCTGAATCATATTGAAGAATCTTTATTATGATAATAAAAGATGATATCTGTAACATCTGAAAAAAGGTGTAAATGGAAAAAATGATTATAAAAATATTTAGTAAATTCATAAAAAAATTATTATCTAAATTTTATTTATTCTATTACAATTGACAAATAATAATGAGAGGGCATAGTTGGGAAGATACTTGTTTAGACAACTATGTTGTCGGGTCTAACAAAATTTTAAAATTAGGATTTATATCTAATCAATAAAAAATTTTATCATCTTAAACAAAAACTAAAAGAGATTCAGATTATGGTGGGGTTAATAAATTTTCAAAAAGAGATCAAAGACCAATATTTTTCTCTATTATATTATTAACAGATAAAAGATGTAATTTAGAATTAGAAATTCCAATAAGAGAATGGTATCCTATCATGGAAGGGCATCCTAAACCAAAAAGTGTAATTTAAGATGTTGAATAATCAATTTATGATGATGATGAAGAATCAATTGATGATGATTATGAATCAAAAGTTAGTGAAAAAAAATTTAAATTATCTTTTGATAAAACATTATATGATGAAACTTAATATGATAAAACTTAATAGAAAATACCAAAATATTCGATAAATATATTTTCATATGTAATAAAATTTTTAGATGTAATAAGTTTTTAGATGTAAATAAATTTTTTAGATGTAATAAAAGTTTTAGATGTAATAAATTTTTAGTAGGATGTTATAAAATTTTTAGATGTAATAAATTTTTTAGATGTTATAAAAATTTTTAGATGTAATAAAAAAACTTATTATTCCCACGTGTCATCATCATACACTTAAATTACTCTCACAGATGATTGTTTGAAATATTTCAGCTTGAATATCTTCTCCGTTATAAGGTAACATAATTTCGATTTTCATCAGTGGTGCTTGACGTTTAAGAATATTTATTTGACCAGAAAATTTTTTTTCTTCAGTATTATTATTTTTATCAGAATACTAATTCCAGTTTCTAAAGATCTTTTCCATGGTTTATTAACTGTAGTCGATAATGTTTTCCCCGAATATAATTTTAGAAAAAGAAAATCTTTACTTTTACTTTGTTTTGTGAATATCCTTTGAATGTTTTCTTTTCACTAAGTCTCCCTTGTTCATCTACAGTAATACAGTATTTTACTTTAGGTGCAATAAACATTGCAAAAATAATTCCACCATTTCCATAATCATTTTTCCCTTGACACAAAATCTCTCCAACTTATCCAGCAGCGTCTAATTTTATTAAAGAGCTCATTGGAAATATATATTGAATCAGGTATCTGTATAATGAATGTATTTTTCTTTGAAACCATTAATTTCTAAAATAAAGTTATTCATGATTCTTCTAGAGTGAGAAAGAATGAAAGAACCTAAGTGTGATGGCATGAATGACGTCTTCCCATCTTTTACAATATTAGTTTTGAGAAATTCATCATCTTCCATTTCTACTTTCGCTAAATATTGTTCATCATTTAATTTTTCATAATCTTTTACTTCTTGAGTGAAATTTTTTCTCAATGTATTCTCATTCCATAAATGATATTTAGTGGTTATATCTTTTTGCACAGTTTTGCCATATAGCGAATTCATCAATAATTTAATTAACTCATCACCTACAGTATTTCCTTCTGTTTTATATCTTTTTCTCAAATTAAAAAGTTTTTCAATATAATTTCGAAATGGTGAAACTTGATAATTTTTTTCATAAATTATACCATCAGTAATATGTAAGATTTTCCCCCACATCTAACAATTTCTTGTATGTCAACAGAAGTTAATACATCATAACATATACCATTTCTAAACCTGTTTACTTTTACATGAGAATTATTATTTTGATTTTTAACTTTATCTTTAATAGGAACTGGTTGGAAAAACATATCATTCGGATATTGAAACACAACAGAGAATATTCCAGTTTTAGGTCTAAATGTTTGATTATTAAATTTATATACTATTTCCCGCTCTTCTTCTTGACGAAATTTTCTAGCTGATTCAGCTTTAGGGTATTCTGAATTTTCATCATACATAGCTGATGGATATAAAGATGTTGCATCAAAAGCCATTAGAAATTCATTTTTTTGTTCAAGTAGTTGATTTGAAATTTTCTTACAAATTTCAGTTTTATCTCCTAAATCTCGATACTGTTTCATTAAATCTATTAAATTACTCTCCCGGGGACAAAGCCCCACCAGCGTAGCGACCAAGGGACAAAGTCCCCCCAGCGCAGCGACCAGGTAAATACTGTTTTAATATTGGTAACAAGATGCTACAAAATGGCGATATGTATTTTCTTATATTTGCTGAAACTCTTTCCACCTTTAACAGATTTTCTAATATAATTTCTAGCCCATAAATCTATATGAGAATGAATATTTATATTGTCATTTTGTACGCTTTTCATCCAACCGTTAAATGTTAAAGCAGAGGATGTTAAATTAGTAGTTATATCTTCACCAACTAAATCTTGCATAACATTATTATATTTGTAAGATACAAAAAGCTAAAGAAAGAATATCGTTAACTAAATATGGTCTCCATTCAATTTCTTTTCTTTATAATTTTCATGTGTTATGTCTCCAATTTCATAATTTAATTTACACACATTCGTAGGAATTTTAAAATTCTCACACCATTTAGAAAGACTTGTTTTTACATGTTGATAACTACATTTCATTATAATAGTTTGAAGTGCTAATTTACCTGAAGGTGAATCTTTTTTCATATTGTTTTTAAATCTAAAAGATTTTTGAATGTATCTACTAACACATTCAGTTGTATAAGGATTTGTAATGAAGCAGTCAATATTCCTCTTGAAGTTTTTAAGAGGCGGTTTAGATAATTTAAAATTAGCTTTTATCGGAAAATAGGAATCAAAACCTGATGAATTGTGAGCTATTAAAGTTACTCTAGAATAATTAAATTTTCCAAGAGTTTTAAAAAATTGATGGATCGGACATACGTCCTCTGTGTTTCCCCCGATCGAACATTCATCATCCTCAGTTCTCGTAAATATTTTCACACAATTTTGAAGTTTATTAAATTCTAATTCAGTTAAATTATTATACTCATTAATCTGTTTTTTAAGTTTTTTAATTTCATCTTCATCTTTTGATCGTTTAATTTTAATCATATCACTTAGCAAACGTGTTTCTAATTCTTTCAATCTTTGTTTCGGTAAACAACATATAAATTTATTAAAATTAATAGCTCCTACAGCGTAAGGAATAGGATGAGCTGTTGAACAGTTAGGATCGGGAAAAGTTTCGAGATCCCAAATATATGTTGAACCATAGTCAATTTTTTTCTTTGTTATGATTTTATATGGACGCGTTGTTAGATTTTCATCAGTAACTGTTTTATATATGGGTTTGAAATTATTTTCAATTTCTCTAATAGCTTTTAATTTATGAGATTTATTAATTAAACAATAGTGACCAATTGTTGAACCTGCGTGAAAATAATTGTAATAAACATAATTATGAAACGTTTCAATTCCTCTAGGATTTAAATGACGATTGGCAGGACTATAATATTGAACACATTATCCAAAATATTTATTGAATTGAGAAAATTTACAGTTTGACATTACTCCTGTTCTGGATGTGGCTTTCTCTTTATATAAAAAATTATTAAACATTTCTTTCATCATTTCTCCTTGTTCTTCATTAAAACCTCGTAAAACATTATAACATTTAATAAAACAAAAATCTTCAGAAGGAATATAACAATATTCACCGAAATATTCTTTTGATACTATATTTCATATTAATCCCTGCCCCTCTATGCGATCTTTGTACTAACTTCATTCCAAAATCTTCATATTTAATATTACCTGTAAAAATCCATTCGTTAGCATCGGATTTCTCATCCAGATTCGAAAACCATGTTTCAAATGATTTTTTATTATAGAAGGTTACGTAAAAATTTTGAATTATATTTTCCTGATCTTTAATAACTTTTCCAAGTAAATTAATAATTTTACCATTTGCTAAAAGTTTCCGCATATCATTTACTACATTAATAAAAGATACATTTTCATATTTAATTTCATTTGGATTAAATAAATTACATAAATCATCACCAAGTTCATCCTTAATTCTATCATCAAAAAGATATCAGTAATAGGAGTTTCTAATATTTCTTTTGTTCACGTTTCTGTTTTTTTAGTATTACGTCTAATACTACGCCTAGTACGTTTCTGTTTTTTAATACGTTTACTACGTTTACTATGTTTAATTTGCGCATCAAACTCAGCAGTTTGTTTCTTGATTAATTCATCAATCCTAGACGTTTGTCCGAGAGACATTTCACGATTCATATTTTTTTAAAAGAAAAAATAAATTTTACATAGAACCTCGGTTTCCGTTTTTGCATATACACAGGAATATGTAATTGATGTAATGTTTCTAATTCATGTGCTGTTAAATGTTCTTTCTTAACCAACCACCATAAATTATTATACGCCAAAAATAACTCGGAAACTTCTTAAACAAAGTGGAAAGTCTTTTGTTTTAACACACGGTTTAATACCATGTTTTGTTTTATAATCTGTAACGAGCGCTACGTATTTATGATGATAATAAAATCTAACTTCTTTCTTCGAATTTACAGGATTTGTAGGATGACGATAATCTTTTAAAACTGGTACATGCTCTATCTTATAATCATTCAACATATTTTTTTTTATTTTTATTAACAAAAAATTTATAAGAAAAAATTGTTCGGTCACTCCGTTCGGTCACTCCGTTTCGATCACTCCTCGAAAATATTTTCTATAACTCTTTCATGAATTTTTTTATCAATATTAATTGTAATAAATCCATAATCTTTTGACCAAGCATTGTTACACGATTGTTTAAATTCATCTTTATTTCTTACACATAAATCTCTTAACAAATCACTTAAGTTTCTTGCATTTATTTCAAATAGTATAAATATATTTGCATTCTTTCTAATAACACTTCCGTCTAATGAATACATACTTTGTGTTAAATAAAAAACACTACAGTTATTATGTCTACCTCGTGTAAAATAATTTCTCTGAACTGACTGATTTCTATCATTAACACAATCATCAAAAATTACACAATGTTTCATTGTTTTATCTAGTTTACTAGGATCTTGCATATTACCACTATCATCTATTAGTTGTATCTTTATATGGTTATTTTTATTAGATTCTACTAACTGATTATTTTTTGCTGCTTCTTCACACCACGAACTTATTTCTTCTTCATCTTCAGATTTTTCATATTCTTTGAATAATGAAGCAATTGCTGTTTTTTTAAGATTATTTTCAAATCCATATTTTAAAAATTGATAGACGGGTTGTTCTGCCGTTGTTGTATAAATTATAAGATTGTTATAATCCAAAAAATTTGGAGTCGTTAAAATTTTAAATAATAGATATGTTTTTCCACATCCTGATCTTCCACAAATAACTGACAAAACTTTATTAGATAAATTTGGATGATGATTAAATTTAAGTTTTTTTTTTATTTAATGGAGGTAGTTCACTCATTTTTTAATAAAAAAAATTATCTTTATTTTTTTTATTTTTTGTTTCTAAAGAAGAAGAAAATTAAACTTCTCTAGCTTCGCGTAGGAGTTTATACCTCCCGAACCAAAAGATCTATCATAATCTCTTCACCTCCAAAATTTATTTCTTGTCCTTTTTCATCAGTGATTCTAATGCCAATGTTGTTAATAGTTTTTCTTGTAATAGGAAAATATATTAATGTTTGTGGAATTACATTTAATCTATAACCAATGGGTACAGTAAAAGCTGGAAAACTGAATATTAAATTTGATAATTTACCATTTATATATCCTCCTTCAATAATGTCACAATGTACAACAATTGAATTTATTTCAGTTATTTTTGGAATCTTCTCACCTAAATGATAACCTTGACTATAGGTTTGTTTATTAAATCCTAATAGCTTTGACAATGATCTATCATGATTAAAATCAACTTGATGATTTTCGTCTAAAGTAAGAGAAAATTTATTAACTGCCGGTTCAACTGCAAAATGTAATTGTTTCTTATCTTTAAATGGTATACCCTAAATGTCTCTTAATTTCATTTGATATTGTTTCAACTTCGTAAGAACCAGGAAGAAAAGTTAATATTTTCCATGTTTTGCCTTTATCAGTAGAATATCTAAATTGATCATTCACATCTTTGATAACGTTTTGAATAGTGTTAAATGTGGAGAAACTAGTCAATGCAATTTGATAATTTTTATTTTGTTCCAAATGTAGAATGGGTTCTAAATTACAAGTGTGTGATGAAGTAGTTGTTATAATTTTTAACGTCGTACTAAATTTTGATGAACCCAAAATCTCTGTCAAATTTTCTAAATGATTATTAATTTTGTCTAAATCTGCTGAACACATTTTTTAGTTAAAATTTTAAATAAATATTTTTTTATGAAATATTTTTTTTATAAAAAATTAAAAACAACAACATATTTCAGCTACGGGCGAAGCCCTTAAAGACATCAGAGATGACCGGTTCGGGCGAAGCCCTAGAACATTCGGTTCGTTATACTTTTATAATCCTCTTCATTTAGAATCTTCTTTTCTAACAGTCTTTTCAATATAGCATGAATTTCATTGAAACTAGAATTATGTCCTTCTTTTATTGCAGATATTAAAATATTTAATCTATTTATAATTCTTGTGGATCATCTGGTAAAAATATGGTTGTTTCAGTTTTCTGTTTTCAGATAAACCTTTCCCTACTTTAACTCCCGTTGATAATAAATTTTCTAATTGTTTATAACGTCTAAGAGATTTTACTGCACCAACTCTTGTCTAACATAGCTTTATATTTTATGAGATCTTCTACAGCATAATTATTTAAATCTGCTCCTCTTAAAAGATTAACAAAATTTCTATCTAAATTAAAAGGAGATTTATCTGGTGAAAAAATTATACCTCGAAAAGGTTGTGGAAATATTTCTTTTTGTCCGAGATAAAATCTAGGTATTGTTTTTCCATCTATAAATGAAATAGAATGTTCAAATTGCATAGATTTTGGTAATTTCTTATTAATGTTTGATTCTAGTAATCCATAGTCATCTAATACAGTGTTGTGCTCTGGATCTGTTATATCAATTTGTTTATCATTATTTGTACTTTCTTTTTCAAGAGTTTTAAATGGTTTCATAGTTTTCTCAAAATCAGTTTTTACTTGCTCGGTTTGCTGCATTTTTTCAAACATATCAGATTGAATACCAGCTTTTATCATTCTATGTTGAAGATGATTTTCTTTCATAATATTTCTTTGTTTTATTAACTCTTCTAATTGTTTTATTCTTTTAAAATTATCAGCTCTAATTTTATCCATTTTTAAAATATAATATTTGAATTTTGTGGTAACATTGGAATACAGCAAAAACATTTTAACTGAACAAATTATTTTTTTATTGCTTTGTTGTTTGACATCTTTTCGTTTAAAGTTTTCTCGGTTAAAGTTTTCTCGTTTTAAGTTTTGTTTAATAAAGTTTTGTTTAATAAAGTTTTGCTTAAATTTTCGCTTAAAGTTTTTAGCTCTTCTAAAAAAAATTTGTCATTTTCTTCATTAGAAATTTTAGCATCACTAGAAATTTTGCCATCCTTTTTATTTTTATCATCAACTTTTTCTGTCTGTGATTGAAATGATATTTGATTTACTTCATTAGCTATTTGATCAAATTTTTTCAATCTCATCTAACGTAATAACATTATCATCACATACTCTTTGAAAGTAGTAATGTATTTATCATAACTTCTTAATATGTAAATGCTTAGTTTTTAATGATTTCGTTTCTTAGTTATTAAGATTTATCTAACATTGTAACAAGTGAAGTTGCAAAAACACCCGTACCTGTTAAAGCTGTAGCAAACTACTGAATTACTAAAACACCTGAAGATATAACAATAGTAAAAGCACCTAAACTTATTGTTAAGAATATGCCAATTCCTTGTGTTACATTCTTAACTTTAGTCCATCTCTTTCTTAATTTTTTATAATGCTCTAATCTTAATAATAATTGAGATTCCTTATCTTTCATATACCTAACTCTATCTTTGTGTTTTTCTTTATTCATTTTTTCAATGTTAATCTTTTCAATGTCCATTAAAGTAGAACTACGTTCATATGATAACGAAGGATATATTCTTGAGGTTCCTTCCACTTTTGTTTCATCCACTTTTGTTTCTTCCATTTTTAAATGAATATTTTGAATAAATATTTTGAATAAATATTTTGAATACAATCTTCTGGTATATTGAGACTACGTGATATTTTGAGACAACTTAAATTTTCGTCTGCCTAAATTTTCAAAATTCTTAGACCACGTGATATTTTGAGACAACTTAAATTTTCGCCCTTCGGCCTTCGGCCACGTGAAATTTGAAGTCTACCTAAATTTTTGAAATTTTGATTTTTTTGAAAATTTTGAAAACCCCCGCAAAAGTGTGACATCCGGCGCAAGCGAAGCGAAGCAAAGCGAAGCGAAGCGTCGCGCCGGATGTCACACTATAAACTACTATCGACAGCACCACCTCCAAACAACGACTCGCCATAGTTGCAGCTCTTCTATTACATAGCAACACTAGCACAACTTCTATTACAACGAATCATTCCAATAGCCATACCTCTGGTAAACTGATCGTGTGCCATTTTATTTTACAAAAGCTGGATTTCAGTTCACGTTTATGTTCAATTTGTAAAAGCAATTGTGACAGTTGTATCGATATCAAAATTTGAAATTTGACCACCATAGATCTTTCTCCATTCTCTAATGTGTTGAATGGTAATACATAGAAAGCGAGATATTGCATCATACCTGAGAAAAAAATGAAACAAACTTCAATTCAAGCAAATGATAGCTTGCTTCATTAATTATGTCAATGAATATGCATGGATATCCAGATACGGTATATGTATATATCTATGCTATATCTATAGTATATGCATAGACATCTAAATTTAGAAGTCTATGGTATATGTCATTGAATTGAAATATATTTCTATTGATGTAGTAAGATGCACTAGAATCACAAAGCCTTGGTTTATTTAAATTAGTTGTACTCAAGTATGCCAACACGACCAACTAAATGAAGGCAGAAAAATTGAGAAATAAAACAGGAAGAGATAATTGTGAAATTTAAATTTTTTAAAAAATTAAATATTTAGATTTGGGTTTTCAGTAGTGAATTTGGCAACATCAAAATTGTTAGACTAATGAATTTATAGCAAAAGAATAATTTTAAGGTAGAGACCAAGGCCTAAAGTGAAGAATTAGTGAATAAAAATGTTTCTACTGTTAAGAAAAGAAAATCCATCGAACGCCGCAAACAGCCCACTTGCTTAGATACCGGTATGATTTCTGAATAGCAGATTTTCATTCGCAGTAGAGTTTTGAAAGATGTGGAATGAGCGATTGCTTCATAAACGTCTACAACTGTCTGCGCAAGGCCGGTGTGAAAAGCGGAGACCGTTTGTTGCAAGTACAAAGGAGATTGAGAAGAAATATACTAAAAAAAAGAATACATAAAGGAGAGAAATTTGGAGGAGGTGATATTTTGCGAAAGAGAACAAGTTTTGAAGATTAAGTAATGACAGGCTCATGCAAGCCCATAAGAATCACAAGATAGGGCGAATGAAAGCTGAGAACTCCTAAATGAGGTATACAAAACATGGAAAGTTAGTTCAATTAATGTTCTAGGGCGATCTGACGTTATGATCTTAAGTGAGTTACAAATTCTGAAATCTGTGAATGGGTGAATATTTACGTTATACTTGGACTAGATTTTTTTAATGCACGTGGCAGACTGCCGATTCCATCTTTCATGAAAGCATAGCTCATCAATGACTGATCAGTTTCACATGTTAGAAACACTTTAAGGATAGAGCGTCATCAAGATCACCAGATCTAAATTCTATCGAGCATGTGTGATGGAACCTGGCGAAGAGGAAAGTATCAAAAAGAGGTGGCATTCTACAAACCATCGTGATCGAAGATTGAATGACCATTCATCGGAGCGCAATTGATAACCTGATAATAATAACATGCAAAATACAAGCGTATTTATGTTCCAAGGAATCACAACTGGGATAAATTCATCAGGTCTCCCTGGTTACTAACGTTTTAATAATTTTATTAAAAAATCATTGTTTATCATCAGGCTAATTACTTTTCTTAACTTATGCAATCTTAGAAACATATATTGCAACATGGTTGAATAATGTTTGAGCTTGAGCTTTCACGATTAATGATGTTCAGGCACGTTCACCACGAATTCGCCGGGCCAGTTGGATGTCCTTCGGCATGATGGTGACCCGCTTGGCATGGATGGCGCACAAGTTGGTATCTTCGAAGAGACCAACCAGATAAGCTTCAGACGCCTCTTGCAGTGCAGACACTGCTGATGACTGGAATCGCAGGTCAGTCTTGAAGTCTTGGGCGATCTCACGAACAAGCCGCTGGAATGGCAGCTTCCTGATCAAGAGCTCAGTGCTCTTCTGATACCTCCTGATTTCTCGCAAAGCAACAGTACCAGGTCTATTTATCTATGCGTCTTCTTAACTCCACCAGTTGCCGGCGCACTCTTTCGAGCACCTTGGTCGCAAGTTGCTTCCTTGGAGCCTTGCCACCAGTAGATTTTCGTGCCGTCTGTTTTGATGTGTATATATTTGGTCATAATTAAACGGTGACACACATTTTTGGGATTAGTGTATATTTCTATTTCAACAAAAATATACAAGAATGATTTATCACATTTGAACTATCATCAGTCACTCCATTTATACAAAAGAAAAAATAGCCACCTCAAGAACTCCACAACCGCATGTTACTCATTCACAGATGCCAAAAAATTCCAGCGACACAAAGCAAGTATAAAGAAAGCAAACCGCAGAGCAAGAAAGACCAATCATGCTCACACCACACCCCTGTGAATGTGAATTGCGCATGCAACCCTCATGAAAAATTTGCCATTCCTAAGATACAAAATCTCAAAAATGCTCATAATCCTTAATTTGTGGAATTAAAAAGGGAGTCTGAGACAGGAATGTCTGCATATTGGTCTCCACGGAAAAAAAAAAAAAACCCCCCCCTCGTAACCCAACTACGACACTTCTGATGATCGTGCATGAAATTTTTCGATCTTATGTATCCCATCACATACACAATGTTCATTTTTATACCTAATAATAAAAAAAACAACATAAAACTGATCAATAACAAAACAGAATGGAAACACTAAAATTGACCAGCATTAACTCTACATAGGAGGATCCGCAGAAAGTGTGTGGATGGTTTGCACAGAAGTGTCTGTGTTGACTTCGTTATCTTTGACTTCACTATTTTCCCCCTATTCACCCATGATATTTTTATAGACATTTTCAGGTTTGATTTAAAATCATAGTCCTTGTTAGATGAGATCACTGTAAATTAAAAATCTGATTGAGAAAGGACAGTTCGCCGAAATATTTATTGAGAAGTAAAACAAATTATCTGTGCAAAAAGAAAAATAAATAAATTTTCATCTTCTTTTTATTAAAACAGTTGTTGGGAAAATATATATTGGGTAAATAAATCCACATAAATTCAGTGCAAAAAAATCCATAAAATTGTTGCTCAGAAACATCTGATACAATCTTATTCATTGAAAGGAAATGCTCATCTTCAATAAACTTTTGGTAATGAGATTCAGATGATAATTTGAAGGAAATTTGATGTCATAAACTTTTGGTGTCATTATTTATTGGTTTGGTACAGAGTTTAGCTGCAAAAAAATGCAAATTTTAGATAATCAAATTTGAATCAACTTCCGATGCGGATATTGGCGATGATTTTTTAGGAGCTCTTTTTAGGAATCCACCCATCATAACATTAAAAATCAAAAAAAGATCCCGATGTTTAACATTGAAAAGCTTAAACTAAGTTCCACTTCACACCACCGGACATCTTGCCGACACGAACGCATCCAGCAACGCCATCTGCCTTTGCGATTCAATTTTTAGTTTCACAAATTATCCATTTTGAACAGGTTTATGTATCAAACCCCCGCTGTTACAAGAAATTGAGCGAAGTTTTTTCATCGACGCAGAGGGCACTTAACCATGACAAGTTCATGTTGCATCGGCCAGCATATACATTACAGCGTGTCCTGAATGCAATAGAGCTCGCATTTAATTGGTGGGCATAGATTCTTTATGATGCGCCACAGACTTAAGGTTACTGGTTGGTGAGCGGATTCTAAGATCCAATTTTTTCTAATTTTGACAACATTTCCTTCATCTACCGACTCGTTCAATCGGTGTGAAAAAAGAACGTAATCAATACAGCTATTCATTAGGTTTCTTCAAATTTGGCAGAAATTTGCCTATGGTCTCAAAAGAAACCTGATGCTATCACAGCATCCATAAGACATAAAGCTAAACCAAACACAGGAGTGATTTTCTTTGAAAAATTCTATATGCACGGTGCTCCGAGAAATTTAAAAAAATGTCGATTCAGTGTGAAACTTATTTCTAAACCAAAATTTTGCGCAGAATCCGAATTCTTCGCATTTTAAAAATAATTATCGAGCTCATCAAAAAAATATTTGCAATTTATTGACCGGAATCGATCTGATTGAATTAGTAGATGATTGATTTTTGTTTAGGATATCGCTTAACATTCATAAAGCGAGTTTTCTAGATCAAAATCTTTCGTCAGAAAACGATTTTAATACTTAAAAGTTTCATATCAATACCTTTTGATGTTACCTTACCGATGATTCTGATTATGAGATAGATTTATTGATCAGTATCGATGTGATTGAAATGGCAGCGATTGATTTACCCTGGGATGGTAAGTTCAAGTTCATGAAGCAATTTTTCCACAGCAATGGTTTGAATAGAAAAACGAATTTTAAAACACTTATATGTCATGAGATGCATTGTTGCATCTTGTAGAATGATAATTGTCATATCGATCTGATTAATTTGTTATGTATAAAGCCCAACTTTAACTCTTGAGCTTCATATATTTTCAGGATGTATTTACGTAATCACACAAAGAGTTCACATGCATATTTATTAACACTAGGATGACGGCACTATCAACAACCCAGGATGACTGTGGTATCACTTTTGAAACCAAGATTATTTTTTTCATAAAAGGCCTACATACAACACTCCACCCTTGTTATCGAAACACGACACAGCATGCTTGTAGCAACTGTATTATTAAATGATAATATCTATGCTTCTTAAACTTTGAGAGTGTGTTTCTTCATATTTCTGATTTGATGAAATAGGCGTAATTAATTTTTAAAACAGCTCTTTATTTCGTTGTATTGATACTTTTTGATTTGAAAATAGTTTTCTTTGGATTGAAATGAGCCTACGTTATTTTTCTTCTTTTGTTCTTTCTTTTTTTCAAATCAATCATGTCTATACTATTTCGATCAGATTCTATTTAATTTTCCTTCAGTGTATGAAATATTCATCATTATTCCTACCCATCATCTAATGATTCCAAATCCCATCCATTTCACTGTGCAGCAAAGCAATAAGGCACCCTATTTGCAGTACTTTCATGATTTTTTATGATAGTAAACCAAAGCATACAAAAAAATACGAGTAGATCCAAAAAAGCAAATTCAATTGCCACTTAAAAAAAAACTTAACAGAAAAACAAGAACTTGCATGACATCCTCAATACAAACTACAGTATCAACGTAAACACACGAAAACGCCTACAAGAACATCCTCCAAAATTGCATCGAAAAAAAAAAAAATTGTCATTTGTCACAATTTGCCTCAGTCAGCTGTCACAATGTGCTGCTGCACAGCACAAGCACTACTTTGTTACCTGTTGACACAATTTCCACACGTAAACTTGTTGCATACTCGGCAAAGAGAACGATGTGCAATTTCGGCATTTCGTTGCCTGACACTTCTTATCGCCTTGTAAGAGGACGAAATGGACAAGACGAGTGTCTCCGCCAGGGTGCAGGTCATCCTTTTTGCTCCCGAGAACTTCGCTTCCTTTGAGTTCTTTTATCAACTGCAAAATGAATGCCCTTCGAGATATTGATGTGTTCGTGGCCTTCCTGTAGAACATCCATGCATTTACAGCAGACCAGACTATCCAGGATAATTGGCCCACACGGCGAGAGGCCATCGAAAGACGCGAAGAGAATGGAATATTGTCTTACCATCTGATCAAGAACACTCCTCTCCAACGTTCTTTATTGTGGTTGTAGAAATTGATGATCGTTTGGCTTTCCGTTTCTGAGTATCATCACAGGCCCATAGAACTTGCATCGTTCTCAAAAGACTCACTTTTATTCCTTTTGCACTGGTAATTGACGACAACAGGCCTTGCTTTCTTTTTTCGAAATAGAAGTCAGAAGTCATACAATTCTTTGTCAGATCGCTTCATTTCGCTGCCAGTTCCCGTCGATTTTTGTCCCGCATCGTTCCAACGATTGTGCTTTTCTTTTTCTTTCAAATACATGGCACTTTTTAGAGATGTAAAGAAATGTCACAACATTGTATCCTTTGTTTACAACAGGAACGACCAAGAGAGACACCACAATCTTCCGCAAGTGTTTTCGTTCCTTTGCTCACGTTCTTCAGCTACCAAGTATGGTAAGATGTTCACAACAATACTTTGTTTCTGTATCAACCATAACCCAAAATTTCAAAGCCATAACTTGTCCACTGTTTGGCATGAATGTTATGAGCCGGCAGCGCGTTTTGAGAGGGAGCGAAGTGTTCGTCGATCGTCCAAAAACATACTTGAAGTGTACACTTTGCCAGAAATTATACACGAAAAAGTTCGAAAACTTCGGACACATTAGCAAATTTGTCTTCATTCAATCCAGGCCCGTCGAGTGTCCTTCACATCGAATCGTAGATGTTGAAAGGATTAGTCCTTGAAAGCGATCCGCGTGACAAAATCATTCCAAAAAGTGGGGACGCAAACTCTGTTCCACAAAAAGTGCAAACGGTTGATTTATTTCCGTAAATTCCTCTTGCGTATTGAATGCCGATGAATTTTTCTAACTCACTCAAACTCAAAAATGAAGATCTTCTGAAGCTTGCATGTCTCATGGTTACAATCCAAAACCAAATACGCAAAAATTCCTTTCATCAATAAAACTTCCAAGAATCGTAATGTGCGTTTGAATAGCTGCTTTGACCAGAACTTGAAAGACCAGGTACTGCTATGAAAATAATGTGAGCTGGAGTTACGGCCTGGTTGTGATGTTGTTTTGACATTTTGCTCCACTTAGTGCCATCTTTCGCAACCAATTCAGAGGAAGATGAGTGGTCTGCATTGGACATATCCAAGATGTCAGTCACCGGAAAAATCACACATTGAGTTCACCATCGCTTCCTGCATCATCACTGTTTTTTGGTCAGGCACAATTTCTTCGTCCATAGAATCGTCTTCTCCCGAAATCATCATAGGCTAAATCCACGAGAATGTTCGCATCACTTGAAGCCGCAGATAATCGTCACCTTTTCGCGCATAGGTATGTAGAAGATAATGATTAGATTTCTAGGTCAATAACTTATTATCGACCGTAGAAAACTCATTATCTCTAATTAACGCACGTAAATTTTCCAGTCGTTTTACAAATAAACGACCGGAAATTTCAAAAAATAGATATCTTCTGTTATCTATGTACGTTAAGTAACGCAATTAATCAAAGATTTCAGTTAAATTGAGTAAATTATTATGGAAGACGTCTAATGCCATGGCATGATGATTTTTTATGATCCATTGATTGACGAATTTGAGCAGCAAAACTGGTTTTCGATGATAAATTTTTGCAAACGTTCCTTCGGGTATGATCTCAGGTCTAAGCGGAAATGAAATTGAAGAGGTCGCAAGGCACAGTATGGAACCTACCACTAGTAGTAAGCAAGTGACAAATACTGGATAGCGCAAGATGGCCGCCGTCGTGGCTGCGTCCCCCCCCCCCTGGCACGGCAGAGTGTCGTGGTCGGCCGCGGTGGTGCTTCGTGTCTGAGTCCCCCCCCCCTCTGGAACGACAGAGGTTGTGGTCTGTCGTGGTGTGGTGATTTGCCGGCCGGTTCAACGGGTGGGTCCACGTTCACAACATGTTCGCTGACGTCCCCCCCCCCCCTCTGCAACGACAGAGTGTGAGACTCGGGTGAGTTGGTCCGACCGCCTGGTTGACGTGGGCGACCGTCTAGGTTGACGTGGGCGACCGCCAGGATTAGTCTTGAGGCTATAGTGTGTGATGTTTTTGGTGCAATCTGCTGAATGTTGGGTTGTAAAATGGGTTGTTTCGAGTGGAAGGAGTGGTCGGATGAGAAAACGGAGGTCAGATTCGGATTCAGCGTGAAATTCTGCATCGGTTAGTTTTGTGTTAGGATTTGTTTTTAGGGTGATTTCAAGGCAATCGGCGAGAAAAAATAGATGGGAGAACAAACTGTTTCTTCAAAATTTTGACATAGAATGTGGGACGTTTTGGTGTGTAGCGCCCAAACGAAGCATCGGATGAGAAAACGGAGTCCAGATTCGGAATCTACGTGAAATTTTGGGTTAGGAAGGATGTTTCCAGCGAAATCGGAGAGAAAAAATTTTCACTGACGTCCCCCCCCCCCCCCCCCCCCCTCTGGACAGCTTGCTTCGATTTTGGCTTCTAGTGGACGGATTTTGTCGTGCGATAGCTCGTTTGAAAGCTAAGAGTGAGACAAATTCAGTGAAACAATCGGCTTGTTCCTATCTGTCTTCGTTCAAAAGTTAGAGCGGTTACAAGATTTTAGGTCGGAGCTCGCTTACCTGAAAAAATCATAAGTGTCAGAGTGACTTTGTATGGGTAAAATTTTGAAAATTTTCCAAAGTGTGGAATTTCGACCTGGGACCGTCACCAAAACATTTTTCATCAAATTTCACTGACCCCCCCCCCCCGACAGCAATCTTCTAACTTTGTTTATAGTGGACGGATTTTGTCTTACAGCTACTCGTTTGAAAGAGGAGAAAAAACTGCTCGACAACATTTTTTGTTGCGAGTCAATCGGACCAGCCGTTCACAAGTTAGAGCGGTTACAAGATTTTAGGTCGGAGCTCGCTCACCTGAAAAATCCTAAGTGTCAGAGTGACTTTGTATGGGTAAAAATTTGAAAATTTTCCAAAGTGTGGAATTTCGACCTGGGACCGTCACCAAAACATTTTTCATCAAATTTCACTGACCTCCCCCCCCCCCCCCCCGACAACAATCTTCTAACTTTGGTTCTAGTGGACGGATTTTGTCTTACAGCTACTCGTTTGAAAGAGGAGAAAAAACTGCTCGACAACATTTTTTTGTTGCGAGTCAATCGGACCAGCCGTTCACAAGTTAGAGCGGTTACAAGATTTTAGGTCGGAGCTCGCTCACCTGAAAAATCCTAAGTGTCAGAGTGACTTTGTATGGGTAAAAATTTGAAAATTTTCCAAAGTGTGGAATTTCGACCTGGGACCGTCACAAAAACATTTTTCATAAAATTTCACTGACCCCCCCCCCCCCCCTCTGGACAGCTTGCTTCGATTTTGGCTTCTAGTGGACGGATTTTGTCGTGCGATAGCTCGTTTGAAAGCTAAGAGTGAGACAAATTCAGTGAAAGAATCGGCTTGTTCCTATCTGTCTTCGTTCAAAAGTTAGAGCGGTTACAAGATTTTAGGTCGGAGCTCGCTTACCTGAAAAAATCCTAAGTGTCAGAGTGACTTTGTATGGTAAAATTTTGAAAATTTTCCAAAGTGTGGAATTTCGACCTGGGACCGTCACCAAAACATTTTTCATCAAATTTCACTGACCTCCCCCCCCCCCTCGTTCGGACAAAATTTCTTGAAACAAACTTTGGTTAAGGTCCCAGGTCAAAATTCGGAAGTTTTAAATTTTTCAAAATTTTCACCACACTGGAGCTCTCACACTTAGGAATTTTTTCACTTGTGGCATGTTACATGGACATGTGCTGGCGGACCAACTTCCCGTGGTCATATGAGAATGGTTCAGGTGTCATATTGTAAAGAATGATGAGACAAATCGTTTGAAACAAACCGCATGTCGCTACGATGAATACTTTCGGAGATAGAGCCATTTTAAGTTTTCTTCCGAGCATATATAAACCCCCGACAACGTAAGTCTGATCACTTCATCGAAAGACGAGGTAAGCGACGGTCGTCGCTCTGAGCTCCCGATATCGGGTGCAAAGGACTCTATCTTTTGAAGTAGGCAAGCTATCTTGCTACTTCAAAGTTTGTATGATAGAGTTTGATAGTGTCTTTACTACTGATAAAATTTTTTAAAAGTAGTATGAGTAGTAAAATGCGGAATTTTTTAAAAATTCTTAATTTTCACTTTTTTCAAAGTTTTAACATATAGACTAAGGTTTTCAAGTAACCTGAGTTCAAATCTGCTATCAGATTTGAAATTTAACTAAGTCTAAGGCAGCTTTGAGGGGTTAGATCCCAGCTACTGATCACTACCTTTGACTCGGCGTTCCTGTTACCACTTCGGGGCAGTGACAATGATGTCTTCAGCTGTAAAGAGCGGGTATCGGGGAAGATCTCTCACTTCCCTAGTGATCGGTACAAGGCCTTCGGCCTGTCGACGGGATCGAGTGCCACTCACTACACTCACATCTATCATTCCTCACTAAGTGTTGATATTATGTTGAATGTTGACTAAGTTGAATGTTGAATGATGATATTATGTTCTAGGCTGTATACTACATTCAAATCTGCTATCAGAAATTTAACTAAGGCAGCTTTGAGGGGTTAGATCCCAGCTACTGATCACTACCTTTGACTCGGCGTTCCTGTTACCACTTCGGGGCAGTGACAATGATGTCTTTAGCTGTAAAGAGCGGGTATCGGGGAAGATCTCTCACTTCCCTAGTGATCGGTACAAGGCCTTCGGGCTGTCGACGGGATCGAGTGCCACTCACTACACTCACATCTATCATTCCTGACTAAGTGTAATGCTTTAGGAATATGACTGTACTACATGATTTAAAACTTATACTAATTTCATTATCTTACAGTTAACGAGAAATCTCAGTAACGACAAAAATGGTCAATAACGATAGAAACAAAAAATTTCACATCAAAATGTGCTCTTGTGGACGAATCAACCGCCGAGACGGTCTCAGGGACCACATAAGAAGGCAGGGGCCGACCACATGGTTATCCTGAATAGGTTGCCTGTGTGAAGTGCAGGGTGCTTGTTGGTTGTTGGGCAGAGGCCGAGTTTTATCGGAGGCATGGTGAGTGTGTAGGAGGGTTGGTGACTGATTTGAGATTTACACAGTTGATTGTGGAAGAGAGGGAGCGAATGTTGGCGAATGTTGCGAATGTTGTTGAGAATGTTGTTGAGAATGCTAGTGGGAATGTTGTTGAGAATGCTAGTGGGAATGCTGTGGAGAATGCTAGTGGGAATGCTGTGGAGAATGAGGTAGAGAATGCTGTGGCCGGTTTGAAGGCTGACAAGTGGCGGAAGAGAGTGTTTGAGAGTGATGATGAGGATGATGTGGATTTGGATAGGGAGCGAGTGAGGAAGTGTGTGAGGAAGTTGAGCTCTTCGTCATCGGAGGTATCCAATATTGTTATTAGCGACCCCCCGAAGAGCTCATCTTCCCCAATAGTGAAGGGTGGTGGGGTACGGAAGCAGTCGGCGCGGTGGGATGAGGACATGGAAAAGAAGCATGTGTCGCAGCAAGCGGCACATGCTTTGTTGGTAGATCGCTACGAAAGTTTGAGGAAGGTGAATGAGAGAACGTTGAGTGAGTTGAGTGAGCTGAAAATGAAGGAGGTGGCAGATGAGAATATCCGTATGAGGCGTGTTGTGAAAGAGTTGAAGGAGAATGTGCGAGTGTTGGAAGACAAGAATGATGAGTGTGAGAAGAGGGCGAGTGCTGCAAGGAGGAGAATGGGAGAGGCAGAAGCGAAGTTTGAGGAGATGATGAAGGAGATGAGTGTGTTGAGAGCGAGGAATGTTGAGTTGGAGAGGACTGTGGCTCGGCGGGGTGATGAGAGGCAGGCGTGTGAGAAGTTGGAGCGCATGAGGGATGAGTGGGAACGTGTGAATGAGGATCGTTTGTTTGAATTTCACATCCCTATTCGGGATAACCATCTGGCCGGCGAAGTCCTCGTCAATAAAAGCCTGGACGAATCAATTATTTGCTATCATGGACATCCGAGCAAGAAATGCCTCCACGCTACACTAAGAATGCGCGGGCATCTCCACAAATTTTCAATCAGGAAGCCCGCGAGACTGCCTAAGGATGACTAACTTGGTAAGTGAAAAAGTAAATAAGATAGTATATCCTATTCTAATACATATCATTTTCATTGCAGATCTTTGCCTGCCTTCACCACCCCATCAATTTACTCCCGAGAACGAACCATCGGCTCTCTTAAGGGCCACCTAGGGGCAAGACATGATAGAACCTCCACGCGGTTTGCCCTGGGCAGTCTTCGGACTGGCGAATACTATCATTAAGTTGAATCTGCTATCAGTCAACTTGAACGTTGCGTCGCGTTAGAGGGGTATATAAACCACTGCCTCTCATTTCATTTCATTTCAATCATGCAGACGCCGAACAGTCAAGTCAGCTCTCCTCGCGGACCGCAGTTAAGGCCGCGAAATTTATTTGAGGAGTTCGTCAGGCTAGAGGAGCAAGACAGAGTCCACAACAATCTTGCTCGGATTGGCAATCCGATGACAGCAACTGCTGCCAATCCAACGGAATGGCGCTACATTCCACTCTATACTCACATGCCAGTTAGTGTGGAAGTCGACAGTGCTACCAAAGAGAGAGTCTTTGACTCTCTCAGCAGAATTGTAGGCTGTAGGATGACGACTCCCGAGAACGAACCATCGGCTCTCTTAAGGGCCACCATGGGGCAAGACATGATAGAACCTCCTCGCGGTTTGCCCTGGGCAGTCTTCGGACTGGCGAATACTATCATTAAGTTGAATCTGCTATCAGTCAACTTGAACGTTGCAAATGAAGTTCGGTGTAATACTTCCTTTCGACGGGCGTTCCTGTAAAGGGCGGCGGTGAAACCCGTAGCTATGTATACCGCAAGGGACATTCGGCAATGGTCAATCTTGTTAAACCTCTCTGCGTCATGTTTGCAAGTGATTGCCTCTGTCTCAACGTAGTATGCATTCGCGCCAGGGCGACATTTAGCCACTGTCGAAGGTTGCCTAAAACTTTCCATTGCATACGTTATGAGAACCATGAGTTCTACCTGTCTCTATCATGAGACGAATTGATGAATGGAATGAAATGGGAGGACACTCACGCGCCACACGCAACATAACACACTTCTCTCTTCCGTAGTCTAACAAGCTCTTTACACATGGATCGCAGTCGATTGCTATCCCTGTATCAGAAGTGTAAGCTATCTTAATTTATTTGACACTATTTTATCTACCATCATCGTCCATATGAAATGTTTTTAGATTTACAAGTTAGACTAAGCGTGCTACTATTTCCAAATGAAAAAGTATACCTGGGTTAAATCATCCACTTAAGCCCATCCATAGTCTAACAAGCTCTTTACACATGGATCGCAGTCGATTGCTATCCCTGTATCAGAAGTGTAAGCTATCTTAATTTATTTGACACTATTTTATCTACCATCATCGTCCATATGAAATGTTTTTAGATTTACAAGTTAGACTAAGCGTGCTACTATTTCCAAATAAAATTTGAAAAAGTATACATGGTTAAATCATCCACTTAAGCCCATCCATAGTCTAACAAGCTCTTTACACATGGATCGCAGTCGATTGCTATCCCTGTATCAGAAGTGTAAGCTATCTTAATTTATTTGACACTATTTTATCTACCATCATCGTCCATATGAAATGTTTTTAGATTTACAAACGGGTCCCGTAACTAAGGGACCCGTTACTAAGGGTCGGGCCCCTTTAGAGAATATATAAGAAGGAGTTTGAATGTAGATGAATTATACCGTTGAAGAAGACTACTCAGATACAATATGGCAGTAGCCGGTGAAGTAACGATATCTACAACGTCATCATCAACGTCAGCATCTATTTTCTTCCCATTTGCTTCGGGATCGAGTACCTGCAATGGTGTATCGAGATATTCCCCTTTTCGCTGGGGATGTGATCCAATCAATAAGATATCATGTGTGGTGGTCAAGCGGGCTGTGGTACAGACAGAGACTCACATATTTCCAACTACGATTGACACTTTTTATTTTACTAAATCACCTGTAATCGTATACATTCAAGTACGAATGACCCACCGGAGAAGCCACTATACATGGAACGAGATGTGCCTATGTACGAAGTAGGGATGTAATTCTGGGAGGTTACTCCCCTACAAGAATGATGATAAACGTTCCGTGCACCCAGGATGCAGGTGGATGATGGAAGGTGGATGAGGGGCGTATGTGGAAGTTGAACATCACTTCAAAGCCACTCATGGACCCACCGTAATGAGACGCAAACGATTCCGTCTAGATGGTGAAGCAATGGATTCGTGTCATTCCCAACGGATGGTAACAGAGACATTGATGAAGAGAGAGGTGATTATAAGGTCCTTTAGTGAAATAAGTGGAGAATTTGTATTTCTATAATGAACTATTTATGTATATATTGATATGAACTTTTATTGAATGAAACAGTCTACTTCATACATGTGGATCATTTTTCCTTTGAGTTATACTATAATGAATAGGATGCGATATTAGAAGACAGATGGATATGGTATAAATAAGTGTAAGTGAAAATAGATGGGAATAAGTAATTCAGTCATGATGTGAGGTTCCAGAGTGTGAGGTTCACCAGATTGTGAGGTTAGTTATCCAATACGTCATTGGAAAGGTAAATTTTGTCAATATCACAGTACCATTCCATTATTTCATGGAGACAAGATAATTTTTCAGAGACGAAGAACTGTGTAGAGATATCACGCCGTAAGATAGAATTGTAAAATGAAATAATTCCAACGTATATTGACACATTCTTTTTTTAATTAACACCGCCATATCAGCATCCAATTACAACAACGGTGGAGAAACCGAAAGACTGTCTTTATTTTGATCGTGATTACATTCCAATGTATGAAGGAGAATGTAGTTATATCATGGAAATCCTACAGAAACATGTATTCGACGTTCTCCAGTAGAAAGCGTGAAGATGGACGGAGGTTTTGGCACGGGCTAATGTATATAGTATATCAAACATACTCCAGAAGTGTATAACACGACCGAAATTGACACGACGATTCGTTTTGAGATATTGAGAAAAGGGTTGTGGTTCAGATTCTTTCATACTGATTTTGACATTGACTGACATTGAATGGACGGGTGGGTACAAACGAGGTGATTTCAGGGTCCCCTGAAGGGGACCCATGAAGGGATCGGGTCCTGTGAGAGATGTATATAAGTGTGGATGAAATGAGGGTCACAATCATAATCATGGTAGAAAACAAGAGAAGAGTTGAGAGTGTAAGGCAAGCGTGAGGAGATGAAGACCATCAAATCAAATGAATGAAAGATATAAGAGGAGAGCCTATAAATCGAAGAATCCAGAGTGAAGATCAGAGAGTGTGAGGAACACAATGCGACTTTGTGCTGAAAGCGAACGTTATAGTGAGTCATACAACGAACAATCAAAAATTATATGGAGAGATGGATTTGTGGAAGGGACCCGATAGAGGACCCGATACCTTTTAGAGGACCCTGATACCCTTTTTAGAGGGTACCCGATCCACTAAAAACTGTATATAAATGACTTTTTGAAATCATTTACTTCATATTTTTTGACTTGAGCTAGTGAAAACATGCCCGACGTAATCGATGATCCAACCTTTACGGAATTCCGCATTCCCGAAGTGTTAGTGCCAGAGAGCGACGAGGAAGACTGGCCAACTGATCTCCGTCTGGATGGGGGAATCGTGGGCCCGATTTGAGTGAATTGACTGATGAAGGACTTCCAGAGTTGGTGACGCCTACCCCGATGGACAATCTTCCTCCCAAGGTTTTTCACCAGAACATTTTACACAGTTGGACAGATTTTTAAAATTCAACCATCCTTCCAGTCGGACGAATTTTTTAGTGAAATGACGGATGAAGAAGTGGGTGACGTACGA
>CAJQUW010001071.1:0-272260 GCA_907163375.1 Prostheceraeus crozeri | reverse complement strand
TCAAGTTGACTGATAGCAGATTCAACTTAATGATAGTATTCGCCAGTCCGAAGACTGCCCAGGGCAAACCGCGTGGAGGTTCTATCATGTCTTGCCCCTAGGTGGCCCTTAAGAGAGCCGATGGTTCGTTCTCGGGATAATTGAAGGACTATGGGACTCAAGCTTGCCGCTTCGCCTCCGGCTCGTTGACGGAAGCAGGTGGGCGCTTCTCTTTGATATCTGTAAAGAAAGAAGTTGTTAGTTATCATCTTGAACTCTAAGTTACTTGTTTTAACTTACAGATCTTCTCCGGACGTGGTTCGAACAGGAATCCTGTGATCGCCTCCTTATGGTCGAATGTAAAGTGAAGGCATTCGATACCTTTTTTAGCCCTGCTGTAGCACATCTCGTCTCTGCCACGTTCACAGAGGAGCGGTCTTGCGGGCACACGTCCTTTCTTATCCAGGGGAATGTGGAGGCGACTTGATCGACGAGTACTGCTACTCATCACTTGCTGGTGCAGCTCCTGATTAGTCGCCACTACCTTCCCCAACTGCTTTCGCAGCCCTTCCACCTCCTCCCTCATCTTTCTCAACTCCTTCTCCTGACTCTCTCTCTCGATCAGGAGCTGCTCTTCTCTAGCCTTACTAGCGAGGTGCGAGAACCTCTCGCGATCGAGCTCTCCTTCTTTCTCAAAAAGACTAGCTTTAGTCTTCTTGAGCTCCTGAGTGACTCGCGAGAGGTTCTCGGAACTCGCTTTATAGAAGAAGCAGTCCCTCTTCCACACCTCCAACTCATTTTTCAACTTGTCATAGTTATCGACCAGTGGTGGGCGCATAATGAAGTTGCGACATTGAGCCGCAATCCCACCACTGCTCGATAACTTAGCCGGCTGCACCTCGCTATCGAGGTCAACTTCCTCACCGCCTCTACCTCGCTATCGAGGTAGACACTCTCGACTAGGTCAGCCTTCGTCGAGCCTTTTTCCTCCTCCTCTTCCTCACTGTCGCTGCTACTAGTAGCCGACTCATCGCTAGAGGAGGAGGAGGATTTACTCGACTTCGGAGAAGACTCAATCGGGGTGGGTGAGAGAGCCTTTGCTGGCACACTAGAAGAGGGAGCCTCTGCTGACGCGATAGACTCGACAGCACACTGAGTCTCCAGAATCGGGGTGGGTGAGAGAGCCTTTGCTGGTGCAAAAGATGAGGGAGGCTTTGCTGACGCGATAGCCTCGACAGCACACTGAGTCTCCAGAGCTTTCAACTCTGAGCTGAAGAGACTTTGCTTCGCCTCCTCAGTCAGCTCTGGTTGACTGCAGCTGCTATGCTTCGCATGCCACTCCGGTAGCGTCTCGACAAGGCGAGATGCATTATGGCTGCTACAAAAGTATCGAATGCCCCCTACCATTCGCTTATTTACACAAGAATGCTTCTTGAAGGCATCACTACGAAAAATCTTTGCACAAACGCAAAGCTTAAAAGCCGTCTTTGCATTATTGTAGTTAACCATTTTCTGAAGTGAAAAGGGGAAAACAATGATTATAATTCCGTAAACGTTTGATAGCAAACGATTGATTCCTAGTTTATAAAAACGGAAAAGAATGATTTTACACTTAGTGAGATGATAGATTTGAGTGTAGTGAGTGGCACTAGATCCCGTCGACAGCCCGAAGGCCTTGTACTGATCACTAGGGAAGTGAGAGATCTTCCCCGATACCCGCTCTTTACAGCTGAAGACATCATTGTCACTGCCCCGAAGTGGTAACAGGAACGCCGAGTCAAAGGTAGTGAACAGTAGCTGGGATCTAACCCCTCAAAGCTGCCTTAGACTTAGTTAAATTTGAAATCTGATAGCAGATTTGAACTCAGCATACTTGAAAACCTTAGTCTACATGTTAAAACTTTGAAAAAACTGAAAATTAAGAATTTTTAAAAAATTCCACATTTTACTACTCATACTACTTTTAAAAAATTTTATCAGTAGTAAAGACATTATCAAACTCTATCACACAAACTTTGAAGTAAGAAGATAGCTTGCCTACTTCAAAAGATAGAGTCCTTTGAAACACCCGATATCGGGAGCTCAGAGCGACGACCGTCGCTTACCTCGTCTTTCGATGAAGTGATCAGACTTGCGTTGTCGGGGGTTTATATATGCTCGGAAGAAAACTTAAAATGGCTCTATCTCCGAAAGTATTCATCGTAGCGACATGCGGTTTGTTGCAAACGATTTGTCTCATCATTCTCTATAATATGACACCTCAACCATTCTCATATGACCACGGGAAGTTGGTGCGTCAGCACATGACCATGTAACATGCCACAAGTGAAAAAATTCCTAAGTGTGGGAGCTCCAGTGTGGTGAAAATTTGAAAATTTTCCAAAGTGTGGAATTTCGACCTGGGACCGTCACCAAAACATTTTTCATCAAATTTTGAAATTTCACTGACGTCCCCCCACCTCTGGACAGCTTGCTTCGATTTTGGCTTCCAGTGGACGGATTTTGTCGTGCGATAGCTCGTTTGAAAGCTAAGAGTGAGACAAATTCACTGAAAGAATTGGCTTGTTCCTATCTGTCTTCGTTTAGATGTGAGACGCCATTTAAGATTTTAGGTCGGAGCTCACCTGAAAAAATCCTAAGTGTCAGAGTGACTTTGTATGGGTAAAATTTTGAAAATTTTCCAAAGTGTGGAATTTCGACCTGGGACCTTTACCAAAGTTTGTTTCATCAAATTTCGCTGACCCCCCCCTTTGTTCTAACTTTGGTTCTAGTGGACGGATTTTGTTCGTTCGAGTTGCATTGGAAAGAGGATGAAACACTGCTCGACCACATTTTTGGTTGCGAGTCAATCGGAGCAGCCGTTCAAAAGTTAGAGCGGTTACAAGATTTTAGGTCGGAGCTCACCTGAAAAAATCCTAAGTGTCAGAGTGACTTTGTATGGGAAAAATTAAAAATTTTCCAAAGTGTGGAATTTCGACCTGGGACCGTCACCAAAACATTTTTCATCAAATTTTGAAATTTCACTGACGTCCCCCCCCCTATGTTCTAACTTTGGTTCTAGTGGACGGATTTTGTTCGTTCGAGTTGCATTGGAAAGGATGGATGAAACACTGCTCGACCACATTTTTGGTTGCGAGTCAATCGGAGCAGCCGTTCAAAAGTTAGAGCGGTTACAAGATTTTAGGTCGGAGCTCACCTGAAAAATCCTAAGTGTCAGAGTGGCTTTGTATGGGGAAAAATTTGAAAATTTTCCAAAGTGTGGAATTTGATGAAACAAACTTTGGTAAAGGTCCCAGGTCGAAATTCCACACTTTGGAAAATTTTCAAATTTTTCCCCATACAAAGCCACTCTGACACTTAGGATTTTTCAGGTGAGCTCCGACCTAAAATCTTGTAACCGCTCTAACTTTTGAACGGCTGCTCCGATTGACTCGCAACCAAAAATGTGGTCGAGCAGTGTTTCATCCTCTTTCCAATGCAACTCGAACGAACAAAATCCGTCCACTAGAACCAAAGTTAGAACAAAGGGGGGGGGACGTCAGTGAAATTTCAAAATTTGATGAAAAATGTTTTGGTGACGGTCCCAGGTCGAAATTCCACACTTTGGAAAATTTTTAATTTTTCCCATACAAAGTCACTCTGACACTTAGGATTTTTTCAGGTGAGCTCCGACCTAAAATCTTGTAACCGCTCTAACTTTTGAACGGCTGCTCCGATTGACTCGCAACCAAAAATGTGGTCGAGCAGTGTTTCATCCTCTTTCCAATGCAACTCGAACGAACAAAATCCGTCCACTAGAACCAAAGTTAGAACAAAGGGGGGGGGACGTCAGCGAAAAAATTTTTATGTCCGATTGCTTTTAAATTCACCATACAGATGCAGAATTTCACGCTGAATCCGAATCTGGCCTCCGTTTCACCATCCAAGACAACCTAGGCGGTCGCCCACGTCAACCTAGACGGTCGCCCACGTCAACCTAGACGGTCGCCCACGTCCACCAGGCGGTCGGACCCATTCACCCGAGTCTCACACTCTGTCGTTCCAGAGGGGGGGGGACGTCAGCGACTTGTCTCGGCCAACCTGGACGGCACACCACGACACTGTCGTTCCAGAGGGGGGGGACTCAGACACGACGGCGGCCATCTTGCGCTATCCAGTATTTGTCACTTGCTTACTACTCTCGTCTATTCGAGTGCCTAAATGGAGTGTTGTAACCCCAACGTGTCGCATTTGTCAGTGGTCACAGCTGTAATCCGATGCACAATATCGGATTTGAGCTCACTCGAAATAGCATCAACGTTCTGACAAAAATGAAAGGTTTTCAAAATGCGTTTCTTAAGCTCTTCGTCAAAAAAACATCTCGACGGCATATCTTTTGTAAAACAGAGGCTGGTTGCCTGAAAAATTTTTGAATTTTATACTGTCCGTGGCGAAACCAGCCATGGTAGGACCCAGCTTCGAGACACCGTCAAACTGGGTATGGATATTGTCATTAAAAGAAAAGAAAATGTTTTCGCAAGCTTAACTTACGAACTCTTTTAAAGCTGCTCGAAAAAGGTCAAAGCTATCAAAATCAATTAACGTTAAAATATGATCAATGATTTGGGACACGGGAATGCTACCAAGTAAATTTGACTCATCAAAACTGCACATTTCTGCGGTTTCGCATTGAGCAAGATCAAACTTTTTGATCTCATCAACAAACTCAACCGTGTCTTTAACGACAAAAGTTTTTGACAAGTATGGTTTCAATCGATGACAAAGATACTCCGACAAATTGCTCTTGTATGAATCTTTCATGTTTAGAATCGGCCGGTACGGCAGGTCAGTATTATTTTTATGAACTCTCGGTGAGCCATAAGGACACGTTGGCTGAAATCCAGACGACTTGATCTTTGTCAAAATGGCTCTGCTGATGTACTTTTTCTTTTCAAGCTCAAGCAACTGTTGAATTTATCCTCTTCAAAAATGATGTGTCGAAGTTTTTGAAGAACAGGGAGTAAGTAGGCTTATCTCGACCAATCCGACGATTATTCAATTTTGATGCTTTTGGCTCTCCTCTTTGAAGAGCCCTAACTTATTGTGTCTAACCCATCCTGTTGCTACACTTGTGTTCGATTTAGAAGCTTTGTGATGACTGGAATTACTTAGTTGAACAAAATGCCCTTGCAGCGCTCTACATGTACATTGACTGCTTCTTCCGGTAGTCGGCAACTTATCCAATCGCAAGGTGAGATGAGACCACAGAACAATAAATTATCAAAGGTGATCTCATCGGTTTCTCGTCAATCAAGCGAGGGCTTGTGTAGCTGACATTGCCATTGAGATAGAATGTTGTCTCATCACTAAAACTGATTAATTACGGATGAAATATAGGATCCTGTATGTGGAGCTTTCAGACATTACAAGATAAAATTGAAATCGATTAGGAGTTACCAAAGCATGGAAGGTTACTGATGTATTGATCAACAGAGCATGGAAGGCTACTGGTGCATTGATAAACACAGCAAGCAAGGTTACTGGTGTATTGATCAACAGAGCATGGAAGGCTACTGGTGCATTGATAAACACAGCAAGCAAGGTTACTGATGTATTGATCAACAGAGCAAGCAAGGTTACTGGTGATTGATCAACAGAGCAAGCAAGGTTACTGATGCATTGATCAACAAATCAAGCAAGGTTACTGATGTATTGATCAACAGAGCAAGCAAGGTTACTGATGCATTGATCAACAGAGCATGGAAGGCTACTGGTGCATTGATAAACACAGCAAGCAAGGTTACTGATGCATTGATCAACAAATCAAGCAAGGTTACTGATGTATTGATCAACAGAGCAAGCAAGGTTACTGATGCATTGATCAACAGAGCATGGAAGGCTACTGGTGCATTGATAAACACAGCAAGCAAGGTTACTGATGTATTGATCAACAGAGCAAGCAAGGTTACTGGTGATTGATCAACAGAGCAAGCAAGGTTACTGATGCATTGATCAACAAATCAAGCAAGGTTACTGATGTATTGATCAACAGAGCAAGCAAGGTTACTGATGCATTGATCAACAGAGCATGGAAGGCTACTGGTGCATTGATAAACACAGCAAGCAAGGTTACTGATGTATTGATCAACAGAGCAAGCAAGGTTACTGATGCATTGATCAACAAATCAAGCAAGGTTACTGATGTATTGATCAACAGAGCAAGCAAGGTTACTGATGCATTGATCAACAGAGCATGGAAGGCTACTGGTGCATTGATCAACAGAGCAAGCAAGGTTACTGATGTATTGATCAACAGAGCAAGCAAGGTTACTGGTGATTGATCAACAGAGCAAGCAAGGTTACTGATGCATTGATCAACAAATCAAGCAAGGTTACTGATGTATTGATCAACAGAGCAAGCAAGGTTACTGATGCATTGATCAACAGAGCATGGAAGGCTACTGGTGCATTGATAAACACAGCAAGCAAGGTTACTGATGTATTGATCAACAGAGCAAGCAAGGTTACTGATGCATTGATCAACAAATCAAGCAAGGTTACTGATGTATTAATCAACAAATCAAGCAATGTTGCTGATGTATTGATCAACAAATAAAGCAAGGTTACTGATGTATTAATCAACAAATCAAGCAATGTTGCTGATGTATTGATCAACAAAGCATGGAAGGCTACTTGTGTATTAATGAACAAAGCATTGAAGGTACCCGCGAGACTTAATTTTCATAGTAAAATGAGTGCGGCAATTTTGATGACCATTTCTACGATTAATGGAAATAGACTAAAATTGGCTAGGAATTTCTTTTTTGCTTGCCATGAGTAGTCAGAAGCTATGCATTTAACCAAAAAATCCCAACCATCCGTAAATTTGCTACATGTGTGCTAAGTATTGCGCGATGACTGAGTTTACCGAAATTACTTAATGCACTGAGTTTTACATAACTTAGCATATTAAGTAATTAATTATTCCATCAACCAAATGTGAATTTAGTTTTCTGAAAATGAGTTGACAACATTGCTCATTACTCGTGAAACAGACCGTATGTAGAACAAGTGAATTGAAAGCTTTACGCTAATTGTTTGAAATTTGTTCAGATGATTTACCGGCAATTGGTAAATGGAAGCGTGTAAAAGTTATATTTCCCACATCTAAATATCATTGAACGAGGCTCCGACTATCTAGATCACACAAAAAAGACAGCTCGTTCGGCCTTAGTTTCCATGAAGGGAAGAGTTGTAATTAAGAATGGTGTTATTATATAATGAAATGGCAAAACTGTCTATTGTCAAAATATAAGCCATGAATAAATAGTCTTGTTTTGACAGTAGTCCGCAAGCGACAGCGACTTCTCCCTCTTCCTGTAGGGCATTGAGAATTTCATTTTGCATTCTTAATGCGTTCCTTCCTGTATCATTGATTTGAATTAACCTACATTTCTAACAAACTGGTACTCTGTTTAACCCTTATCCATATGAGCAAATATGAGTAAAGTTTACACCTTCAACCCTATACGTAGGTACAAAATGCAACTTTGCATTAAAATTTGACTTCCATTGACCTCGTATGATCCGATGATATTTTGAGCTTTAATACATTTTTCAATAGACCCATGCCAGATTTATACATATTTAGTGAGATTTTGACATAGAGGATTTTAAACTGATGAATTAAGATGCACTGTAAAATATAAATGCATGTGAATTATTGTAGTTTATTATGGTAGATATTACAAATGTCATTATTCAATCAAAAACAAGTTAGACATGTGATAAACCAGATGTATCTTTATTAACCCGCATTTGATCGGCAAAAATTACATACGTTGTGTTTCAATGGGGACACTTTTGTCCAACTGTCATTTAGCCAACAAGCCGCAGCCATTGCTCATTAAATCCTTATGCCAGACCAGATACTTTTAAGAATTAACTCCCAATATATGATAAGACCAATATTAACCTTGTGTTGCAATATTAATTACCCGTTTATTCCCCTAATAATCAATGAATGCCCATTGATAGGATTATATAGGCCTACAGAACCTGCATTTTCTGATTATAAAATAAAACGCTGTGCATAAACAAAAAATCTGCTAAAAATATGTGGAACATCTTGCACAAAATGTCTGAACTACCGGGGGCAATCAATAAACCTATTAGCGAGAGACACAAGCTACGCAAAGTTGTAGTGTGAGTTCTTTGCAAACAAAGCCATCGCAGCCAGTGCATTTCGTAGAACATTTCTTGCGATCTGCAGTGCATGTGCATCTCACACACAAACCTCTTTTCTGCGCTTGTGTTGAGCTGACTGGACTTCGCAGCAAAACAACGGATTCTCGGCGATGTATGTGAGGACTAATGAGAGCTTTTCCCAACTCCAAAAGATACAATCGGCGACGATGCAACTTTCGGCTATTCCATTGAGGATCGAATAAAGAGTGAATCACGAAAGCATTGAAGGCTGACAAATCCAGTAAATTACAAAAGACGATCACATGCCACCTTCGCGATTTGAACTTGACGGTGTAGGTCATCAGTCGCTCGTCAGCCGCATCTACACCGCCTTTCGTCTGATTGTAGTACATGACCATATCAGGTTTCTGCTTCTCCGTCGATAGATCTGGAACGCTCTTCTGTGAGTGGTTGAAAAGAGATTGACGACCTTGTTCCTCTTTGCGACGTACGAAGCAAGAAGAACTTTGCAGTTATCGACAGTGTTGATGGCCTGGATGTTTGAATATAAAGTTCTTTGGTGATGAGAAGCCGTAAGACTGGGAAGCTCACGACGGTTTGCTCTGACTGTTCCAACGAGAGTCATACCTCTTTCGAAGAGTTGTCGCGCAAGACTGATTGAAGTAAAGAAATTATCGCAAGTGACATTTCTTCCAGTTTGTCTGAGAAAATCAGTAAGAGAGAGAACAACGTGCTCACCGAGAGGGACTTCACGAGTTTCATCCCGTCCACAATAAAACTGCAAATTGCAGCAGTAGTAATTGTCAGAGTCACACACAAGCCAAAATTTTAGACCATACTTGGCCGGCTTGGATGGCATATACTGTCTATAACGGCATCGGCCGCGGTAACTAAGGATATAACTGCTCATCCACAGTTATAGAGGCGCCTGGTACATAAGCGCTTTGACTGTGTTGAACAAAACCGTCGATTAGCAATCTCACAGCCGCCAGCTTATCTCTCGTAAGTCTAGAAGATCGGGTTTCGACATTGTCAAAACGAAGAATTCTCCTGATTTGCTTGAATCGATTTAGGCTCATCATTTTCGGGAAGATAGGACAGCCATGAGAAGGAGACCAAAGCTCATCAGTGGCCTCTCCGGCTGATCGATAGACTCCTCGTAGTAGAAGCAATCCGATAAAAGCCCGCATCTCAATCAAATCTAGAAGCTTGTAGTTTTCGCCAAATGTTCTTCGACCTTAACGGTTGGTCCACCACCATTGTCTCCATCATTTCTGGAAAAATGTCATAACTTTAGGCCTGCAGTATCAACATTATAGGCTACATGCAGTATGCTATGCATGTATATATACATTCATTTGCTGCAGATATTCTGCTGTAGCTTTTAGGAAAATTACACAACACTAATCTTATAATTAGGCTTAAGAGAATTGCAATGTATGCTCATATGATAAATAGGCTACATCTGTAGACCAACATTATTCGGTGGTAAGTATCTTCATGTATAGCTATAATAATTTCATGTGTACATAATAGAAATCGCTCACAGCTTCGCTGTCAATAAATATATGGGCCATATCGTCCAATATATGCAAGTATGAATTTTCACTTACCGAGAAAAATATAAGGAAACTGTCCAATATTGGAGCATCCCTGATTCTTTGACGAGCATAAGCCGTCAAACCAGAAGCCGGCTGCAAAATATTTGCCACTGATTCACGACCGGGTGTAGGTGTAGTTTCATCAATCACTTGACAAATAGTACCATCCCTGCCTGTCAATTGACGCATAGTTGCACTGTCTTCTGGATCGTAATTGTCCTCGTTAGGAATGTCATTGTCATCACTTTCGGATTCCGAAATTCCGTCCTCGTGTAATGAGTGGTTCGAAATCGAAATATCATCATTGATGTCATCGGTGATTGAAGCATCGCTTTCGTTATCACTGTCACTTTCATTCTCATTTGCAGCAGCTAAGTGCCTCAGTGCAACCTGCTTTGCCAGGCGCGACATCGTAAATGGAAAAATCAATCCATTGTTTACATTTTTAGCATAGAAATAGATTGTTTATCTGAAGTTGACTAGAATGGAAATTGACTCAAGGTCGCGGCACATCCGGGGGAACTAAGTCGGGGCATGAACCACCAATGAAGAGCTTAACCACCAATGAAGAGCTTCGATTTACACATGTGACTGATTCTAACCCAATCATACAGACGTTGGCAGGTGCATCTAAGTGAAAATGCGTGCGATTTATGTGCCGCTATTGTGCATTGCATGAAGCTTAATTTCCATTCTAGAGGTTTTATTGTTGTCAATTTCTATGCATTTTTAGCGTCTGCACAAGTGTATTGCAGTGCAATTAGGTCAACCGCAATGACGTTTAGACTTCCCTAACTTGTAATTGGTTGATTGGTTTCCTCAACGATAGTTCATGTGTAGTAATTCAATCACTACAAAACATGGCATTTAAGAAGGACACTTTTGTCCCCGCTGAAACGCAATGGGTTATTTGCTTTTTATTCGATATCTATGAGCTTTATTCCAAAAAAATCTATGGTAAAATTTGCTAAAATTTAAGTTGAAGATCTCAAGAGTTGAATGCACAGAATTAGATTGTTTAAGCGTATCACGTTGCTAGAAGTGCAAACTGACTCAAAACGATGGCACATGCAGGAACTTAATAAGTGGGCAAAAAGAAATTTTTAGTACCTTGCAGAGATAGGAAAAATAGTCGCGCGCCGCTTGCGGATTGCTCTGAATTCCTTCAAAAGGCTCCGATCGCCTCGATTCCTTCAGATTCGAAGAATTCAGATCATTGCGCAAAAATTTTCTCGATAATGTTGGGCCCTCCGATCATTTTAAAAAAAGTTAGCAGGCGCATGAAAAAACGTTCACAAACTTCTCTGTAGAACTTGATATCGTCTGTGTCTCTTTGCTGTGTGATCCGGTTGATCACAGTCACTGAAACTTTGCACAATTTGGCGTGTTTAATGTTTAACTGGCTGGTCATTGTTCGATTGCTGTGGTATTTAGTCAGGAGATTGTGCCATTTCAGTAACGCTACATGTTCCAATGCTTCCCTTCTAGTCAAACAAAAGAAGAGACGACCTGTCTAATTCTGTGGTTGAATGATATCGCACCCAATGTCATCCACCGGTCAGAAATCTAACTAAACTAGATAGTAGTTTAACCAACTACTATATAGTACCTACTCCTGGTAGTTTAAGTCATAGAAATCTATCAGTTCGGTTTGATCAGAACATTATCAGCTGATCTTATCAGTTTATAGATATTGAATCATCTCACTCGTTTTATGAAATAGGATGCTGATTTATCAGTTGATTTTATCAGCTATCAATGTTTATGAAACATGCCACTGGTCTGCTTGATCCCTCTATGTGTTGATTAGAATGCCAACATTGGCAATCTGCTTCAGAAACTTTACATTTATTGCATAATATGGTCTGACAAGTTCAGTTTCCACAACTTGACTCAGATTACGATGGGGTGCAGAATTTCTCCCACGGCCAGTGTAAATAATTGCATTCAAAGCAAAACTGGTATGGGCTTCGGCAATCCAAAACGCCTTGAGACCATACTTTGCTGGCTTGGATGAAATGTATGTGCGACGTCCAGGGATATAGCCGCTATATCCCACCAGTTGCTCATCAGCTGTGAATGTTTCACCAGGAATATAGTGTCTACGGAGAGTGTCTATCAGTTGCCAATCGTTGAGACCGCGAGCGACAGTTGTCAAATCTCGCACATCGAGGGAAAAACAAAAAGCGATTCAATGACATAGCTGCGCGAAAGAAAGGTCGTCCCTCTCTTGGATTCCACAACTCATTCACATCAGTCATGTTGTCCCGATCAAGCCCTGTTCTTATCAAAAGACCGATGCATGCTCGCACCTCATCGTAAAGGAAAAAGTCATGAAATTTGAAACATTCGGTACTATACGGCGTAGATCCTTGGTTTTTTTATTAGTATGTCTCTAAATTTCACGGACAATTTCAGGAGTAAATAAAAGAATAAAAGCTTCCACTGAAGACCAAGGATCAGCTAGACTTCGAGCTTGATGTTCAGCTTCAATAATATTGCGCTGACGTCGATGTTGAACAAAGGGATATACTATTCCATTGGTTGAAGTTAAGCTCACATTTTCCAAAGGTTCAACACTTTGATCTTCGTAGTCATCATCGTCGTCGTCAGGATCACTCTCATAAGTATGCATCTCAATGTCACCGTCGTCGTCGTGCTCCGAAATGTTAATTGATTGATCACCATCGGGATTCCCGCCGGCATCTGAAGCATCTTCAGCAGTTCTTCATCATCTTGAGCATTCGATGAATTAGATTCGATACTGAACAGTCGGTTTAGAGTTTCCTCTGCCGCATATCTTCTTACTCTAGGCATTTTCAAATGTGGAGGCCAAGTAATCGCAAAAAGAGTTGAGCTGCGTACTACAACCACGCACAGGAAATGTATGACACCATAAAAACTTGCAGCGCTAGATATCAAGCTGATTGCTATCACCCAGGGACAATTCTTCCACGCGTTACGACGTTATTTCGCACGCATTTCATGAAATTGGAACTTAGTTTTTCATCAGAAGTAATGCCATTTCTCATTATCTGTGAATGGGAAATCAAGTTTACGATCAAAATGAAGAATGCATCGTCGGAAAAGCACAGAAAGTTAACTATCGTACGCGAAAAAACATTTTGTTACAAAGTTACGACGTTACGCGAATGCAACCTCGGTTTTTTGTTATGTTGCACTTATCTATTTTTCTGCGAATTGAGGCGATATTTTCAGTCATCTTTTGTGGATATGTTCTCGACGCGCTCCTCTTTAATGACTTGCATGCCGGAAGTCTCATTCTACAACTCCTGAATCGTAAATTGAAGTTATTCAATATTACGACGTTGCATGCAAAATGTTACGACGTTACGCGTGCGAAAAATATGTGAGCACGTTTTCCGAATTACACAATTTTAAAGTATAGCTGTTCCTAAATGTTTCCAAACACGTTTGCAATGGTCAGTAAATCATTCGAATCAAAAGTATACATGATTTGACTTCTCCCCGATGACTGGACTCAGATAACTCACACAATGGCGGACACATCAAATTCATCCATGTCCTCATTTGGTGCCCATTGGAATTTCCCTTAAGCTTGTATTTTCATGAACAGGGTGGCTACAATGTTGCTATTTCGGTTTGTGACACGATCTACACACGAGGAATCATTGCAAGCAGCGGCTTTATGCGTTTGGTCGACACTTCCTGACCTGCAGGTGTCCAACGAGATTGGTCCTTAGACTGCGGAGAATCGCATAGTTATTCCCAGTTTCTGTCCGCAAAAGTCGAACAGCTTCATATAATCTAACACGATAATTGCAACGTAATACGTACTGAATTCGTTTTAAAGACTCGATTTTCGGTGAGTGTTTGAAAACTTGACATGGGATGTTTGACTATGGCAAATGACTATGTATGCCTAAGCAACGACCATAGGGACCAGCCTACAACTGGCGGTGGGGTCATTTGCAAACGTATTACATGTTGTTGTTGATGTAGGTCCACTGGTAGCACTGACATTTTGTACCATCCAGATTGATTGAATAAACGTAGGAAACTGGGCAGAACTGCACGATAATTAAGATATCATAACTAATTTATCAAACGTTTGCTCTAAAACGTTCGTCTCTTGAAATTTTCTTTTCAATTTGCAATTCTAAAAGAATGGCAACTCCGGTTGTATATCCAATGTTAACATCCTTTACAGACATCAAATAGTATTCTCAAAATTTCAGGTTCCAGCCGCTGCCCGCAAGCGAACAGAAGAATAAAAATTCATACTAACGATAGACAGGTTTAAGCACTCATGCTACTTATGCATTGATAAAAGTATTACTCATCCATTTTTTAATACTATTGACCGAAATCTTCCACCGAGCTATATACACAATTTTCCAGGATGATGGGTGGCAATTTTCTAAATGATTAGACTAGAACTACAAATTTTTCGTCAAATTGGGCACTCCATGCAACTCCTATGCTGTAATTTCGAACTGTAGGCCTATTTGGTCACAGCATTTGTTTTGGAATGTTCTGAAAAACGTTTTGAAAATTCCAAGTGTGACCTAGTTTTAAAAAGCGCGGGAAACATGTTGCAATAAAATAGTTAAAAGACAACACAATATGTGCCTACTCATCAAGTCATGAATGGACAATTAAATGATCAGAGATTTTGACCAAATCAAAGAATTAAAGGATGTTGCGAAACCGTAAATAATTGGCATACTCTGAATCGATTCGGCCATAAATTAACCCATCGAATTCTAGTACCAATACCGTGAGTGTTCAGATGATGATAACTTCCACTTATCAGTGTGACCGCATAGCGTTACGACATTACGATTTTCAAAATTCTCTAATTAAACATATTTATGAACAAAAAGCGGATTTGAATAGACCATGTGATCTAAATCACTTACCTTGCTTTGCTCCTAAATTTTGGAAGCTTTATAGGTTGGTTGAAGGTCGTGAGACGAAAAAATGTCATTTCTCCGTTACGACGTTATTGCATGCAAGTTCAGATCTACATGTCAAATTTTTAAACAGATAAAAGAAAGTGAGATTGTTTTCGAATAAGTGCTCGACTTTTTACTCGAATAAGTAGCAAACATCTGTTATATTTGAATGAATTAGAAATATATTAGGCTGTTCCAATAAAGGGCAAATTTTAAAAATGGTAATTTTTTCAATTTTTTCTGTTTTTATTACAATATTTATTTAATTAGATTTTTTGTAATGGAATTCAAATTTCCGTGGTAAATTGAATGTTTTTCTGGAAAATATAAGTGTCAAGGATGATATTTGTGTAATCAAGAAAAGGCTATTAGGTACTTCAGAAAATTGCCCAAATGTTGACATTCGCGTGGAATTGCCCAAGATATCTTATATTAATCACAGATGTTCCTGCTATGACTGTGAGTCATTGATTTCTACTATGTGTGCAATGCAAATTGTTGTTAGATATCTCTAATTTCTCACAACACATGGAAGGGGAAGCATGAGCAATATCCAGCGTTCAGATTCAAGATAAACATTGACTTTACATAACGCATAGTTAAGTGCAGATATCTCTGGTCTTCTAATGATCTCAGTGTATTATATGAAAAAATATCACATGGAAATTTTCATGAATTCCTAGATGACTAAATATCACATATACATAGTGATGCAAATGGAAAATTTTGAAATTTATTTTTTGGTGATTGACGTATTTGCCTTTGTTTTAGAGACTTATTATAGTCGTTTGAAAAGACTATGTAATATTCAAAGACCGAAAACTTATCTATCATCCCTGTATGTTAACTTTTGTAACCAACTGCACCTCTTCCATGATTATTTCAGATCTTTCTAAATGAATTTCAGATATTAGATGGATTTCAGATTTCTCTAGCTCAATTTCAGATATCTGTCAGAAGCTGAACTTTGAAAAGATCTTAAATTCAACTGGAGATCTCCAATTCATGTGGATCATATCTGAAATTCATTTGGGCAGATCTGAAATCGAATTGGAACTATCTGAACCATCTGAACTAGAAATGGAGGATGTGTATCCTCAGCGAAGATGTCGGACAATAGGCCAGAAGTTAGAGGCTATCATAGGTATTCTTTTACTCATCACAGATATCTTTAGTGACCAAATATCTCACGAGTTTACAGTCTTTATGTCTTCCAATATGGTCGCTCATGAATGCTACGTGGACTGTGTACTTATACTTCACTTGTTCATCAACACATGAAGAATTTGTATCACTGATCAACGCTGCATAATAAAGCTTAACTTTCAAGCTAATAAGCAAACTCGAAAATGAAGTACATTATTTTTGCTCCAGATCTTTCACATTGCATGAAATTATACCCCTATTGTAAAGCAACACGTTATCCCAAACGGTGTCTGTGTGATAATTAAAAATGCTAACAAAATGCAACAAGCCACTCACTGGTGGCAAAGGAATGTTAAAAAATCCGCGGACGGAACTCGTATTGTTACGATCGCTTTAATCGAAATAATAATGAAATTAAGAGTTTTGGACCCAATTTATTGGTACGTATAGCTGCCTCTGGAAGCGCTCAAATTATAAGGCCTATCAAAAAATCAAAACATTCAAAATTTTCCAAGATTTTCCATAATTTTTCTATATTTCCAAAATTTTCCAATTTTTTCCATAATTTTCCGGAAAATTTTCATCACTACATATACATAGTTTGAAGAGCTGGGGTTCAACGGAAAAGGTTTGTTAGTGTGTCGCTATAAGCACATAAAAGAATTGCTTCATAATTTTGCGAAATAGAAGCTTGGATTGGAGACTGGTTTGTTTCTTATAATAGGGTCCATCGATGAATTCCATCTTAATTGAGCACATACTGTAATCTGCCACTGTCCGTTAATGTTGATACACCGCTTGGTGGCATGTTATTCTCCATATCCTGCAACACACAAGATTCCACGAATTCGGATAATAAAATGACGCAGAATTTTCTTTAATCATTGAGCAACCCCAAAGGACATCTTTGATTCTTGATGCTGCTACAAGTTCACTCATTCTTAGAAGAAGTCATAAAATGCACAATTTTTAGCCAACAAACTTTGAATGCCATCAGAGCTAGACGGACCATTGAACCATATACATTTTATCAAGCTTGTCTCATGCTATCTTCAATAAGATATGTCATCATGCTATATTTAAGAATATACAAAATCGAGATACAAAATTTTCTTGCTTTCCATGCCCTTCATTGGGATCTGAGTAGTAAGTTAGAAAGCAACAACTTGGTGCCATTGATGTACATGTAGCGGTAGGCTATAAACAGAATTGATGGAAATTCACACCGTCTTCATGCGGTATATGACTCGAATGGAAATGAATGGATTTGGATATTTCCATGGACTTCTGCATGGATTTCCATAGCATCTAGAAATTTATGGTTATTGCCTGATATATTCCGTGTATTATGTACATAACAAACGGAAACCATCAGATATCACACTCCGAATTACAGGTAAAACTATGCGTTATGATAGATATCATACGATATTTGAAAGCATTATCCTATAACAAACTCCGGCCTGCGGCCGTCGTTTGTTATGTTGATAATGCTTTCAAATATCGTTTGATATCCTATACATAATGTATGAATGGTGTACAAGTGCCGCTGTATTTGTCCCATAAATTTCAAGTCAAGAGGAATTTGAATTAGAGGGTAATCGATCGATTCAAATGATGCTAATTGAAACTGAGCAGGACATCCTGTCAATAACTTGCATCCAGTGGAAGGCATCTGTAACGTTTATCGGAATGAGACGAATGAAATTAGTTAAGAACTATGAAAATACAATTAGGTACAAAATGGACCTACGTAGAGGGTAGAGGGGTTATGGATGCGGCACACGAATTTAAACAACCCAATGATTGAATATACTTTACCATCACATACCTAGCCTGTTTTTGAACATCGTCTAAAAGTATTTTTGTGTTTCTATTAAATTAACATGTACAGCACCTATTTGAAAATCCAATAGTTGCAAAATGTACATACGGATAAGAGTTAATCGATAGCTGATATTTTGAACTTATGGCTAAATTCGAAAGCTTCGACTCCACCTAAAATATTTTACTGGTATTATCATGACAATTTGGCATCTATTTCACTGTAGCTTAGATTAAGTATTTTCGCTATCAAATCTTTTATTCACTTCCCTGAATATTATACACAACTTCAAGCCTTCTCATCGTCGCTCTTTTGAGCATGAATCTTCATCATAGACAATAAATTGAGAGGATCAGATAGCCAGGCGCCACTCATTATACAGGGTATTCGATCATGAATAAACAATTGCCGCAATTCTTGTGCTAATGAAAGGACAATTATGGCTATATGTAAGATGCAATGAAGATTCGAGCTTGCAAATAGCGCTTAAAGTTAAGAATATATAACACCTCTCTTACGTTTGCATGCAGGAGAAGTGAATTAATCATTTTAGTGACAAGTCCTTGAAAGCTTATGATACTTTGGTTTTGATTTACTGAGTGCATCTCCTATAATTTCTCCATCATATTCAAGCATTTGAGATTTCATTAGTTTGAGATAAGAGAATAGTCTTAGTTGGCAATTTATAGTACCCGCGCATGACCCATGAATTTTCGAATGCCGAAACCCATTTTTACAAACTTGCATTGCCTAATATAAATCGGTATTTTCGAGAAAAGTGTTAACCAATTAATTATGTATTGGGCAATAATGTATGAATAATTATCAGTTAGCAATCATTTTTGGAATGCTGCCATTTTGCACCATGCATACCTGACATACCACGTATGAAGTGTTCTCATCTTCAATTTTTCTCAACTGCGCATTGCCCTTCAGTATTCGCGCTTAGAGGTCATCATGACAAACTAAATATAGATTGGTAAACCTATTTTAATATATATACATCTCATTTCCAAGCAGAGACTACATTACATTGCCATAAACGACTTGAAATAAGAAAGCCTGGGATATACCTGGTATTGACTAATGGGAAAAATTTCAACTAATTGAAAAAATTTGAAAAAAAAACATTTTGACATTGCAACAATTTTTTTACCTATCCTATCAATCTCTATTCATTGTTCGGTGTTTTAGCATTGCCATGTAAAGTACGAGGAAGACGGAACGAAACAGTCACTTTGAAGAATGTCTAAACATATGAGTTATTACTTTTTCCTGATATGTGCTGATTCACGACATGATTTTGTAACATACTTCGTCAGTCATTGAAAATTAAAATTGACCAGAACCAAACGCTTTTAGCGGCATAGTTGAGGGTACTGGCATACATTCGAGTAAGGGAATAACGTGCACTCGCAAAATTTTCTGAAAAGTGAATAAATACTTTTCTACTTCATCTATCATCATGAAAATCGCTCTTTGTGCATCATTTGATAATTTGTTCGGCAGCCAGAACGAGTTTCTGCAGGGAACGAGGCCGAAAATGAGACTTTCACAGAATGATGTACACCACATGCCTAATGCGAATCTGCGCATCTGCCGAGGTCTACCTAGTTCCTCTTCTTGTCAGACAGATTAAAGAAATGGGACGCAGATTCCAGCTTTTGTTTAAAGTGGAATTTTCTATGTTTTCTCTGATTCTGTTTCTATGTTGTGGCTCAGTCATAAGCCATAATTTTCGGCATGGTATGTCTTCAGGTCATTTTCTATCATGTTCCTGCACCCCTATCTATAGCTAAACACGTTCAGATTTAGCAAGTCTCCTGATGTCGGCAAACACCAGCATGTTGGTCCACTTTATCCACATTTAATCACATTCTCGCATACATTGCCGATCAGAAACATGATAATATCATACATGGATGATGAGAAATTACCTTAAACATACCATGCCGAAAACTGCAATCTGCTATGAACTGTTTTCTTTGATCCTGTCTGACGGGAAGAGGGACTAAATAAAACTCGGCAGACGTGCAGATTTGCATTAGGCATGGGGTGTACATCATTCTGTGATAGTCTCATTTTCGGTCTCGTTCCCTGCAGAAACTCGTTCTGGCTACCGGACTAAATGAATTAGGTGAGCAAGAAAGGCCTATGTAGAATTATTTTTTGAGTGATTAATCAAAAAGCCAACTGAGCGTAGAATATATACATGCAGATAAATCAAACGGTAGGAATGCAGATCTAGTGTTGAATTTAATGTACAAATTGTTTCTTTCATCAAAAATTGTATGCCACTATTGTCTTCAACTTTCTTTGCGATGGAAAATGAAGCTTTGACGTCAAGTGAGCGTAGAATACAGTAGGCGCCATATTACTTGGGACACCTTCACTTTTTAAGTATTTCGGTCATAATTCCTTGGATGCACATGCATTGGAAGCAATTTCAGGCACATTTGTTCTCATGAGTGTTGAATGTATTACCAGCACATGGGCGCCAAGATATCATGTTTCACAACCTTTTGACGAAGCAAAGTGTGAAATGAGCACGCGACAAATTACTTGGGACAGATATCTATTGCGTTCCTTCTGGGGCGTCAGACATCATATCTGATTGTTGCAAGTTGTAAAAAGACACGGTCATAGAAATCTATCAAATTTGAGTTTGAATATGAATTTTAATTCATAGATTTTCACATCTAGACTTGTTCAAACCACATTTCATCATTCAGTGCACTGTGAAGCACAATGCCAGGTCAAGATCTCTCAACAGAAAAGAGAACCGAAGTTATAACGTTGCTGAACCTGAAAACAATGTCTGTTCGAGAAATAGCGAGAAGAACTGGAGTGAGCAAATCATCTGTGGCACGGTTGAAAACGTCTTCGACAATTAAATCTCGACGACATGGCAAATGCGGACGCAAATCATCGACAACTAAGAAACAGGACCGCCTTCTCCTTCGAAATTTACGACGAAATCCTCTTGATGACGCTCATCAACTCCATGGAGAATGGGAGAATGACGGTGTTAAGGTCTCCTTGAGGACTGTGCAAAGACGACTCAAGACATTTTGTCGCTCGGTGGTTCCTAGACGTGTGCCAAAGCTTACCCCTTCAATGATGCGCAAACGACTGTCCATCGCAAAGAAGCATATTGAGTGGACAGTGGAACAATGGAGGCAGGTCTGCTTCAGCGACGAAAGTCTCTTCGAATGTAAAGGAGCGCAACGAAGCAGAGTGTGGCATATACAAGGAACTCCAGTGCCCATCAGACAGACAGTGAAACATCCGACGAAAGTGATGGTCTGGGAAGTTATCAGTGCGAAAAGGCCAGGAAAGCTTCATATCGTCGAAGGCAATATGAACGCTTGTCAGTACCAGAAGGTTCTGGAATCACGTGCACTTCCTCAACTCTGTGCATGGTTTCCCAACGGAAATATCATCTTTATGCATGATGGGGCACCATGCCACAGAGCAAAGATAATAACTGAGTTTCTTCGAAGCAACAACATTGTGACATTGGATTGGCCTGGAAACTCTCCGGATTTGAACCCTATAGAGATGTCTGGGGTATCATCAAGCGGCGGATTTCATCAAAAACAACAACCACGAAGCAAGAATTAATTTCCTCTATCATGCAACATTGGCACCGCGATGCAACACTACATAATACTCTTTCAAAACTCATCGACAGCATGCCCAAGAGAATGCAAGCTGTGATCGACGCTAAGGGTGGACATACGAAGTTTTGATTTGGCTAAATGTCTGAACAGTGAGCCTGATTTGTTTTCTGTGCATTTTGAAACCATTAATGTTAGATTTCAGCATCAAATACGGGTGTACATTAGAAAATCAAATAGTTCTCATATTGTCCCAAGTAATTTGTCGTTTAGGAAATACAATGTTATGTTGAATTGATGAACATGACCTTTGAAAACGCTCATTGGACTAAGCATAAATCTAGTTAATGTCCACATCAATAAACTAGAAATAGCCTCTTTGTAATCGATTGGTGTCCGAATACATCATATGACAATTTTTGCAAAAATTCAGGTGTCCCAAGTAATGTGGCGCCTACTGTATATATATGCAGATAAATCAAACGGAATGCAGATCTAGCGCTGCATTTAATGCATAAATTGTTTCTTTTATCAAAAATTGTATGTCACCATTGCCGTTCTTTGGGGTGAAAAATGAAGCTTTAACGTCACTATTTACTTTCCACTGTTGGCCTTGGACGCTGCCGACTTTGTCAGAAAAATCCTCTCTGATAGCAGTGTCGAATGTTCCTATGATATTGTATTTCTTCTTTCCAATGTGATGGCAATTTTTTTCCTTGTTTCAGTTGCACAGCCTTTGCTTTTGTTTTTAGAGTTGAGTTCAATGATCCTATGGACTGTAAGCCTGAATAAGGATCTTGAAGAAAGGGACGTGTGCAATAAAGGTATTGACCTCGTTTCATATATGATTGATATATATTCATATATATCAATCCTTATTGCACATGTTCCTCTTTTCTAGCTCCCTACATGTAGCTAAAGTGGGTTAATAGCACATGTGTCCGCCAATTTTGCATTCACTTCAGAATACAACAATGGAGATTGACGATGAAAAAATTAAACCTACGGGAGTTGTGATGGACAACTTTACAATGATATAGGAAAGCTAGTGTAATGGAATAGATCGTAAGATAAATCGAATTCTTGTTTCGAACTTAAATTTGATATCAGCAGCCAAAAGATTTTTCAAATCAAGAAGACAGTCCTAGCACTAGCATTGAATTTTAAAATACATGTACATAGAAATTTACAACATGATACAAAATGCGTGTTGGCTAAATCTCCTGAACCGATGTTTGAAGGAACAACAGTTGGCATCTGAATATGCATATAATGTGTATATCTGATTTGTACATGGGGAAATGCATTACAGAAGCTAAAGTGTGAAAAATTCAACATGGTGTGATTAAGATTGAATATTTTTTTGTATATTATTCTAAATTTTGCATCCCAAATTCCACATCAAGAGGTTTGACAAATCAGTTGTAATTTCAAAGCTTATCATCGAAATCATTGTCCTCAGAAGACATAGAATGATACCATGGCTATAGGAATAACTGATTATGTCAAATATGTGTTCATTGCAAAATGTCATCATTCTGTTTCCGCGTACAGTTGCAGCTATACATGCATTTATTGCGTTGAGTTTTCAATTTTTGGGAAGTCGTGTGCTGAAGATACCACATCCACGGCAACTGATGATAACAAAATGTGTTTCCTATGATTATATTTGAGCACTTCATTGTTTAGTATTGTTTCCTATAAACGTTTCAATCGCATAGCAACCTGAAATAAAGGATAAGTCGTCACAGGCTTCAGAATGAGTCCTCTGAAATATCACTCATGAAGTAATAATAAGTTGCTTAATTGTAATATCCAAAATCCAAGATTCAGTGAACAGACGCCAGGGTGTTGATTATTTGAAACTAAAAACAGATTTATCAGCGATCATCAATTTCTGTCTTAGAGAACACTCACTGGACACTTTAAACACTGAGAGAAGTGCAGAGAGAAGTGGATCCAACAAGCAAGAATAACTAAACAACTACGTAATAAGTAGCTACAAAGAGAAAGATTTGAATACTAAACCGGATCAGTTCCCATCCAGAGAAGAAAAGAACGATGAGATCCTGAGAAAAGTCACTGAATCGAGTGAGAGGATAAAAATTAATATTGGTAAGTAGAATCATAGGTCGCCTGACAGTCAAGCTAAACTGTCTCAGTACACACATGTCAGGAGTTTCTTCGTTGCCACAGCAACGAAAAATTTCAAAATAGTTAGACTTTGACTTGATGTAATCGAAGCACCAACTAATCAAAAAATTGCAATTGAGTCTTTTCAATCTAACCACGATCGAACAGTTAGCATTGTTTTTCATTCAGTCACTCAAAATTCAGACGTACAATAGGATTTGATAGTGACAATGAATTTCATAAGCAGACAATAAGGCTTTGAGCTTCATGGTGTGTGAAAATATGAATGCATTGTTATCATATCTTTAACAATGTCTATTCAAATGGACAGTTTATTTGTCCATACAGCTTTGCTGACTTATTTCATCACTAATTTATTCGCAAGGAAATACATCTTGCGATGTTTTTCTGAAAATCAGGATAATTAACACGGTCCTGTTCAGCTGGCGGAAACCTCTACAGTACTTTCATTTAAATCTTATGCCCTTTCGTACTAACCTTGCAATATTACAGTTCAGATTTATGAACCGCAATGTGCTATAGCCTACATGTAAGGCTGATGGCCGTCCGCACTACATCAATTTTTCAACAGTTTAAAAGATATGCGAATCTTAACACAATGTAAGTATATACCATTTTGTGTTCCTGATGACTTACCACGAAACATTGAATAAAAATTGTTTAATTAATAGCAGCAAATCTTATATCTATCTTGACCAATCTTGACTAAAAACTAATGAACATTAAAAATGCTGCAAGGAAAATTATAATTTATCTCAATCTAAAAGTCTAGAAATTATAGCTAAACAAAATATTTCTGCATAAAATATAATTTTATTTGCACTATTACAGCCTCCACCAGTGTTCGCTAAATTCTTCTTTCAGGATTTTCCTGTCTGGTGGAAATCTGTAAACACACATTGGCATTGCTACCACCCCTATTATTGCACTTAAAAACATTACATTGCACCACGATGGTAGTCGAATGTCGACGGACGATGAGTATATGACTTTTACTTCCAGCGCGCGGTCTCTGGTACATTTCAGCGCCAGCGCCTGGCTATAGTCTCTGCTCTCCATACACCCATAGCGAATGACTGTATCTTCCTTGCGTCTGCCAGCATCAATTAATGCTACCGTGCTCAAATTACGCTACTAGACATGTGGTGAGAGGTGCCCCGTTTAACTCAGGAGAAGACAATTAGGTTTAAGACAAAATCAAAAACTCGACTAAGCTGCATTTTTAACAACGTCAGTTAACTGGATAACTGCTTCCATTTCAGCATTAGAGTGATTTTACAAAGATCGAACTCAAGATAAGGTTTGTAATTTTTATATGCAATTTTATTGATATCGGCATTTTGCATGTCCACCCATGTCATATCTTCATTGTGTGATCAATGATAGTCAAGAGCGAACTTTTGTTTGTTTGAGACGTGTAAAGCAAAACGTACACAAGTCAATTTTGTGAAAACAAAGAAGCAACTCACACTTCTGAATTTAGAAGCTTAGCAATAATTCATCAAATTATGCAGAATTGAATGAATTTTACAAAGTATTCAAATATCAGAAGTTAGATTGTACTGTGAAACTCCGTTCAATTTTTATCTGATTAACGTATCATTAAAAAGTGCGAGATGTAACCGAGCATCACTTTCTTTGAAGCACCAATACTGTTGCTTTCAAAAAAATCGCGAAAGTACAAAATGAATTATCATTCTTTTGATCTTCTCAATTAACTGGTCCAAGTTTTATGAATACTAATCAAGCGAGTTATGCACCAGAAAGCAGGTTGAAGTCCAATTTAATTTGGAGATTATACACACAGAAATAGCTGATTAATTTCCTGAATCATAGATATGTAGAGGACAATATTTAATATATTTAATTTAAAGATCACACAGAATCCATCCTGCAGTTTTCATTTGAAAATACCTTATAATGAATGAACAAAGAAAGAAGAACTGCCATCACAGTTCATCATTAAACGTTTTAAAGTAGGCGTGAAGGACAGGAAATTGAAGCGGATATTCTGTCCATTGAAAAAGCCGCTCCGCAAAGATGCTGTAGGTGGAGAGGACAATTAAAAATCGGAAATTGCGATCTGAGTACCGAACACTGAAATATTGATTGCGTCACCATAGCTATATAATAAAGTTCATCATCGTCCAATGTCTAAAATTCTTCATGGAACGAAATCCCATAATATCTATATGCCTAGGATGGAGATATTTTCAGATAATTGCTGACACAATTTCGATCTCAGTCTTTCCGCTTTTCATAAATGATTTCCATAAATACTCTTGGGTTTGCAATGAAATTTCCTTGGCGAGATTTTCCGATATGTTGATTAAGTGAATTCTTCTTACCTAAGAAATATGAGAGAGATCAAGCAATCAGTAGTCCATCATGTGAAATTTTAATATTCTCTACATCATGAGACAGTTGACCTTAAGAAATGAAACCAAATAAACAGTAATAAAACTCTAAACTATATATTCTATTCATGGAATTCTATCACCATTATTTTAGCTTGCCTGTTCCAATCTTTGTAATAAAAATAATATAATAATAATAAGGCATTTTTAGAAAGCTTTGGAGTCAAAGTTTGTAATATCAGTGCAAATTAGTGTGGGAAAATGTTGTCGCAAGCTATATGAAGTTGTGACATTTTATGCTGTGACATTTTGAATTGTTTGAACCTGGTTACTTATTTCATTTCAACCACAACATTTGAGTCAAGATAGTAGTCAAAGTCGAACATTTTACAATATCAAAGGAAGATGAGACAACACTCAAGTAAAGGAACAATTATGGAGCACAACCAACAATTAAGGAACTCAACTTGGAACAATTATGCTCTTTCAAAAATTCCTTACAAGTGTGAAAGCGACATTCAAGCCGACAATTTTCCACAGAAGGAAATTCCAATGTTTAGAACACAAAGTAAATCTATTCTAGCTACATGACGTTTAGCAATGGACTGATAGAGTCTACTATTTTCTTAGAGACTAATATATCTAAAAGATATGTTTTAGACTAACTATCTGAAAGATAGTAGATAATGTTTTTTTCAGTGGGATCTCAAGGATCACTCTTGCCCATCATTGCAAATGCTAGCCGATTCGCGAAAGCTCGGACTTAGATGCTTCCTTCAGCAATAAATTCTGTAAATGCTCTTTAGCAGCAGACCTTTTTTTGGGTAGACGACACATCTATCTTCAAAATGAAATCCAACAATCTACTGTCAGCTGTAATCAATAAGAAGGATGCGGATTGAATAAATAGCATCGATAGCGCTGCAACACCAGGGTTGGAACCGGAGGCCGGCCGGCCAGTCAATTTAATAAGGTCCATATCGACCGTTGACGATATTAATTTTGAAGTAAATTGTTCAGTTAATCAATTACAACATCAAGAGCATGTAAATGTAAGATAATCATGATTATCGGCAACTTGTGCTTGTGTTTAAAACCCTATTTTATCTCAATTAAAGTTTCCAGAATCATACATTCTAGCCTGCATGAATTTTGTAAGCATTGTGTATTACTTAGCCTTTGCAAATTATTCCAAATATTGAATAATGTCGCTGCATGGAATAGTCTACATGCATATAACATGTGGAGCTTAGAGATGCAATGAATGATGGATTTCAGTGCTGTCTAGGACCTGCATCCCGAACATTTAACAGCGGATCGTTGATAATGGTTTGATTGGGTAACGACATGCCATAAATTTTGATAAACATTGTACATGAAACGAAACATTTTCGGTTTGGACAAGCTTTTCTTCCAAACTCTTATACATGAACGTCAGCTAGCATTATCAATGTAAGCTCAAGAGATCCGAATTTGAACTGCGGTGTAGAGAGTTCTCAATTGAAGTATCCATCACTGGATTTCCCTCACAAGTAAAGAAGTAAATATCTTTTCAGTGAATCATTTCAAATCAAACTTATTTTCGGAGACAAAGCATTTCGCAACATTAGCACTTAGTCAGTAATTTGATTGTTCATCTCAGAAATTTTATCTTGAAAAAAACTTTTTACTATACTTAAAATCGTTGACCACTCAGAACTTTCTTGTGGAGGCGGGATGTAGATATACGCATTATTGTTGTTCTTATTGTATCATTGCCATGCTCGTTTGAGTCATCATTTTGATCCACTGCTTTCAACTTACTTGCATATAATTGACTTTGAAAATACAGTTGACATTATTACAAGCTACTATAGCATATGTAGGTCTGCAACTCATTAGGTTAGTAATACGTCACAACGCATAGCATGTTATCAAAGTATGATTCTGAACGACTTTGTGAACTTGGTATAGAGCAGTTTCACAATAATAATGGAAACAAAAAAACACAGAATCAGAGTGAGGTGTTTGTCGATAATTTAGAAGAGGGTGGATGCCTGTGAGTGCGTTTTTAGTGCTGCATGCATTTTCACAATTTGAAATTTGGCAAAGCAATCCTAGTCTGCTTGTCGATTGGCTATTGATAAACAAAAGTAGGTTTTCTCAAATTTGTGAATTTCACCAATAACAAACTTTAAACAGCTATGAAAGCAGGTATGAATAACAGATATGAGAGGAGCGGACCTGAGCCTGAAAATTCCAGATAAAACGGCATCAAGCTTCACATGAAGATTAGCGTCACCTAATTTGAGATTTGATTAAATATAAGATATTGACGCAATGTGAGCCATTAGGTAACAGCAGACATGCGCGCGTGTAACTTCATAAATCATGACTGAAATCTTCCCTATCTCTGCATGTTCAAACTTTTCGAAACACCGATTTTCGCCTCAACGAAGATATCGGGCAATTTCTATACATTAGAAGATAGGAGCTCTGTCTTTGATTCTGCTCAACAGTGCATTTTCGCACGCTTTAAAAGGAATTACGGAAAATGTCTTATCAAAATCTTGTCCTGATTACGTCCCTGACAAGCAGAATTTATGAATGGCTAATTGTCCTCATGTGAAGATCATGTACTTTACTGGACGTCAGCAACGAAAATATCACCATATACATTTCGAAAAAAACATACATTTCAAGTGCCAAACTGAACAATGTCTGATAAGTTCAAGGACAAATTGTGTCATCAATGCGCAAAATCTTTCTGAAGTGATCATAGGTGCCTCCCGCAAGTTTTGCGATAAATACGCACATAAAAACAGTGTGTACAAAACGCAACTAAAGCAATTTATACAGCCTATGCGATGTGAACGGAAAATATAATCAGAAAGTTTATTTATCTGCTTTGCGGATTGATCAAAGCGCCTCCTAATTTTAAACGCGCGGATATTCACATCCACTTTTGAAACCAACGTTAGTTAGATAAGGTACTGATGATTATAAAGTTCAATTACTTATGAATTGCGTGAAAGCTTCACATTGACCTATCCTGGCATACATACGGCAACACAGTATATTCCCTGCATTAATGAATGAGTGGTTTAATGTTAATGGATTCATCCTCTGAGACTTGAACTTCTGACGTGAAGAAGTATGCACTTTTGGTTAAGTTTAGAGCAGGTGAACGTCAAATTTTTGTCATTGAAATGAACGTGATTGGGAGATTTTGAACAAAAGTCGATTTATCAATGGTTTGTGGCGAGAACACGTAGGTCTAAATTCATGAATTTAGGAGATTGTCGTGGGTCCTCTAAATCATTATTCAGAAAATGAGATTTGGAATTTTAGCAGTTAAACGCCACCACGGGTTGCAAATGCACCCCAGCCACATTCTAATTGTTGTCCTAGTACTGAAGCTTATCATATCAACAAAACATCTTGACTTTTCTTCCTTTTGATTAGACATTAGCATACTATAAGATCAGTTTATAAAACTTGGTATATTATATGTAAAGTTTATAGCTGAACGTCATTACGGGATCCAAATGCACCCCAAGCAAGATTCACAAAATTTGACGCAACGAGGTTGCACTTGTGTAGGATTAATGAGGAATTTAAAACATGATTTAATTTATGAAGGACATCATCTAACTAAAGGAGTCTAATTGATCTACATAAATGCTAATGATCTACATGCGAGCTCACCAGGCGCGTAAAGGAGGCCTAGGCCTATATTGTGTCATCCACTGACTGCATTGCTTTGCTTAATTGTATTTCCAACTTGTACAGGAATTTCGTGTTTGGTATGTACAAACCGCAAATGGATCGAAGACAGCTTCCTCCAAGGGCTGCGAGACAAGATTGCCCGAACCAAATGTCTGATCAGGACGACGAATTTGCCGATGTTGAAGTTGACGATTTGGTCGCTACATCTAAACAACCATAGACTCCTAGATATATAATGTAGTGGACTGATCACAGAAGCAATGTGCGCGTTTCGTCTTGTGCATCATAGGATCGCTGCTGATTGCATGATGGAAATCCAAGTTTCTATGACAGCTTTGCATCAAACGTGCTTCATATGGCAAGCTAAGTATAAATTACTATGTAGATTTCCATAAATCAAATACTGTATTGGAGAATTTCAAATAGCTTTTGAGCTTTATTAGAAAGTTTTTGGACGCTGTGCTTGAATAGCGCATCGTCAAAATCAAATAGCGCGATCAGTAATTCCTATCTTCACTTAATTCGCGAACAGCAGATATGCCTATACTTGTTGTGTTCCAAGATGCACATCAGGATGTCCATCAAAAAACGGCAGCCAAAATTACCATTTCACAAATTCTCTGCTGACGTTGAGTGACGCGGTCTATGGATTCGTCGTATATACCTTACTTTGCTCCAACTGATAGTCATCGAGCGTGCTGTATTAACTTCAATGAAGCTGAATATAAAACCGTCAGTCTTGATGGAAATAAGAAACGAAAGCGTGTGCATGACGAACTGCAACGAAGATATATTAAGTGATCTTACATCTCTCAATATTTCCTCATTTACCATCCTATTTTTCAAGTGAGACCAGAAGAAAGAGAGACAGTAAAGCAACTTAATCTGCAAGATTGACAGCTGAAAATGATCGGTGATTACAACAAATTGTTAACTATGTATCTATATTTATATTTCATTAAAGCCTTTTATTTTAGCCTTATTTTTGAAGAATAAATCATCATTCCCTTGAAAAGTCTCGAGAAGAGACGATACCGGTAGGGAAATACTTGGATTGTTTTGATTTGGGTTAATTATTTCTTATATTATTGCCATTTTTGATTCTATTTATTTATTGTATATATAGATAGCTATACAGATATCTCGTGACACCTCGAGAGTAGATAGTGGTCCCACCTGTCTACTAGGCCACCCTCCTCATTTTGGGGCGGTGTCCACCACTGTTTGGTGTGGAGTTGGCTGAGCCACACGTGAGTTCATCTCTCGGCTGTTATCCATGTCTTTTCCTTTATCGGCGTTGCCTCTTTTGTTACCTATAGTATGGTATCTCGGACTTGGTTAACTTTGAGTGTTTTTTTATTTTGTGTCAACTCCTTTTGTTTATTCAGTTCCCGATTGTAATGCATTTTTATGATTTTTGTACACTCTGAGTTTTTTGTTATTGCATGCCTCTCCTAGTGAGAAAATAGAGCATTACCTAGAGAGATGGATAGGAGTCTATGTGAACAACATTCCGCTTCAGATATCGAAGATGATGCATCCGTTGCTCCTGACGAAACTTCGGCATCGTCCGTTCTAAGTGTCATATGCAGTGACAATGACGATAATGAAGATGACGACGAAATGCAAGTCATGCAAGCATGGGAGCTAACATCTTCTGATGGGCATGCATACAGCCAGGACCTGAAACCATTCAGGGACGTACTCCTGTTAGAAATACATTTCGCGAGCGAAGTGGCTTTCCAGTTGGATTACATTCGAGAATCAGGGATGAAGCGTTCGCTGTGATCACATGTGCTGTTAGAGTAGACTTTGAGACATACAAATAAAAGCAGTTGGGTTCTTGCTCGACTTCATGGTTTCACTTGGAAGACGTGTTCTCTTGAAGAGATGCAAGCATTCATTGGTTTGCACTTCATAGCAGGTGCTTTCAAACCTACTCTATGGTTGAAAATTTTCCGGAACATATATTTATCGGCGAGCAACATGCAGCGGTATGCACATTTCTGAGTAAACAATGACGAAGAAGCGAAGGGACCAGAAAAAGGCGCCTGTAGGCCATACTTTCTTTCCTCGGCTTCTCTTTACCACATGAACCAGAAATGCCTTCATAGGATAATGATTATGGAATTTCATGTTGTCTAGATACATTCTTAATTCCTAAATCCATGTCCTAAATATGCTTTTATCAGGCTCCAATTCAATGAATCTCAAAATTTTGAAGTTCAAATTGGCAGAAGAAAGAATTTCTATACTTCCAACTCTCCTATATTTCGTTTTAATTGCATGGATTTTGTTGACTCAAGATTTCATGCAATGACTACATTTTATTTGTAGTAACTCAATATCAATCTTCATGCCCAATGTGCGATGAGAATATGCCACCTAAGAGTAGAACCACAGAGTAAGCATGATAGGTACGGTAGCAACTCAGCAATAATTAGATCACCTTTGTGTATGCAGTTTCGATTTTATTTAATGAACTCGAATGAGAACCAGCATCACATGCGAAATATGTAAATTTTTACACTTTTGGAGAAATTTTGGATTTGACCATCGTGATAGCAGAACAGAACGAATAGCATTTTTCAAATTCTGTGTGGAGAGGTAATATAGTTTGTATAAATTAGCAATCCGATGGGTTACCATCACTTTAATACATATATCCTTATCAAGAAGAGCACTTCTTGAGCGTGATCATACTACAGGCATAACCTGCCACTGGAAGAGCAAAACAAAATAACCACTGACAATGATCACAATTAACTTGAAAGATGTAAATGGGTCCGCCTTGCCATTCAGATTTGAATGAATCATAAAATTAATTATACCGATGAAAATAGAATTAAAACTTGAAAGTTCGCCAACAAAGAACAAAAGTCAAAACGTATATTTCCAACTTGGAAAACGTAGTACAAATATACATAACATTGATGTGATGAGTGGTGAAATGATAAAAATGTCCATATACAATGAATGATGGATGGCAGATGAGATGTACAAGTAAGTGAAATGATGATACGGATCGGAAGAAAAGGCTATGCGTAAATCATTACATGCATTACAACTCAAATGTCAAAATTGATCATGAATTATCTGCATATTGAAAAACATGCATGTTCAATAATATTAACATTATCTCACGTCTTAGTATTCTTATGAATGAATAAATCTTAGCTGTGATTTTGTATCTTTTCTGGATTAATTTCTTGTTTTATATAATAATCACAATTTGTTTATAAGTTTTGGAGAGCCGGTCAATATATAATGCAAGGACAGATATACAGTAGCAAGCATTTAATCAGATAAAAATGAAGTTATCAAGCAACTCACCTGTAATAAAATTGACAATGATTGAGAGATATTTAATATTCCGTAGCAATGACCGGCTCTCCTTGTATTTCGTCCGTTAGTTATGTATTGACTGGCTAGAGATTTGGTTTGCAATCTACTTTATCAATCGGCATGAATACTCTTAACATCGAATCGATTTTGCTTGCTTTTGTTGGTACTTCCATTGTTAGAAGGTAGGGGCAGGGTCAGAAGTTTCGTAGATATTCTCAGTAGTGTTCAATACGGTTCAGCATAGAAATCAAACAATAAAAACCATGAAATATCAAGGTAGACCTTCATTTTTCATAGAAATCTATACGACTGCTTTGGTATGGAATCAAGCTACTAATTTAAATGAGATTCGTAACCTGATTTATCTGAAGCTGCCTGTACTTGACAATTTATCATAATTTGTCTTTCTTCCTAACTTTATTTGAATTATTTTGATATTTGTAGATACCTTTCATTTCGGCGATACTGGGAGCAGTTATTTTATAGTAGAATTCTTCTTTACAACTTATGTTTCTCAAGAATGGTGCAAATGTTTTTCTAATTTGGTCATATGCAGGACATTCAACAAAGAAATTATATATTGTTTCAACTTTTTGACTGATGCAGGTTTCGCATAAACGTTCATTATGTAATTTCTTACTTTTGTATATACCAGTCCTTACTATAAGGTCATGGTTATTAGCTCAATATTTTATCAACGTATTTATTTCCATTGGTACGTCTAAATCTAGATAAGGCTTCAAATTCATTTCGAATCTTGCTAATTCCAAATAATTTCTGCCAGTATTACTCTCTTTGGCACTATCGATCCATTGAGTGCGAAAGTATTCAAACAGAGTACAACGTGTACATTTCTCCATCATTTTTTTTATCTACAGCATTTTGATTTTGCCATAAGTGTAATAGGTTGACTTCTTTCAGTAACATCTTCACTTTTGCTGTCCATGTGTAGGAATATTGAGAGTCATTCATATGGTTATAAATTTCAGTATATATTTCTCTAGCCAAATTGTTGTCTTTACTATTTATTAATTTTATCCAGAAAGTGATCGCCGCCCTATAGAAATAGAATTCTATTGGAAAAAGTCCGAATTCTCCGATCAAACAATAGTTTAGGATTGATTTTGCCAAATGATAGTGATTCTTATAAAACTGGCACTGAATCTTATTCATACAATTTAGACTGTTGTGACAACAAAATTCAGCACAGTATTTCATTTTAGACAATGTTAACATTTCAAATGTGTACGTCACTATACTTCCATTTACATGGCCGAATTCTCTTAACTTTTTTTCAGTCACATATGAAGCACGTTTACCTTTTTTTACCAAATATTCAATATGTTTTTTATTGTTTTTAGATATCCACATTCCAAGATATTTAAATTCATCAATTATATTTATATCGTATTTCATATTATCAATTTTTATTTCGATGCTATCATTGCTATGAAACTTGTTAAATATCATTGCTTTTGTTTTATCGAAATTAATTGTTAATCCATTTTCTGTACAAAGGTTTCCAACTAATTTCAGTTGATGCATCAACCCTGTCTCACTTTTACTCAACAAGAGAATATCGTCTGCGTACGCAAGACATGCGATTTGAATATTACCTATCTTAATTGGTCGTGTGAAATCACTATCAACATTTATTTTGATGAGTAGGTCATTCATATATATGCAAAAAAGAGTTGGAGAGAGACTATCTCCTTGAGATATACCATTTTGTAATTGAAATGGATTTGTCTCTTTTCCTTTATTATAATATAATTCCTCTCTTAAAATACTTGAAATTGTTTTACTGTCAGTATATTAGTTATCGTGGTTAAAATTTTGCTGTCAGGCAAAACATAATTCAGTTTGTTGATCAGCAATTTCTTCGGTATTGAATCGAATGCCTTGGACAAATCTACAAAGCATATATATAGCGGCATCTTTTTGTTCTTATATATTTGAATCGATTCTTTCAGTATAAATAAATTATCCAGTCTTGAATTACGGTACCTTTTCTAAATCCCGTTTGACATGAGTGAATAATTTGATTATTATCCAACCATGTATTCAGTCTTTCATTTAAAATCTTTGTAAAAAGTTTTTCTAAAAATGAGGATAAGGTGATGCAGCGATACGAGGTTGTGTTTGCCTTTTCTCCTTTCTTATATAGTATAGGAATAATCCAGTTTCGATTCCATGGTATTTCATTATAAGTTAAAATTTCATCAAACATTTCTTAAAGGATGTCTACGGTTTCTGTTGCATTTTCTTTTAACATTTCATATACAAAGCCATCTGGTCCACTTGATTTAAAATTTTTTGAGTTTTTTATATTTGTTTCAATTTCGTTATGTGTGAATTTAGTATCTAATCGCTCTGTTAGTGAATTTGTTCTCAGAGTCACAGTCCTGGTAGGATGGATGTTGCTGTTCGCAGCATCATTTTCTATCATAGCAGTCTTGAAATGTTCTGCAGTTAGGTTATTTTCTATGTGAGTCTTAGTTTGCTTTGGGTTGAGTATTTTCCAATACCGCTTGTGATCACTATTTTGCTTTGCGGTTTGAAGTTCATTATGTTTGATCTTTCATAGGTACCGCTTCTTTTTTCTAATTTTTTTATTTAAAATTTTCTTTTGTGTCATTAAATTCATCAGATTTTCATTTGATTGATCAGTTTTATATTCCGCTACTATTCTTCTATAATTTATTCGTAGTTTCCTTAATTCATCCGTGTAGATGCGCTTATTATCACATGCGCATTTTTTTCAAAAGCTTTTGTTTTATTTTTGTATAGTTCATCATGAACATTTGTTGCTGACAATAGTGTTGACTTAATACTATTCCTGGGAATTGCACAATCTTTAAAAAATTTACACGAGTTGAAATTGTTTTTATTTGTATCTGTCCATTTGAATGGTCATTATTGCTTTTATCTTCAATGCCTGATGGCATTTCGTATTTAGCCTAACTGGAGTTTTCGTATTCATTTCAATCTCAAATGTTAATGGCGAATGATCAGTGTATAATACAGGCTCATGGACTCAAAAATTTTTTAGTTTATTCACTAATGATTTAGATAGGATTTCGAATTTCATTATGTTGCATTCTATTAAGGTTATTATCAAGGTAGAAGGACTATGGGCTTTGGCAACCGATGCCAACGCCGAGTACTCAACATCAGATGGCAAGAGCGTATCACCAACGACGAAGTGCGCAGACGCACACTCCAACCGCCGTTACCACGCCTTCTAGCTCAACGGCGCATGCGTTGGCTGGGGTACATGCTCCGCATGCCCATAGACCGGGAGCCAGGGGGGTCTAAGGTAGCTGGAAAGCTAACCAATTGCCACTGGTACCAGATGAGCGAGTAATCCTTGCTATTCACGAAAATGAGCTTCTGCCGGGTCGCCGTTGGTGGGTGGGGTCAAGGGGTCAACATAATGACCCCCCAAAATTAGCCTACCTCAGCTGGAAACCTAACCGGATGGGACAAGTGCCAAATTGTTCCTTTTAACCCACCAAATATTGAATGGATACTACCAGAAACTTTCAGTGGTGTGTTGACCCCGCCAGAAGCCCCCATTGACCCCCCAAAATTAGCCTACCTCAGCTGGAAACCCGCCAGAAGCCCCCAAAGCACTCGGGCCCCCCAAAATTAGCCTACCTTAGCTGGAAGCCTAGCCAGATGAGACCAGTGCCAATTTGTTCCTTTTAACCCACCAAATACTGAATGGATACTACCAGAAACTTTCAGTGGTGGGTTGACTCCGCCAGAAGCCCCCATTGACCCCCAAAAATAGCCTACCTTAGCTGGAAACCTAACCGGATGGGACAAGTGCCAAATTGTTCCTTTTAACCCACCAAATAGAAGGTTCAATGATTGGATTCATGAAAGGGAAATTCTACAATCGATGTCGCAGGATTCATGAACTTGTAGCAAATATGTGGTGGAGATGAAACTCTACGAAAGCTTCCTTAGTGAAATTAAGTCAGAAGAAGACTCCTCCTCTGAATACTTGCCTGACTTGCTACACGAATGTGATATTGAAACATTGATCAATTGCACACCGTTCGTTGATCATCTAAAAAAATACGAAAAATATTTTCAGAGGATGTTAAATGGTGAGAAAGGACCAACAGCACAGTTCTGGACAATTTATATCTTTTACATCAATCGTGTTCACCGAGAACTAGAAAGATGCGTCAAGACAAATGATGTCAGTGGGTATATTACGGTATTTCCTGATGTACTCAATATATTCTTTGCCCTCAATCGTCCGAACTACGCGAGGTGGGGCACATTGTTTTATCAGAAATTGAAAAATTGTAACCCCACGCATTTTCAAATATTGAAAAACGGAGCCTTTACTGTACGACGAACACAGAAAGAGTTCAGTCGATCTGCTGTAGACTTGTCTCTGGAGCAATCAGTCAACCGCGACTCAGCTTCGCAAATGAAGGGAATTGTTGCATTCCGTAACTCAGAGAATGCTGTGAGAAGATGGTCAGTAACCATGACGCAAAGGGCTTTGGCGGTTGGAGAATTGAGAGCATTAACTGGTCTTGAAATCGGGGAACATTCGGCTACTCAATGCCAAACATCACGGGTCAAACGAGACAACATGCAAATGAAAGCTCTAAGCGAAAAAATCGACGAATTTTGTAACCCCTTCCTGAATGACACCAATCCACATCTAATTAATATCGCTACAGGACAAGTTGCGGTAAAAGACACGGAAAACTACCTCCTGAATTCATTGAAACGAGGTGAAACTGCAAGAAAGCAGTTCATTGAAGAGTGGAACCACGAACACTGTCGATTCCAGAAGCCCGTGAGAAGAATCCCAATCAACAACTTTGCAGCTCAAAATCTCGCTATCAAACCTAACCAAGGAGCAAAGGCATCGAACATCAAAGCCGAGAATATTAGAGATATGTTCATTCGCATCGTCATGGTGATCGCAGAAAAAACCTCGCTTGACCTTCAAAGATTGATGACATATCCCATTACATTGTATCCCTTGTCAATATCCAACAGCGATGGAACACGAGTGAAGACGCAGAAATCCACCTTGATGGTCAAGTTGGAGACATTGCAATCAGAAATAGAATCCGAAGAAGTATTACTTCCATCTGTCCAGATATTTGATGGAGGGCTTGTTCTTCATTCGGTAGTTTCTCAAACAAATGTAGGAACAACGTATTCCTCAATTGCAAGATCAATTCTGTCATTAATATGCGCCGGAAACTCGAGGGAAGTTCATATATGCTTCGACAAATATGGATTTAATTCTATTAAAGACGACGAACGCAGATCTCGGCGAACAAATGACTTGTCAGTCACCATAACTGGTCCAGAACAAAGCATTCGACAGAGTGGTCAAAAGTTGCTGACAAATTCGTCATTCAAAACTGAACTCACGAAATCCGGGCCGGCAGTTCCGGATTCCTTGTTCAGCGATGCTATGACGATTGAGGATGAGGAGTCGTCGTCCGATATCGATGAGGATTGGAGTGGTGATTCTGACTCCGATACTGAACTATGAGATGATTGGAAAATCAAATTAAAGATTTTTATTCTCAAAACTTTTTTTCTGGCCACCATACGTGCATGTACATATAAGAATAACATTCAACAAGCTTAATAAAATAAATCTTAATTTATAGAATATATAATTCAAAAGTCAAAATTAAACTACGAAACATGAGAAATATTAGCAAACATACAAAAAAAAACATTACCATTACAGCTAAAGGTAGGTAGCTCATTTTGGGGGGCTCGAGTGCTTGGTCAACCCACCACTGAAAGTTTCTGGTAGTATCCATTCAATATTTGGTGGGTTAAAAGGAACAATTTGGCACTGGTCTCATCTGGTTAGGCTTCCAGCTAAGGTAGGCTCATTTTGGGGGGCTCGAGTGCTTTGGGGGCTTCTGGCGGGGTCAACCCACCACTGAAAGTTTCTGGTAGTACCCATTCAGTATTTGGTGGGTTAACCCTTTCGATCCTATGAGGACACGTTGTCGTCACGCTTACATGCGCTATGACGACAGCGTGTCGTCATGAGAAATTTTGCTGACTGTTTAGGCGTGAAGTATTCCAGTTGCTTGTAAAACACGTTAGATGTTGTCTTTAGCGCATATTATGTGCAAACCAACTATATTTAATAGAATTAACCGCTGTAGTCTATTGAGGGTAAGTAACGCATTAGTTTCATGCTGCTGCGATCAGCTGTGTCTTGTGTTTCTGCTGTCTTTACATGATCTGATTGTCGGCAATACAACTCAGCGGTTGCAGTGCGATGTCACCTGCATTCAGTCGAGCCACACATGAAGCATATTCAAATTATTGATTGATAGTAATAACGTCCGGTAAAGACTGCGCGTGGCTGATTCGTTGTTAGGTAGAGCAGCTTGCACGGTATATTGTCATTTGTCACAACTAATTTCTGATCATTCTTTCAATGGCAGCGGCACCATCAAGTAGTACCAGGCACTCAACACGCCGAGTGCAGCCAGTCCGTCGCTATGGTTTTGATTCCGATAACAGTGAAGACGATTCGGACAATGAAGATACGACTTTCATGAAGGACCGAATAATAGCGGTAAAATTCTGTGACAGAAAGGATGTTTATCTGATGTCCACGTGTGACAATGCTTCTCTGGTGCAAAAAGAAAGGATTTCCAAGGGCAATGTTCGAACCAATGTGCTCAAGCCATCAATTGTCGAGAATTACAATCAAGAAATGGGAGGGATAGATCTCACAGACCAAGTTATTCGTCAATACAACTGCGCTCGCAAATCGCATGCCTGGTACAAGAATATCAGCCTGAATTGCATTCTTCGGCTACTTTTCAATTCATGGGCTGTATACAGAAAAGAGAAAGAAAGCAACGTGAGTTTCTTTGACTTCCTAAGGGATGCCATACGACTCTTGACAGATTTGCAATCAACACCAAAGGGAGCCAGAAGAAAAAGACGACCATCAGAGGAACAGCGCACGACTACACATGTGCAAAAAAGAATCCCATCCACAACTGGCAAGAAAAATCCATTGAAGCGTTGCCGTGTCTGTTTCAGCAACGGAATCAGAAGAGAATCATGATACATCTGTGATTCGTGCCCTGACAAGCCTGGGCTTTGCCTGGGTGACTGTTTCAATAAGTTTAAACATGACTAATGTCCCACCAAGTGAAAATTTGATGATTTTTGTATTTTTAAAAAAATATAAATTTTTTGGATAATTTCGACTGTTTTTGCATGTTTTCTGATGTTAGGGGACTATTCGATCTATTTGGCATCTTATTTAGTGTTGGTTGGGGTCAGGACAACACTTTTTGGTCGAGTAAACAGCATTTGAAAAATCCCGAAATTTTAGGATTTTTACAGGCAGCTAGGGGAGGAAGCCACAGATGCGAAACAGGATCGAAAGGGTTAAAAGGAACAATTTGGCACTTGTCCCATCCGGTTAGGTTTCCAGCTGAGGTAGGCTAATTTTGGGGGGTCATTATGTTGACCCCTTGACCCCACCCACCAACGGCGATCCGGCAGAAGCTCATTTTCGTGAATAGCAAGGATTACTCGCTCATCTGGTACTAGTGGCAATTGGTTAGCTTTCCAGCTACCTTAGACCCCCCTGGCTCCCGCTCTACTAGTGAACTGCCAACGAAACGTGTGCTCGATTTCAATCCGACAGCCTCTGGATGGAGAAGACTTCGAGGGCGCCCACACACACGATGGATCGACGTGGTTGTCGAAGATCTCAATCAACTCGGTATCTCCATGGATGACACATCGGAGTTGGCCCTGGATCGACCATCTTGGAGACGAATGGTGTCAAGAGCGGCCTCAACGCCTCACAGGCACGAGTCATAGGCAGGTAGGCAGGCATTCTATTAAAAGTACATTTTCCGATATTGTCTGAAATCTCAAATCTTCCATTTGCAATTATCAAAGATGTTTCATTACAAAATGAAATTATTTCACGACCATTAGTGTTTATAGTTTTATCTTCAGAAATTCTATGCGGCAGGTCACTGTTTTTATTGTCACTTTCATTAGAGATTCTTCCATTTAGGTCACCAATCATTATTATATGCTGTATATTATGCTCTATTATATATCGCTTGATTTTCTGAAAATATTCATTATCTTTATAATTAGATTCTCTGCTTTCTCTGTATGATATCATGAGGAATATCTCATTTAAATCTGTCCATTTACTATTTACCAATTTGAGTATCAGCACGATTCCTTCCTCACTATCTATGTATTCAGTTCTATTATCATTAAATAAATTTTCATATACGGATACTCCTTTTATATTTCTACCTTTCGTCTTGTTCTCGTACGTTGTATGAAAGGCATTATAATTAGGTATAGCAGGTAGATCTAAGTTGCTTTTTAAGTGTGTTTCAGTAAAGCATATATAATTTGCCTCTTTCATATCATTCAAAAGATTTGTGTCATTAAATTTTCCATCATTAAGGCCATTAATATTGACCTAATAAAATTTCATTTTCGTCATCGCATTCAAACAAGTATTATCATTTATGTCCTCACCAGCCTCTTCTTCCGATTCCATGTTAAACATAGCGCCTGGTGTTTGGAGTGTGATGAGTGTCTCTGTTTTCTGTTCTGTAGTTTGTGTGTAGTGGTCGTACTGGTGGTGGTGCGCTTGGTGAGTTGATTGGGTAGTAACGTGGGTAGTCTTCGGTGCATCTTCTTACTCTGAATCGTTCTTCATCTTGTCTTTGTTAAAGTTGTGGTTCATTCTCTCTTCTCTCTTGATGCTCATATCTTCGCTCGTTGTCGTCTCTTCTTGGTTGTTATCTTCTGTAGCTTTCGTCTCTTCTTGGTTGGTATCTTCTGTAGTAGTTGAAATTGTTGTTGTTGTCGTATCTGGGTCTTCTGAAATAACATTGGGAGCTGTAGTGTCCATATCTTCCGCAGTAGTGGCAGTTTACATTCGGTCTTCTCCATGTTCGCTGGTAGTTTTCTTCTCTGTTGTCATTTCGTTGTTGTTGTTCTTGTTTGATTTCAATCTTTTTAATCTTTTCACTGATGTCGTTTAGCTTTCTTAGGATATCAGTCTGAATAATGTCATCTTCAGTTGCATCGTCTGAGTCATCGTTGTTTTGATCTTCGTGTTTCTTATTTTGCTGTTCAGGTGTTCGATTTCTTCGTATAGTTCAGTTAGCTCTCGTTCGCATTTTCATATTTTTCGTCTAATTTCCTGATTTTCTCCTTGTCATCGTCCATTTGCAATTGATAGCTCTTTATTGTTGTCAAAAGATCTTCTCTCGTTTTCGCTTGTTTCTTCATTTCTTCTTCCATTTCTGATATTTTGTGCAATGGGTTTGTTCTGTGCTGTTCTGTGATGTGTGTTATGTTCTGTAATTCGGCAGGAAATAACAATGAAATACAGCTTTTACAGATGAACTTTCTCTTGCTGTGTTTGAAATACTTTAAAATTTCATAGTCGGGTAGGTACACACAATGGATGTGATAAAATTCAGTACATTTGTCACAATTCAACTGCATCTCACCACTCTTGACTTCCTTTACACACTGTTTGCACACTACTTGGGATGTTTCGACTTCTTGAGATGATTCCATTTATTTGCTGTAATAAAATTGACAGTGATTGAGAGATATTTAATATTCCGTAGCAATGACCGGCTCTCTTTGTATTTCGTCCGTTAGTTATGTATTGAATGTATTAGTTATGTATCTCGAACAATAAGATGTCGACGTTTTTATGAAGACTTGCATTATAATGCAGCTCATGAATTTCCTTCGATAATCATTTCCACTAAATACAGATGCCTGTTAGCATCCCTTTTGATATCCAACTTGATTCATACTTCTAATAAAGGGGCTTCATCTCGGTAGCATGTAACCACAGGAAAAATTTGAAAAAAATTAGGTTTTTTAAAAATACTCAAATAATTTTTTTGGACAAGCAGGAGCGTTATCTCCGCAAAAAAATGAATCTTTTCATATAAAAATTTTCACTGTATGCAGATGCTTGTTTGAGTCGACACTCCACTTCACTCTATGAGTAGAACACTAATAAAAATAGAAACCGAAACATTTCTATTGACATACGCAAGCCATGGTCCCATAGAGCAAGTATTGTACTATATACTTGGTCTATGCATGGTCCGCAGAGACTACGCGTATAATTACTTCAATTGTTAGTGTAATAAAGAATTCTACGCGTTTTAACCACATTTTAAATTAGCCTATTGGGTTCTAGACACAGAGGTTACATTGACAACAAAGGTCTGTCGCAGTACATTGAATATCTAAAGAAAATGACAACTATTATGTCAATACAAGACACCAACACCCTTGATTAATCTTTAATCCTTGTCATTCTCTTTAGATATTCAGAAGTTGACATAATTTAGAAAAATATTCATTTATAAAAAACGGAGAATTTTCCATTTTGCACACTGCTTTCGAAGCATGCGAAATAGATATAGACTTCTCGCAAACATTTCAGTACTCGAAATGGAAATCTTTTCCGTGTAACCATGAGTCACGGCCGCTCATTTGAAATGCGCGATGCGCTTTGATGATCCTGCACGACGTAATCGAGAGGACAAGCTTGCCCCTATTCTTTACCCTAATGATTTATTGAAGGAAGCATTATGGCGAGTATATATCCTCAAGGTCAGGGCCCTATCTCACTGTCGATGAGATGCTGGTGGAATTCCACGGTCGGGTCTCAATTAAGCAATATATTCCCACTAAGCCTGGAAAATTCGGCATCAAAATTTTCTGACTTGTGAATGCTGATAATTCTATGCCATTGACTTTCATTGTTTGCATTGGAGCGGCCTCTTCAGAAACAAACTGGCGCGAGGAACATGCAAGTTTCTCAGGAGCTGTCGTTATGCAATTGAACTCACAAAATGATATTCACAGAATTTCTTCTAGGGGTACTGTACACGTTTTCAATAATAAGATTCTTTTTAAGATATAGTTGTTGTATACTCTTCAAAGCTTGGCATGGAGTTATAGCAATATTTTTTCTGGTCTTTCACGTATCTATACCAAGGCAGAAGCATTACGATGGATAATTACTTAACCAGTTTGCACTTGACCGAGCGATTACCTGCAAAGAACACAACTGTGTATGCAACGATACGGTCCATCCATCGTGAGTTGACAGCAGCTTGCAAAACTTTAGCAACTATAGACGAGGTGATCCTAAGCATTCCTACTTTGGGATTCATTCTATTACGAATTCACAATGGCTCTCGTTTGCCGTCGAGTTTCGAGTCACACAACTTACCACAGAAACTAAACAGGCAAGGAAAGCGATCGGCATAAAAATCCCGCAGCCTGTGCTCACTGCAACGTCAGTTACCAGTCCGACTCGACAAGGAAGGTGCCATCTGTGTCCTAGAGCACGGGACAAAAAATCACGATCAAAGTGTGACCAGTGTCACAACTTCGTGTGTTCTGCATTCAATGATCCAACGTGTCCACTGTAACGAGATCTGATCTCATCGTTGCAATAAATGAAATACAAATTTTAACGTGTTTAGAAGAAAGTCATTAGAAGTGATTATACTTCTGTTCTACAGGCATTTTTATTTTCTCAATAACTGTGTAATGAAACTAAAAAAGGAATGAAAACAAATATCATATGTAAAATAAGAAAAGGTAAAAATAGGAGGTAGGACAAAAGTCTGAATTTTTCTGAAATATTTTATCAAAACATATGATAAATAAGAATTGATATGCATCATTGTAATTGCTATTGGTAATTTGGTGCACTTACACCCCATGATGGCGTCTAACTAGGTAACATTAAAGTGGTGATTATTTTTAAGTGTTAAGGGAGTTAGAGTATGGAAAATGTGAAGAGGGAGGTACCTTCAAAAACTACTTACAGTGTTCATCAAAAGATTCAGACAATGTGTTTTTGCTGCTATTCCACGCTTATGTGAGGAATAATTACTTTTAACTTAACATGTTATTCTTCAGTGAAATCAACCTAGATATTTCTCATGCTTCTTTCTTATCTTTTAATATGATGTCCGGTAAACGTAAACATAATTTTGATTTTGTACTGTATAATTTTGCATGTAGCAAATGTGATAGAAATTTGTCTCCAAATGCTATCCAAGTGGTTTTGATGCCAATGAAAAATCAGGAACGAAAAATATTCGCATTCAGGCAGTCATCAGAATTAGCAACCTACTGACGAGGTTTTTCCAAAAGAAGTCGGTTTTTGTTGAGATTCATTAGACGCTGAAAACAAACTCTGGGTCATTTTAAACAACTAAAAGTAGGCCTACACCCTCAACAATAGAAATATTCCTACGCCATTGGATTTTCAATAACGACTCTCAATACAAAGGAATTCGTAAAAAAATCATGCAAAGAATTAAAGAGCAACATTAATCAAGGGAAACTGAAGCATCATATTGATATATCAGTATCAGCATCGCTCGACAAAGCAGCCTCAATCGTTTCAAATAAAGCAAAATCTATATACAAAATTTATGCAATATAATGTGCGTAAAACGACATTTTGGAAGCTGAAGATTCATATCTGAGAATGCATTTATGCATGTTTGGATATTTCTGGTATGTTTCATGGATGATTTGCGAAAAAGACACATTTTACCTCTTAGTTAATGAACTTTTGAACTGTTGTATGCTTAAATAATATCCATTCTGTCTGGCAACTCCTAATTGAATTTTGATGTCTCGATGAAGCATGCAAGCAAAATATCGTTAGGATTCCTGTTCCCTTGGGATGAATCTGACAATCACAGCTATAGTTATCTGATGAATGAATGAATGCAGGCGATTTACAAAAGGAATGCTAGGCGTTGATCAGTTGTAGATGCCGCAACCATTCGATCATTTAGATTTAAAAAAAAACATCACTTTTAAATCAATGTAAGGATCACTATGTAACGGTTTGACAGGAATAAAAAGACCATTCCAAACCAAAGTACTTTTTCAAAGTTTTAAATACTTTGTTCGAAACAGTCAGGTCATCTCAGGTCGGATTTCACAAATTCTCGATATGACTGCTATCCAAGGGCCTAAGGGCAGTAAAACGTGTAAACCGTCACCTCGCCAGCTCCTCCTGGCCGCTTAAAAATGCCAAGGAACAGTGTGTGAAATCCGACAGTCATAGGGCAGCGCGGACGAAGGCCGATTGCCAGTTCAAGGTCAAATATGATCTAGGCAGTGGCGTCTTCACCGTACCTGCGAAGCCTTCTGTGCATACTCAAAAATAATTTACGAACATTTATTAAAAATGAAAAGTGTCATCATTCATTAGAATTCATTAATTAAATTTGATAGCTGTGCACAGACTTCCGGCTCAAAATCAAACGCTGAGAGTAAATAGTTTCATCGTGCGTGTTCGAATCACAGTTGTTTCTTCGAACAATCAAACACACACGCTAGTGGTGTGTTCACACGGAGCATTGATGTTCAAAGAGAGCTGTGTGGCTTGCGTGTGAGGCACTAAGCGTACGCCCTCGCCAATCCCGGCATTCCCGATAGACATGATGCTTTGCCTTCTCCAATTTTTGCAATGAAATTCTAAAAATACGTGCGCTCGTTTACTTCTCTCATTGGCGTAATCTGCAACTGTTGATCGAGGCGCGCTACTTAAGTACAGAAAGGGAAGCGCAGTTCAATTGTCGTTGTCTTCGTCGCTTTTCAGAGAGACTCAACCAATAGCAGATGATGGTGTTCAGACGAATTCTGCGATCAGATAATGAATGTTCGCCAATGAGTGTTGAGTAATGCATCTGACTCAAACACACAGATTCGATAGAATGCCACAATTTGCTTTTACGTGATTGATGTGACGCTATGTTTAGTAGGCCTACTGTAGATGAGTTCATAGCCACGTCTTTCATTGCCGCAGTGCGCACTGAAACCCCGCGAGAAAATGAGTCGTGGGCCCCTCGTCAAAAAGTTGTGGGCCACGTGAAAATATGGGGCCAACAATTTTTCGAAAATGGCTTATTTTGAAGTAAAAATGCATGATCATGTCAATTTGCGACCATTCTCTTCAAAAAATGACGTGAAATGTGATCTCTTAAAGTCGAGGGTTGGCCCCCCAATTTTCACGGTTATCTTTTTGACGGTGGTCGTGGGTCGGCCCTTAAGTTCACACGAGCTCTAATTTTGAATAAGAACGACCCAGAGTTGTCACACACCTTCATCAGCGAATTTGTTGTGATTTCTAAGAAAAACGTATCCCTGATGTTAGTGGACTGGCCCAAAACTGTCATCGATCGGCTGTCTGGCATATCTAGCTAGGCAAGTTTTTCCTTGGAGTAAATAACCTTAGCTCTCATTTCTCTCAGTGATTTTCGCTACATGATGATAGTGCATTCAGTCGTGAAATGTTGCGATAAACATTTTTGGTTGCGATACTTCATACATTTTTGCATGACGCATCGATGGCAATGCAGATAATTAGCCTACTCAAAATTCTTTACTTACCCTGAACTTCATATCATTCTTTATATCATTCTGACCATGATTCTGACTATGCCTGAATTTCAATGCTTGTCAATTTTTTCGTCAATCAAGGTTGCAAGTTGTACTCGTATTATTGTTCATTCATTAAATTGTGAATGAATGGAAGAATCCTCAATGGGTGTTGCATAATATCTCGGTCGCTTCAAGCCTGTCATACAGTGAGGGAGAGAGAAGGGAGAGAGAGAATTCTATTAATAGAAGCGCGCTTTGTCCAGTCCAGCCCGATAACAGATAACTTTCTCGTGCCACTTCGATAGCGCAGCGCAATTAGAAGATTATATTTCAACTCGAGGGTTGAAATAGAGGTCATCGCTTCATTTCACAAAGAGAAATAGCGCAGAATAATCTAGCAGTTTCATTCGTGTCTCGAACTTTTGAAGCTGCCTGACTGACACCTGTGGACATCGCTGTGTAAATTGATTGAACTTATTAATGGATTATAAATCTAATTACAATATAGAAAATGCGAGGAATATCCTGAGCCGAAAATATTGATGGAATGGATTATTTATCAAACGAAATTCGTGTCAGGTAAGTCGAATGAAGTGATGATAGATAGATTTAGTAAATAATAGCGGTTAACCTGCGCACTACACATTATACCAAACACTGAATTAACTGAAATATTTCAACAGATAATTTTTGAATTAGATGTGATGTAAAAAAATGTTCCTCTGGTTATAAATGTTTGACTATAGGTAAAGCAAGCCAATATTTCACGACCATTCAGATCGAATCGTGCGGACAGACTGACATCGTAAACGAATCGCTTCGTATGAATACGGTAAATCCAGTCGAAGCTCGTTAATTCGGACACGGATAATTATAAGACTTCGGTCAATTAAGATCATACGGCCGTGGCTTTTTTTGTATATTTGGCGGCTTATATAAGTTGCTTTTGAATTCAGACTTTCAATAATTAAGAGATAGAAAACCTGGTATTTATGCTCTTAATTATCGAGCTTTGATTGCAAGATACTTTGCACAGCGTTGGCGCTAACTGATGTTTCGCTGCAATGAGATGAAGTCAATTCTGGCTACGTGACATTAGACGGGCAAAATCAATCAATACGGCATGTGAAAAACCAATGAAACAGATTAAGTTAACAAAGGACTTTAATTGAATATCTTTATTAAGTAGGAAACACCGTTGTACTCTTATTAAAGATATTCAATTAAAGTCCTTTGTTAACTTGATCTGTCTCATTGGTTTTTACATGCCGTATTGATTGATTTTGCCCGTCTAATGTCACGTCGCCAGAATTGAATCGAGCTTTGACTGTATGTACAAATTCATTTTTATACTGATTCATGCAGATATTCTGCTATTACTGTCCTGTTTCATCTACCGCTTTATCTCAACTGCGTTGACAGCCATATTGATATGCATTGAATTTTCGGAACTTAGCAATGTAGTCTGCCCTGACGATACGGCCTACATGGTCTTGATATAATCCCTTGCTTTACATACAACAGGATTTCGAAGAGCTTCTCAAATTATCATCAGACATCCTACCGTGTTCTCAGTAGATATTCTATCTAACAAATGAAACGAAAGCGCTGAATTATCAAATCTTCGGTTAATGATTAAGCCTATCTCTATAATACAGAGTAGATTACATTACAAACGAACGTGTCCGTAATCAGCTTTAAACTCGAAAGTAATAATATCCTCCTATGTATAATTGTAATATTTGATATTGCTTGATCGATCAATTTTTCAGTCTGTTTTCGTGAGATTTTATTGCCAACCCAACAATATTTTTAATGAAATCCGTTTCATATGCTTGGGATAGTATGCTGGCCTATAACACTCCTGATCGCCTCTCTGCAGACAAATATTTCCTTTTTATAATTGCAGGGTTATATGATCATCCAATTATGCCGTGTGAGTGATATTATCATTTTGTTATAAACATTAACATAAAATTATGTAGCAAGAGCAAAGGAAACAATTTCTAAAATTGTAATGATGTATAGGATATTTCCAACAATGATATTGCATAATCTTGAGAACCTTCTTTCATATTTCAGACGTTATGGTCTTCAGTCTTCGCGGAACTCGTCACTGCGTCCGAATGTTTCGGTTCTAATAGAGTGTTATTATTTTTCTATTATTGCATGGAACACTTAGTGGAGTGACACCATCGACCTGCGTGAATAGTTTTCAGATTTATGCCACTTGCCACCCTTCTTGCGTTGTACTTTTTAGTAGTACAACGCAAGGGGGTGGCATTTTTTTTGGAAAGTCAAGGGCTGGCCCTCGGCTTTTTGACGACTTTTCGAGGGACTCGCCCTCGTCTTTTAGCTGTGGTCCGGCCCTCGAGGGTCCGCGGACTTATTTTCTCGCGTACTACTGACCACAATAACTACTATTAATGCTATAATTGCTCGAGGCTTGTTTCTCTTGCATAATTTCTATAGGCCTACTCCTGAAGATGAAATGCTTTAATTTATCATTTATTTCTTTTCAACTGATAAGTTTATAGCTCGTTTGAAGTGTACTCATACACCTACAAACACCCCCGACAAGAAAAATAGTGGCCTTGATTTTAATGCGGGTATGAAATCAAATTCGAAAAAATGAAGGATGAACTGAAAACATTAAGCAAAGTTATCCGTATGCCTAATGTTGTCTTGGCAATCAATTACAATTGCATCCTAGTGTATTGAGAGAAAAGCCGCCATTTGAATATAAAGATTAGTCGAAACCCGACGCTTTTGCGATTTTCACTTTTTTTCGCCAATATCTCAATTTTTCGCTTTTAACATTTTAAAACCTGAACTCATTGACTCCAACGTATCGTAGGAATGAAGTCAAAAAAGTCATACGAGATCCATTTATTAACATAAGAAAAACAATCCTCATACAGTTGCCACTCAAAAATGTATTTTAGAGTCACTTTGGACGGCAGGAGAAATAACACATGCACACACACAGGAAAAACTCACGCTTAGGTCACAAAAATGGAATGTCTTAGTCGTGAGATAAGAATTCAACTACAGACTAGTACGAGATCAAAAATTTTAAAAATGAAAAAATGATGTTGTGCCTTCATGAAACTTTCTTAACTGCAGAATTAGAGAAGTATTCGCCCATTCTTAAGATAATTCTTTCTTTATTCGTTGAGATGACAAATAAAATAGATGAAACCTTGACTGACATTGACATGTATTCCACATGCCAACACTAAGGGCTAATAGAATACCTTAGCTGTGCTGGGATGTGCATTACGAGCTATTTTGTCATTAAATTTTTCTAACAAAATCAGTTGCTGTGGTGACATACATGTACCTAACCAATGTACATCCAGTGAGTTACGCCGGAATGTTCCGGCACAGATAATAAATGGTCAGGCTATGTTGTCTGCTTTCAGATTCACTTAAATTACATAAAATTTACATTTGTAAAATGTGTGCAAGGCTCTTATTCGCCGCCACGTCAATTTAAAAGAACGCGTTGCTTTGTATTCACATGATGCTTTGCATAATCTGTAATTTATCGCGTATATTTACAGGCTGTCAAAGCTTCCTCTCAGTCTTCGACGCGAGCTTCGTACACAAAAATTCCCCGATGTAACATGCGATATTTTGCTTTAAGTCAATTCAATGCAAACAGAAAAATAAGCTTCATTTCAATAAGAATTCAATTTTAGGTAATAAATTTAGCATAACATCAGCAACTGACTTTGGATGTCTCAATGTGTATCAAAGACTTACAAACGCCTCTTAATATCAATATTTTTAATATTTCGGATGTTTCATTTCAAAACTTGCGCAATGAATGCTCCAGTTACACAGCTTATATTATTCACACAGCTTATAAATACCATTTACTCATCCATGATGAAGATCAAATTCACCATTTTATTAATCATACTTCAGGCTATAAAGCCTTCTCCTGATGTCTTCAATCCTCTATGAGCGACAATGAGCTCAAAGGAGCAATTGCACTATTCATGTAGATTAAATAAGTACTTGCATTAGCTACAAGAACTGACAAACCGACGGACGAATTGATTACCAACATGTTGTACACGCTTACACAGAAAATCGCATTAACGCGAGACTTTCTGTAAGTTAAAATTTTACTGTTGATGCAATTTCAACCAACACTTTACGACTTACACTGCAAAATGAGTCTGCGTTGTACCTTGTCTATGTTTTCGCTGTATGAAGGAAGGCCGTTCCAATTTATATAATATATAGTTTATAATATATGTGTTCCACAGTGAACTCGAGTTTAGTTATCTGCTATATTGAAGCTAGCTGCTTTGGTTAGATAAGTAATGCACATCCAGCAAGAGAGTAAAGCATGGTTTCGTTGCTCAGTCGCGTAATCGTCAAGCGAATAGTGCGCTCGCTTCAATTGTCTTTTTGCTTCCCCAATGTTGCTACACGGTATAAAGCGAGTGTGATGAATGTGGGATGTAATTTCAACTAGATCGCTGTATCGATTGTCTGATGATCCTAGAGACAGTCAATTGCGATTCATTCATAACACGATCCTAAGGTCACGGGAATTCTTGAACTAATCGCATTGAACAGTCGCTTTGCTTCATCGCTGATGAAGAAATCAGCAACATGCACTAAAACAGACAGCGACGCTCGATGAGGGAGGAAGCAATGCGATTTAGTAGGGCGATCTATGGAAAAACCTGTTGGGCGACAGCAAAAATGATTAATGACACTATATAACAAGGGAATAAATTAAAGAATGGGAATGCGACCGAGCGACGAAGCGATACTGGTGGAAACGGGAGAATTGCACTTCTTTCAAATTGATGAATGGCATTATGCAACCTGAGTGGAATAATGCGTGTTAAGAATGAAACTGATAAGGACAAAAGTCTACGAAGTTGAATTCCATCTGAGGTCTCACGGGATGATTTAACTTGATAAAAAGTTCATCATAATTGGATGGAGTCCGGCTCGCATTTCAGCAGTCTATGTCTTCCTCAACGGATTCATCTCTCTCCTTCTCTTCCTCGTGCACTCGTTCTTTATGAATTGGTCGGAGTGGCTGATCATCCTCTTCACCAAAACTTGACTCCTGTGAGGAGGCGACACTGACAGTGTCATGGGTCGACAACCGGGCCTCGGTCACTGTCGCCTGCGACTTCTCCGATTCGTAACTTGTCGACATCTCCATTACCTGCAGGAAAACAGTAATACATGTGAAATTTACTTCATTTCACGTCAGGCACCGTTCTTTATTTGTTTTCAACACAGTGACATTTATTTTTTAAAAGCGTACCCTAAGTTCCTCCCTTGATAATTACATTTTTCAAGCAATATCTATTTAATGAATGCCAGTGGAAATTAACTTCATATGCTGATTGTGTCTCTCAAATTTGCTCCGGATATGGTTGCATGTTTAAGCAGGTAGATGTGCTGATGCTGAGGGATTCGAACTGGGCTTTACTCACTCTGGCAATCCTCGTTTTTTAATGAAAGTTGTCATTGTTGTTTACTTATTTCTTGTGGACATTGAACCACTTATAACGACACCATTACAGTGTCATTGTCAAGCGAAGTACTTTTAGTTCATTTGTGGTTGTCAATGTCGGGGGTACATAACCGTGTAGGATGTGATATTCGTCGAGCAGGCAGTAGAAGATTCTCATAGCCTGTTCGTCCCCTTCTTTGACTCAATTCTGTGACACATACGTTGGGCCGCAAATGATTCGATGACACTGACGGCTTAATTTTTCATGTTTCTACTTGTCGTATTCAGTTTGATGAAGGCATGGCTACAGTCATCACTTACTGAGCATATAATGCTAGAAAAAAACTCATACATGCATAGAAAGGATTACATTGTCTCAAGAGTTGTGGATGGTACGAGTACATCGAAATTAGGAAACACACGTTTTATAGTGTAAAAACAATACAAAATAACGTTTAAAAAAACAAGCTAAAAACACTGATATTTTAGCCATATTTAAAACATAAATATATTGTCACATTTTAAATATCACAACAATGTATTATTAAAATCTATGATATCATTCATATTAATTCATTTCGTCAACAAAAAGTGCGACATCAAGTTTAATGCCATTATTAACATAAAGGAGTGGGAAATCGCAAACGTGATGCTATTTACATATCATCTTATCTCTTGCTAATCAGGAATGAGAATTTAATCACAAATTTTGCATTACTGATGAGCAATTTTTTAATCAAATAATTGCTCAGGATGCCTATTTTCGGATAAATTTTATCTCTTTATATAACTACACTTGATGAAGCTGCATTGGCATATATTTTTGCGGAATGTAGGAAAAGTATATGAACACATAATGACAATATGATATAAATTTGATGGCTAAAAGAGCAATATTATTTCCATTGATTCACGAAAACTACACATTGATGATGGATAGCTTTCGATGAAACTGAACAATGGTATGCACTTTTGATTAATCTCATACTTGATCCATACTTGTGAAATACTTGATAATGATGCCCATCAGTGACTTGTACTAAAAGATCTAAAAACTAGCAAGCCATAGCATGAAACTAGGAAAAAAGAATTATATGTTTATGGACTTAGGTCAATGCATTCACTGAACAAGTACATACGCATAAGTAACATAGCCTCAGTGTTCGTAGTCCGTCAGCTCAAAATTTTCGGGCCACGGTATTGGATATACTTTAATGAACTTATACACAGCATTATGTACTTTCGTAGATGTGCGCTTATGCTAGTCAGTCACTACAGTAGATAGCGTTCATCATTTTACGAGTGAGGAAAAAAGAGACAAAATAACAAATCTTTGATACGTATAACTATAAAACAATAACCAGAGAGTCTTCAAAAATATCCATGGCTTTATCATAATCGGGTAAAAATACATGTGGCTGATGACCACCGATGGAGGAAGATTTCATATCTTACAATCATCATAAGCAACATAATTCGAAAGTTTTCAGCCAAGATAGAAATTTAGCCAAATAGAATTTCAATACAAGCTGCTGATATTTCAATAATATAAAAAAATTATCAACAGCATGGATTATAATTCTTACCTTGATTGATGACGATTTCATCATCGCTTCACAATGGTATAGGAGCTACTTTTATCGCGTTTTTCTCGAATGACATCTTGCAGAGCAAAAATTCAAGCGCTTTACTTTTGAGTACAGATTCTGCAGCCTTCATTGATGCCCTTTCTTGCTGCTTTTTCAACTAGCCTTGCTGCTTCTTGAAATTGTTCAGCTCCTCTTCATCTAACTGGACCTTCTGCTGTAACTCTCGCATTAGTTTTATACGTGCATCATAATACCGTTATTTCGCTTCAATATCCTTTTCTTTTCGTTTCAGATTCTCCTCCAATGATATGGATTTTTGATTGGTTATTTTCTCTGTTGCCACTTGTTCAAATAATTCATTCCTTTGTTCTGCTGTAATGGCACTCCTGTCTTCTTGTCATTTCATTTTTTAGCTGGCATGTGCTTGAAGACACAAATCCTTCAAATGCTTCGTCAGTGGCAAAGTTGCAGCAGTCCAATTCTTCACTCGTAAACAAGACTGAGTGACTATCAAAGCTTCGACTGTTCTAGGGTCCAGTAAATTTCTCTTTTTTGTGATTATATCACTTTGCTTTGAAAATGCACGCTCAACCTCGGCGTGGCCATGCGGAACCACCAGCACGGCTATCACAATCGTCAAAAGCAAAGGGCTGCTTGATATTGGCGTAATGAGCACCAGATATCCAAGATGCATGTGTCTGTTGCGAGGTCTGTATTTTTCTTAGTGCATGCGGATTTCGACTACTGAAGTTCCAACATGTACTTTCAATAAATTTGGAAGTTGTTTGCCTGGACGTTTTATCCATCTACAGTACTTCCCATTCGATTGGTTTGAAGGATCGAGGATTTGGCATGCTTGGAGTAGCCTGTTTTCAAAAAGGAGATATTAACTCAACTTGGATAATCCAGCTTGAAAAATTCCTTCAGCACAACATTTTTGATCATCAACAGAGAGATACAAAGAGTCATCTTGCAGATTCACCCATGCTTATCCGATAAGGTGACAACCAAATGGACTCATTCATGACGTCGATTTCCCACATTTTCTTCGGGACTTTATCTGGCTGAATGAATCGAAGGAACCACTGCTTCATGACGTGCTTCAACTTACGATTTAAGCTATGGATGTGCGTGCCATTCTTCTGAAACATTTTTTCAAAGCTAAGGAAGGGCTTCAGAACTTCCGCTAAAAACTTCAAGAAGCATTCTTTCTTTGTATCTTGAAGCTCGTTCGCAATTCGGTTGAAGTATGCACCAGTTTCTTTGAATCGGTAGAGCGCTTACACAAAGCCTCAAAAAGGCTGATTACGACTGCTGGAGTTTGGAAAGGGCGGTTCTCTACGAATCGAGGAGGCAACACCTCTTCGATTTCTAGCATCTTTGATGCTGACAGCAATTGCTCCGATTGTGTAGTAAAATATTTAAGTTGACGATAAATATTCCGGACAAGTTCTTCAATTTTCCCTCCCAGATGGGAGGACTTGCAGACATAATGGGACACATTGTGTAAGTGATGTAATGAAAACAAAATTCAGAAGACAGGAACATTAATTAGTGCCGGCACTACAAATAACTAAGAAAATCTGTACAAACTCTTTGACGAACAAATAACTTGCTTCTGCGAAAAATAAAGAATTATTATGCCGGCCACCTTCGGACACGGGGAAATCACCGGATTAAAACTGGATAACTAACTATTACGTGAAAAGTCATCTTTGTGATTTTCTGTTAGGCAACATCGAAAGAAGGTTGCATGGAAATAAGAGCTGTCAGAACACAACTGTTTAAAAATTTTCGAGCCGTGCTAGGTCTTCTGTTTTGATGGGCCATGCTACCGAAGCATGCACAAATGCGCTTTTTATGCATGTAATATTTTCGACATCAAGTCTGTGTCCTTGTTCATCATAACCTCCGTAACTCGGCGTCCGTACATCCAGGCCACGCATCCTTCGTAGATCACATGTACAAAGTCAATCGTAAAGTTTGACCGCATCCATGCATCGCATCATTCAGTTTTCGCTCTTGGTGAGGCATACTATGTATTCTGCTTTGATGAGGCATGCTCCCGAAGCATGCAAAAATGCGCTTTTAATGCATGTACATGTTGTAGACATCAAGCCAGTGTCTCAGAGAGTCCTTGCTCATCTTAACTCCTGATAAATTGTGTAAATTCTTTTAAACACTACCAGCAGCCTCCCAAGAATGTCACTCTCACAAAAAAGTCCTCTGCAACTTCTAACGAGTTGTTGCCACTTGCTAACTTGGTGACCTGTGGCTGTGATGTGGGAGCTCCTCCATTGCAGCGGATAATAAGGATCAGCACGGAGAGGACAAACCTGTACATCTATGATGCATCCATTTTTTGGCAAGTTGAGCAATGAATGATAAGTTCCTCCGTACAATCTTCCTGCAAAGACCACTAGGAAACTTTCCTTCATCTTTCACTGACTCCTGATCACTCCAGCTGATAAGAACCGTGGTCTTGTTGACTTGATGTCCAGGCATGCCTTCCATTCCAGCATATGATTTGACAGACTCCGATACAGTAAAACTTCTATTTAATGGACACCATTTTTAGCAGCTCAAAGTGTCCATTGAGAACAGGTGTCCATTATGTAAAGGGGTCCATCTGCGTTTACTTCAATACTCACTTTCTCGTTATTATTATCGTTTTTTAATCATATGAAAGTACTTATAGTGGTTATATTCTGCACATGCAGCGTATATTAGTATTATGTAAATACTGAAATTATTTGCAAATACATTATAGAATATATAATATTATGCATATATTATGTTATTGTATATGATCACCGTAAACTCTATTCGTACTTCTGTATCATGAGAAACTTAATTATTTGAATAATTTATGCTGTTTGCTACGTGTATACGAATTTGTTAATTGATATATTTTCTGGTCAGTGAATTATGTCAATGATCACTTAATATATATATAAGATTATAATGATCTACACACTTTCCTTTGTCATGAAGTTAAAACCAAAAATTAAATACATCGATCAGTTTAATTGAACATGTTTTATAGAGAGATTTCTTCTCACAAAAAGGTACGCAAGTTCAGAAGATAACTGTCTATTGTGGTTTAAAAAAATTGTCAATATGAGTTTGTCTGGCCACTTTCGAACTCTTTAACTACATTATGCGAAAACGTTCTTGAAGCTTAATTATCATATCTACACTCTCTTCGTCATTGGATTCCATTGCCCTTGATAATAAGTCATTTAAGTGCGTTTGGTATTCACTCCATGGTTTCATACCTGTTAGTCTCTCTTCACATTCTGATTCAGATTCAGCATCTGATGGATCAGGATCACACGTATCTGTAGGATCATTGGTTTCGATGTTGTCGTCGAAGCTAATAACTTCGTCTAGAGTGATTTCGGGATCAAGGATGCGGTGGTAAGAATCTAGTTCCAAGTCTGTTGAAACCGCTTCCGGTATATCACTGTCTGAGGGAAACTTGAATCCACATTTGTAGAAACACTTTTAATCGCAGATTTTTCTAACTTCTACGATGCTAACTTCTCCCGATGAAAATGTCTGTAGAATTTCTTCTTTTCTTCCCAAAATGTTGCCAATTTGGCTCTTCCCAACTTTCATTTCATTGGCAATTTTTCTTACTGGCAAGCCCTTTTCACTTAAACGAATGTATTTCACTTTTTCTGAAAGACTCACCATTGCTTAAGACATCTTTTATCATGAAAGTCAATTAAGCGATTATGTCACCTCATCGTGAGTGGCCGACGGGTTTGAAGAGTTTCAGACAACATCATCAATCTTTTGCTTGGTTTGGACTGTTTACAAGTGCGGCAATGTGTTAATTTAATTATTATGAGATGGGAATAATGTCAATTCGTGTCAATCATCGTGTTTTCATAACAAAACTTAAGACGAGATTGCCATACACAGCAATCTCATCTTGAGAATTAACCACTTTGATGATGTGTTTGTCCACACCTATTGAGGGAAATTGTCACAAAATGTTGTCCATTGTCCACGTTGAGCAGGTGTCCACTATGGCAAGGGGCATTCCAATGAGAAATGCAAATTATGCAGGACAAAGTGTCCATTGCGTACGAGTGTCCATTACGGAGAGGGTCCACTACAAACAGGTTTTACTGTATTATAACCAAGTCATCCGCGCAGAGGATCTCTAGAGGGCATATTCAACGGTAATCCTGCAAATAGCCTCCATAACGATGGTGATGAGGAGGGGATTTAGTTACTGAAACTTCATAAAGTCCAACATTGAGCGTGAACTATTCACCAGTTGCATTGTACCGGCTCATCGATTAGAAGTCCTCTATATTGTAAAGCGACCTTTTGCTTTGTGATAAAGATAATTCAAATTTCAGATTAGCCAGCTACTCCTGAATTTTTCTGAGAAAACGTTCAGGCGACTTTCTTAAAATGTTTAACACTGATCTTCTTTACAAAAGTAATTCATACACTATCGCTCATTGTGTCGGCGTTGAAGACTGTTCCCTTAAGTCTTACTTTTATTAATGATTGACTATCTCATGACGACATGAAGTCGGCTTTTTTTATTGAATGATATGAATGATGTCTGAAACTTAACTTTACAGCCCATATCTGACAAAATGATTTGACTTCGGTTGAAAATGTCATATTTCTCACATTCTACACATGTTAAGCGCAACAAAGAGGTAAAATGAAAATACCTTTGGTGCCTGTTCCCACCCTCAGCTAAATCAGAGATAGATAGTAAACAATTCAAATCAAAGATTACTAATGCTTTTCAAATAGGAGTAAAGTTGGCAATGTCATGCATTATCCGTCTATACATCTGCTCTTAAGTTCTCTGCGAAGTTTAATGAGGAAACACCGCGGCTTTCCGCGGAAGTTTTGCAGTTGCCCAACATTTTGAAGACCTTTAACAGAGCAACTGAAATATTCATGCAATGCTTATACAAATTGTTAAATTTCAAAAAAAATCTCGAACTGCTATCTAGGAATGAACTTTGTCGCAAGAAATTTCTTTGAATCTTTCTTGTGAAGTTTATGTCTTTGTTTTACAGTGATCCACATACCTTCCACAGCTTCAGCGCAAAAACCAGTAATTCTCTTTATGGTTTACATCTGAATATGTGCAACTCATGTCGGAAACTGTTGACTGGTTGTGGCAAGGTAGAATTGTTAATATTTTAATTGATACGACAGCCTAGTCAGATCATCAAAATAAATCCAGCGAAATGTGACTTACGTTTGACATATCTGACTTCATTGAATGATTATAAAGATACACTCAAGTATTTTCTCCTCTCACCTTGCGTGCCTCTTCATAGACACGTTCGCGATCCGCTACTTCACTGGCGTCCTCCTCTACACTCAATTCGCTCTGTCGGGATTCGCCCCTCCCATCGTCTACTGGATCCGACATTTCAGTGCGTTCAACCACCACATCCAAAGTTTCCGAGAAGTAGGACTCGCCAACATCAGACACGCACCGAATGGTGATACTGAAAGTAAATGCGACTGCTATTGTCCTTGGCAATAAAGACAGACTTTATTGAGCATAATCAGCGGTTCTTCCTATATTTGCTTTACACCTTTTCCAACTCATTATCAACTAACTAAGTCTGATAGTAAATTGACTCAACTCAGTTGTCTTTAACGCTTAAGACCTTGCATTATTAGTAAAAAATCTCAAATCTGACTTGAAGGAATATAATTTCAGTTGCTTTGTTACGCAATTAACTCATCAATTTCCTCAGTTCAAGTACAAAATATCTCATATCGAATTTAGATTAAGCGATTATTACTTAGAAAGCAGTCAACTTTGTCAAGTCAAGAGCTACAAACTACTTTCAACGATCAACACCACTATAAATATGGTAACTGTCTGAATGATATCAACTTTTGAATTAAAGATGTCATGTATGTAATAGCTCATATAAAGCAGAGGATCGCTGCTGCTTACGTGCGACTTGGAGATTTGCAAGCCAATTGAGTAGCTCACACAATACAGCGTACATTTTCCTAACTGCCTTGACAAAGGACCAAGTCTGACACGTCGGCACCACGATATTAACTATTATTCGCTACCTCGTGCCTTATCGTCGCAAGACCTAGATAAGGTCCGCATAATGAGAATTTCAAAAACTAACGACAGAAGTTCAACATGAACTACAGCAGTCGCATCACAGCGCATTGCATCTTTCATACTAATGTCGGAACGATCAACTTCTTCTGTTACCAAAACCGAAGTGAAAAATAAAAATAAATTTTTAGCAGTGTATGTTGACTCTTATACCTGTTCAGCAAGAGGAGACGACAATCAGATAGGCCTATATGATTCAATCTGAAACTTCATGTCTTCTCTAAGTCTTTTGATTGCAAAATTTATTGAACAAAACTCAAGCTTTAATTTTGTTAATATTCTAATCTGACGGTGAAATAAGAGAAAAATGAAGTAGAAATCACAATTTATCTCAAATTTATCTTGAATAATTAATTGGCACTATTGCCCTTGAGCCGTGATTATGTTATTGGTACTACAATGATTAGGTAGTGCAGATTAATCACAAAGTTGTATTTTCATGATGATGATAATTGTAAAGTAACAAAATTGCTGAATGACTTGAGAAAATAGTTGATGACTTGAAGATTCTAATCCTTGCTGAACTGCGAAAGAAGAATGCAAAATCAGTGAATTTCACGACATGTATCAATAATCTCAAGTCAAATTGAAAATTGAATTTGTACTGATGTATTTTACTATTAAATAGACAACATCGCTTTTGGATTGCAAGAGGTGTATCAAGTAAATTCTCCTCACACTTTCAGGTCTTCTAACACTATTCATTTATATTACACTGTTACAGAAGAGACTACCTGGCTATGTTTATGATTCGAAGACATTCACTAGATCTCGCATGAACTTGACAACATAAGAGATCATTTGTGCTGATGTGGTACATTCGCAATTGATGTGTTTAAAATCATGTTTTGCTGTTTGTCCCTACATGTCAATAATTATTAGCAACAAACCCGAGCGACTGCATGACTTAAGAAGATTCTAGCTAAAAAATTGGAATATTTCATATATTTTAAAATTTTGTGATTACATTCTCAAAATAATTTCTTTATCATCCGACAGCTTTCTGCGGTCGTAGCTACTCAGATATCTGAAGCGCCTCGCGTTGCATTGTGCGCGTGCATCGTTTGCTCTGTCATTGTCAGTCAATACATGCATGCATGCCACTCTATCATTCAATATCAGCAATACGCGAGTTTGGACGTAAAACTTGTGTTGGGATTACACGCCATGTCAAGAGAAAGCTATTTTTCTACAGAATACGAAACAATAATCATATTTGCGGACACACTAACGCCTTTTCCATCAGAACTGCGATGTTTCGACGTCGGCGTATTACCTCCATTGATTTTCCGTCTCAGACTGAGCGTCAACGTGTTCTATGCTCAACTCCTCGGTATGAACGCCATATTTTTCAGTTATTCAAGTCCCTATCATTCGTTCTATACAACACTCGCTCTTTGAATAACAAAGTTGATGAGCTCATTCAGATCACCTCAGAGAACCAGGTCGACGTAATGATGTAGGTGGAAGCGTGGCACGATTCAGACTCAGTCTCTGTGCAGCGTCTACAATCTTCTGGCTACAACATATCAGATCACTGTTAATGTGAATCATGGTGATGTGGCTATCGTTTCTACATCCTGTATTCTCCTTGTTCGTGTACCTATTGGCTTCTGCCCCACGACGTTCGAATTTCGTCTGGATCTGCCTCCTGTATTGTTGTCCTATTTTACCGGAGAGACGCAGTCACTTCGATGTTCTTCACGGAATTATCTTGTGTTCTTGAACTGATTTCGGACTCAGGAGAACCTGTTCTGTTAACAACATTTACATGGAGTCTTCGAATAACTTGTACACTCTTCAGTTGAGTGACACATTCTCCTCTTATGGTTTTGCGTACCCTGTCAATCAACCAACTCACATCTATAATGGTATCACCGATCTTGTGTTCTCTAGTCTTAGCTCGCACTTCACTCCCATCCTAATGTTTGACCCTGGTCTTTCTGATCACAGGTTCTTTTAAATGGGAGTCAAATCTTAAAAGATCACCTCCTGTCTATAAGTCCATCTCCTACCGCCCGTGGAACCAGCTTATTATGCAAGACCTTCGATCAGACATCTCTCGATCAGTGTTATGCAGCCCCGAAGAATAGTGCGGACTTAGTAGTGATCAACTTGCTCAATGCTATGATACCACTATTAAAAGGTCCTCGATGATCTTGTTCCTCTGCGTTCAGCTAAACTTCGACGTCATAAATCTAATCAGTGGATGAGTATAAATTGGCCAAACGTCTTCTTCGACGTGTACAGCGACAAGTAAATGGTGCAAACAACGACTTCCTTTGTTCTGCATGGAATACATGTATACACGTAAAAGTACCATAGGAATGTTCTTCGAAAAAAGAGCGAATTGCACTGATGTAATAAAGTTAAATGAGTCTCGCAATTCCGCACAGTTATGGCGTTCCTTAAGCCACCGCCTTGGCCGTGATCGCTCTGCAGACAGTGCTTTCTTCACTGCAAATGACGTTCAATCCGCAACAGCTTATTCTCCTCCATCATTCTCCACTGTCCTAGTCATTTACCGCCTAGTTGAATTTGAGCCTGTTACTCCAACTGCAGTAGCCTCTGTCATTCAGTCCTTGCCTAATGAACAGTCATCCCGTGATCCGATACCTGTTAAGCACTTGACGAGCTGCATTGACTGTTCCCCTTTTTTGTGCTCCTTAGTGAATTCTTCAATTACACAATGATTATTTCCATCTCATCTTGTAACATCATGCGTTGCACCTGTCGTTGCAGAAGTTCTGTACAGCAGATGACCTATCCTCCTATCGCCCGATCACCAACCTGCCATTTCTGTCAAAAATCATTGAACGAATTGCTCTTAAGCAATTGCGTACTTTCTCAACTCTGCTATCCTCAAGCTCAGCAGTGACATCTAAAGTACTATGGACAATGGGAAGATTACTTTGTTTTCATCCGTCCGATACAAGGTGCTCATTGATCGTCTATCCACATTATTTGGTCAATCTGGAGTTGTATTAAGATGGTTCGACTCTTATCTTCGAAGCCGTCACCAAAAAATACACTTCCGTGATACTTTTCCTTCACGTTACCGGTTCATGCAGGTTTGCCGCAAGGATCAGTACTCGGACCAATTCTCATTTCTTTGTACATTATGGATGTTATTCCTCTTATGGAGAGCTTCAGTCCCAAGGCACATGTGCTTGCAAATATACGGTTCATGTGCTCCCAATGACTCGTCATCATGATCTTCGATACTGTCATGTTATGTCAGTGCCCTGAAAGATTGGTTGAGGTCTGACGGTTTGCAGTTGAATGCCCAAAAGACGAAGTTCATGTGTCGTCAACGCCGCTGCTCGACTCGTTCTCAATTTCCCAGGGTCAGCTCACATCACCTCCCCACTTCAAGATCTTAAGTGGCTATCCGTGAGGTCTCGCATCGATCTACGCCTTGCCATCCTTGTGTATGAATGTCTCAACAATTGCTCTCCACCGTATCTTCTTCGACTGATGGTACCTATATTGTCAGTGTCAAATCGCTCGCGTCTGCAATCTGGGGCCAAAAACTCACTCTTGTTTTCCAAGAATGCGTCTAAATACAGTCGCCAAGAATCATTTTTCAGCATCAGCCGCCAGGGTGTAAACTCGACAGTCCTCCTCAGTAGCTGTTGCCTCAATCGAGTCCTTACGTCCTTTCAAGAAAGTTGCAAAGAATTTCTTTATGACTGACATATCTTGATATTTTTCATGGTATGTAATTTTTATCTAACTTCTGTAAGGTGGCCTTGAAACCTCTATGATAACGCTACTGTGATAAATCGTTATCAAATCAAATTTAAGCATTAAAGACGGATTTCCTTCGTTCAATTTCGACCTAATTCAATTGCTGAAACTAAAATACTTAATTTCGATTTCTATCTTCATGGTTAACGACTTTCTATGTCATATTGAAGCCTAATGACTGGCAGTGAATAACGAGCCGAATTTCATAGAGAGCAGTACATCTCTTTGACCCTGAAACTACGCACTGCTTTGCTACCTAGGGTACGAACTAGTCCTATTGATTGGAAGGTCTTCCTTAATGTCAAGAGTTCACCCTGCTGTGAGTTTGAACTTGCTGAATTGTATCTGATCATTATTGCATGATGAGTTTTTGTCAACTGTCGTGCATGCACGCACAATATCATAAAAAACCTGGAAGTACAACATCTCGCTTTTTGATAAACAACTGCCATTTGCTTAATCCATGCAGTGAAATCTTAAATCCAGTTACATTCGTCAAATAACTTACCTCAGTGGCTGACAGACGTCAATATTCGTCAACAGGACCGATGTTTTGCTGTCATAAACCATGGCCTCTTCAAGTCCATTGACAAAGATCCGGTATCCGACAATGCCTTCGGGACAAGTGCTTCCGTTAGGAGCTACAATTTGACTTGGTCTCCAACCTACTTCTATCCAGTCAGATCCTTGATTGATTATGTGTAGGCCTCGCGGTGGAAGGGGGCATCCGGGACGTGGAACAGAAGCTAGCGTCATTTCAGCAGTCTGCGTGCGTGCCATGCGCAGTGTAGCTTTCAATTCTGTCAATGAGCGCGTGAGATCCGTCACCTGAAACAAAGTAACTAAAATGAACCTTAAAAGAAAATCGCTGAGATGAAACGAATGACATGCAATTTTGCATTTAATTATGAAAAAACTAAATGCCTCACTTTGAACCTCTTTTTGCTGATTTCTTGTGACATCATATCATTTCTATGCTGCTTTATCTAATGCCATAATTAAATGCATTCACAATGGCTATTCATGAATACTCAATTTTGCTAAAGAGTGCAGTTTGAGATCTACATCATTCATTCAATTTGATGCCATTTGATGCATGACGATCTCATTAAGAACTTGAAAAATTAAGTTAAATTTAGCTTATAAACATAAAAAATGCTTATAAGACTGAAAAAGAGAAAACATTGTGGGCTAGAGCTTTGGCGAATGGGTTGTCTACGGCAAAGCATTTGACATTCATCAGTTGCTTTATGTTAGTCTGAGGTCCATGTAACATTCCAAAACATAATTAGCAAAGCAACTGAAGGAAAAATATTCAAAATAGATACAGGAAACAGCCGAAAGGTACAAGTGCAACGGAACAAGTCTTTCCGTCAGATATTTGTTTAATTTGTAGCAAAGAGTGTGTTGCATACCCAAGGCTGCGTATGCGTAGAGAGATTACTTTTAAATTGCCAACACTTCAAGATATCTTCAGTGATCCAATCATTCCAGTACATATTTTCCAAGATGACAACGCTTCTCGACATCATTCATTCTTGGTGGAAGCATTTCATCAGAGGGGACTCGAAGCACTGACTGTACCATAATATCACTGGATTTTAGTGCCACTGTGCACATGCCGGGAAAATACTCGTAATTATTTCTAACAGGTCTTTCATTTCTAAGGGAATGAAAAGTGATTCCATAAAAGGCGATTGATTTTGAGTTTGCCTCGAAACGCGAAGAGTGATATTTATGGTATGCTAATGATGGTCCTACCAGTTAATGATTTGACGAGCAAGTTGGTACTATGAATATGAAATTTTATAAGTTCACCTCTACCCTTATTGTTTTGAATGTAGAGAACATCTTTATTATACTTTCAATATGGACAATCAGACGCGACATTCAATACTTGGCTTACTGCATTAATGCTCAATCAAATAACTCATTGTATTTCTATCAGTACAGATTAACATTTAACTGAAAATAATCATTTATTTAATCCTCATTTCTAAACCTGAACGCATAATATCCCAGTTGGCATACACGCATTTCGTGGATTGAGACAAATGTACAATGCTTCTCGATCACTTTCACAGTAAATACTCTCACATATGCATCAATAGTCATTACGCCAGGGGAACCCACATTTTCTATGCACAAACTTTATTTTAATAGAAAGAGACTTTCTTTATTTACTTTACTATACTTCAAATTTGAAATGAGTAATCTTTCTCTTGGTAATGCAATGTGGCATATCGCGAAAGTGCTTGAGATTGCTTCTTGTTAAGCCAAGTTTTCATCTTCTGAAAGAACACCTCAGGCACTGTCAGCCATTGAACATGGATTAACTAGGATACTTTACAATTCACCAGTATTTCCTAAAAGGCTTCTCCATTTCATGCCGCTGAAGATCATCACATGATTTCTGTTTATCTTTAGTTTAGAAAATATTCTTCGACATGAAATTTTTTGTTTTCCAACTTTCATGATCAAAGAATTAAGTACATGTATACGAATTGTGCAGTATTTGAATCGATATACGAATCGTCTTCTTACAGTATTTCTATCCAATGAAAGCTGCGGAATAGATCTCGCATATGAAATCAGCCGAGAATTAATCAAACGTTATCATTTAAACTTCAGATTAGCAAGCTCTTCAGCAAAGTGTTTAGTTATTTAAATGAGCTTAAACCTATGTCGCGAATGGGCATATGTTACAGTAATATTGAAAATCAAAATATCCCCTCCAACAAAGAATTTGGAAACGTATACGTCAGTGAATAACAAGTCTCGTGCAGAATTACTCCGCAAAGAAAATATGATCTTTTTACCTGAGTTTCCAGAGCATTGCAAGCCTTCTCCAGAACTGACACTTGTTCAGGTCCGCTTTCATGAGTATTCAGGGCCGAAAGGAGAGAAGGAACATTGGCAAGGGTCGCCTCCACGTTCACTACAGAGTGTTGAGCAATGGGAAAGTTCCGGGTTGCTTCAATCTTCTGCCTCCATGACTTTAGCTCAGACACCTAAGAGGAAAAGTTGCATTTTCATACGAAGATAAATATAAATGCAACATGAACTTTGCATCAGAGACTGCGGAGCCGGACTCTCGACTCGCAGGAGCCACTTGTAATTTGGTCTGACACGAATGTGATCAACATCGGCAAAAATTTCCGGTTACGAATTCGACTTTCGTCGATCACATGTCACATTGTTAGCTTGATGTTCGTTGAATTTGATTTCCGTTCATTTTCTTTACACGTTAGATAGAATGTTTATATCGGTGTTTAGTTTGACGAATTTATGGAACATTAGAACGACGGCATGGTAGCAAAACGATAGTTGATCTGATAGAGATAAAAGTAGAGATAAAAAGTAGATCCCAACATGTGTCCTCCTCGATCTACCGAATTTCTGACATTACCATGAAAAGACATTTGCAGGGGTATGATGGTGACCCTAGAGATGCTCCACTGAACTTCCTGTATGCGTGTTGTAACACCTCTCTTTTGCATGCTATTAAAGCCATTTATATTTTACGTTTTTAACCAGTTCTTTTTCATAGTTGACCTTTCATCCCTTTCGACGGACAATGTTCTCTTGCTGAAATATTCGGATGACATAGTCATTGCCGGTTGTGTTAAGAAATTGGCCTTAGATAACTCTGTGAAGGACATGTTTTCTACAATTATCAACTGGACTAATGTCAACAGTATGACTATGAACGCGATAAATGTCGTCAGATATTTGTTACCAGTGGTATTAAGCCTACCTCAGACGCATCCCACGCGGCAGATTCTGGGGTTCTATCTTGTTGCACCTGGGTGGAGACGACCAAGAGGTGCACGACGCAGCCGGTGGCTAGATGCAGTCACCAAAGACCTGGAGTTCTGTGGCATCTCTTTTGACGAAACGGCTCACCTTGCTCCTGACAGACAGCAGTGGAGGTTCGTGGTGTTACGTGTTGGCTAAACGCACCGAACCGGTGCATGAGGATAAGTGAGTGAATGAGTGGCATTAAGCCACCAAATTTGAGTAATTTCGCTATTGCTGATGTTCCTATTGTTGATCATGTTAAAATTCTAGGTATTCCTTTCGATGACAGACTTAAATGGAGTGTGCATGTCAATGCTATTTCAAAAGAAGCATCTACCAAGATTTTTGTGCTCCGTCAGAGAAAGCCTTTTCTGACTGTACCCGAAATGATAACAATTTACAACAACTGTATACAAGGTGTTTCAAAAGTAGGCTAACAGTTGATTTTTGCCCCTAGGATTATCTATGTGACCGTTATTTACGATTTTTTACACCTGATACAAGTCGATGGATATCATGATCAGTCCCATGAGCCACAGAGATTCGAAGTAATTGCTATATATATATATATATATATATATATATATATATATATATATATATATATATTTACGCACAAAGTTCCCTGACGCTTCATATTGTCATTGTGAAAGAAAAACACTTTTTTTCCGGACTAGTGAATTAAACAAGCTTGAAGCTAGTTTATTGCCTCATCTTCAGCAGGTACAACTAAAAGAATTCAATAAAATCCACAATAAAATTTATATCTACAAGTTTGCTTCAACAGAAACATTTTCATTAACTAAAATCTCAAATAAAATGCATGTTCATGCACCGAAACATGAAAATTTCAAAATTATAGGTTGCTCGAAATACCCAATGATTCTAGAATCTATTTTAATTAACAACACAGATTGCTTATCGAATGACCGGAACGGACAATTTCCTTTGACATTAAATTTATGACGTAATCCGCTCGTAATGATGTCATGTTTAGCGCAATAGCTATGTGGTTCAACGCTCTCTGTATTTTGTGACGTATTTTATTTGAGATTTTAGTTAATGAAAATGTTTCTGTTGAAGCAAACTTGTAGATATAAATTTTATTGTGGATTTTATTGAATTCTTTGTTGTACCGCTGAAGATGAGGCAATAAACTAGCCTTGAAACTAGTCCGGAAAAAAGTGTTTTTCTTTCACAATGACAATATATATATATATATATATATATATAGACTCGTTTGATATGAGCTATAGTATCGTAAAGTGCTCAATGCAAAATACAGAGCTATTTATAATAAATCAAGAGAATTAATTACGCAACTTCGAGTATACTAAAAGTTTCATGTTAATACAATCTATAAAATAATTCTACAATCACTTAATACCGCATCCGAGATCCCTGCACGTGCCTGCATTAAAGCAGTGCTTTCCTGGCTAATTCACGCTCTCAACAGATGGTCCGGTGGCCTTGTGGTTAGAGGGTATGCTTGCACGTCCTCTAGCTCCAACGTCGCTGGTTCAAACCTACCCACGACTGATGAGGCCCAAAACATGTAAAAAGGCCGAAACATGTCTCGTGGTGGTTACATCTGTTGAGATTTGATAAATTTATCAATTGCCAGGTTACTTGTCTAAATATATATATATATATATAGTATTTCGGAGTATGGTGCACCGTTGTTGGTAGGATTGAATTCCACACTTGCCAACATAATTGAAAATGTACAAAGTCTTTCTCATCGAATTATTTGTGGGTCCTCGCAATGTAGTTGTGCATATTTTGTGCCGCTTTCATATCGACGACTGATGATTGGAGCATCTTTGTTTAAATGCATGATCAACAATGAGGATCATGTTTTGCATCACCTTGTTCCGAAAAAATCAAGAAATTCTAACAAGTACTGTGTGCCTAGATGTTCTTTATTAAGTGTTGAGAAAAAAGATTCTTTTATCTTGCATGGTAGGGTGTCCAATCCCGGGATCCCGAAATCCCGGATCCCGGGATCTTATAAAATTTTCGGGATTCAAATCCCGGGATTGATAATCATGAAATCCCGGGATTCATCGGGATTGGTTTCGTTATTTATCAGTCTTTTCGTTAAGAAATTACATAGAAATCACTACAAAGGAAAAGCAAGACGCACACAATATTTCACATTTCTCATTCTAACTGCGTAAATCGGTCACTACTGAAAATATTCAACACGGGAATCATTTTATCCAATCAGAGCGCTGCTATTGTTTACAAGAAATGACGAGCACTGCGTTACCTCGTTAATGACTCATTTAGTCAAACTTGTCTGATGCCACAGACCACCTGGTCTATTTATCTGCGGAACAATCTTACGAGTGATGAAGTATTTAACTTTCAAAACGACTGGGCCTTGGCAATATTTCAAACGCGCTGAAAATGGACAGCCTGCACAGTGTACGCTCTGCCCCAACAATAAAATTATTAAGTGCAGCGGAGGTTCCACTAAAGGACTACACACTCACCTCTCGACTGTGCATCAGACCCTTGAATCGTCCACTGAATCCTGCCCTGCCCCAGAATCCAAGAAGCCGAAACTGCAACAGCAATTGCTCGTTTTTTCATCCGGCGAAATATCTATGCAGGCGCGACTCGCACGGATGGCTGCAGTGTCGAACATTTCGTTTCGTGTTTTAGCGGAATCTGACGACATTCGAGATCTGTTTAATTTCAGATACGGTATAAATTCTCTACCAAAATCAAGAGTCACAATCAGCAAAATCGTTACCGACTTCGCGGCACATTAAACGATATGTGCGTTTTGAAGTGGTACTTCAAACAAAGTTTCATAAAAGTATAAATTTGTTAGAATTTCAGTTCCTTCTATGTTGTTATAGGCCTACTTCGAATCACTTTATTGATCATGTAATTAATCAGTGTTAAAATGAAATAAAATGATAAATTTATGTGCAAGTGCACATGACGTGAAAGCCTATTTTTTAATTTGTCTCATCTTGTAAAATAAGGATATAAGAAAGTTTTAACATTCGTAATCATAAATAATGATTTTCAATTGCAGTTGACAATTAGTTTTTTAGTAACGTTTGGAGCTGGTACGTCTATTTCATCAAAACCAACGTATACAAAGGCAAAATAGTAGGAAAAAAACGCAATCTGCATGAATCTGATAATAATTTCTCAATCCCGGGATATCCCGGGATCCCGGGATTGAGAAAATTCGGGATCGTAATCCCGGGATTGATATTTTGCTCCGGGATTGGACACCCTATTGCATGGTATTTGTCATAACATATATTTCAAAAAAATTGTCATTTATTTTGTTATTTCAATTTCTTACATTTCATTTTCCTCTGTATTTTCTAAATTTTTTTAGAAAAGATTATCTCATGTTGTAATTGTCATCTCACTTTTACTTATATTTTTTTACTTTATGACGCCATCTGAACAGCATTGTGAGATCATTTTGGTTATTGTCATCTTGCAAAACAATATTGACTTCACGCTTACAAGCCCACTCGCTTGCTTATGATAACCTTTAATTTCATATACATGCATTCTGCTACAAAATGTTGTACCACTCTGTTCATGTATTGCCTTATGCATGAACGAAATGACTTAGCAACTCGTGCTACTTTTCAGCAATCGAATTAAATGTAGATGAAGGAAGGTGTCTTTTATCATGCAAAAATAGACAATTGTAATAATTTTGAAACAGCTAAAAATATACAAGGTGTCCCGCAAGTCTGGACACATAGGAAATTATGAGTTTCTATGTATGCAATGCATGTGTACGTGTCTCTTTCTGATTAATACCTTTAACTTCAATGTCATCAACGACAAATAGATGTGTACATGAACTATCAATCATTGTGTTCATTACATGTGAGTAGTAATCGCTATTATAGTTTAGTTAGTCATTCGCATTTCCATTTTCACGTCATATCAACGAGCATGTTACTGAAAATTGAAGAGCGCACTGAAATTATTTTTGTTGTCGGGAATCGGAGCACGAGAAACGACGCGGATATGTTCAATCATAACCATCCTGAACGTGAGCCCATCGGGTTCAGTTGTATCGCCTAACTTTTGAGAAAATTCAAGGAGACTGGCAGTGTGCATGACAAACCCCGGTGTGGTCCTCCCCCGAAGAGTCACTGATGAAGATACCGGTACAGCAGTTTTGAGTGCATTAGCAGAAGTCCGAAAAAATCCATCCGCCGTATGTCCGCTGAAATCAACATTTCAAAGACAAGCATCCATCGCATTCTGAAACTCCATAGCTGACATCCATACAAATAGCATTTGATTCAAAATTTATCGGAAGACGATCCGGACAGAAGAATTGAATTTTGTTCCTGTGCGATGAACATATGCGAAGAAAATGACGAGTTCCCATATGAAATTTCATTTACTGATAACGCCAACTTTCACGTTTCTGTTTTTTAACAGACAGAACACACGCTACTGGTCATCAATCAATCCTCACGGGTTTGATGGATCCAAAGATCAAGGAACCAGACGTGTTATGGTAAGGTGTGGTATCTGAAAAGATCAGGTTGTTGGTCCATCTTTTTGAGGACACTGTTCGGGGAGAAAATTATTTGAGTGTGTTACCCAACGAAGCACTACCAAGTCTACCAGACAACGACGGTCCTGCTTGGTTTCAACACGATGGTGCCCCGGCTCATTACTCGCTCAATATTCGTGAATTTTTGAGTGAACAATTTCCTGGACATTGTATTGGTCGAATAGGAACGGTTGAATGGCCGTCTTTCTCCGCTTGATTTTTACCTTTGGAGACACTTGAAAGCTATGGTGTATTCAGAAAAGATTCAAGACCATCATTTGCGGTCGCGCATACAGGAAATCTGTCAGCAGATTACCCCAGATATCATTCAGTGAGTCTTGATTGAGTGGAGATATCGACTGGAGTTGTGTGCTGTGAACGGAGGTGGACATTTTGAACACATCCTTTGACTTGCATGCATTTTGTCTACTGTTATTTACTTTAATCTGTTACTGCTAATATCTCTACTGTTACATCTCTGTTAATCTATACTGTTAATATCTCAGCGTCGCATGAGCATCTTCAGTGGCTGGACTGAACAACTGAGTTTATTGTTATCGTTACAGCGCTCAGCAATAATCAAACAACCTTCAGATTTGTGCCGTATTATTTCATTTAATGGGAATATTTACTCTCCTTATTCAAACTATGAAAATATCAAATTTCCTAGCACACATCCGACTTCGAAACAGTAAAATAAAAACTGATAGTGAATCTTCTGCGTCCATCCGGGAGCAGGAAAGGAAGATGCGACCATGTTCCCTTCCGGCTCCCGATGACGTCACCGGAATTCACCGAGTCGTGATGAAGAGGCAGATCCGGAGTAGAGTGGCCGCAGAGTCAACATTTACTTACGACTTCTACCAAGATGTGTCCCAAATGTCGTCCGCTACAGAAATGACTAAAACAGCGTCGAGACATCTATTTCAAAAGGGAACTAAGAATGCGAATCTGGTTAGGAATTATCTCAATCACGATTAGTACATTCTATTTGATGGTATAATTTGAGTGTCTTGGATCCAACTGAATTTATCTCATTCATTCAGCACATTTCGAAGGAAAATAATAACGTAATTAGATATAATCGTCGACTGCGTTGAAAGTTTTCCATAGTGCTGTATAAAAGGAAATTAACCAGAACGCCTCTAGGTCATGTAAATATTCACGAAATTTCAAGTATTCACACCCAAGGATTCTACATGTATTTGTGGAGCGGCCGCCTGTACTAAGGTGGGAGGTATTTGGTTTATCAGCAAGTTCAGGAATTAAAGAAAAATGTCCATGTTAAATCAGACGAGTGACTTTTATCACATAAATCATCCGATTAACTTTTTCAATGATTCATTCTTTTGATATTCTCAAACTTGGATGAATGATTGTCAGTATGGGGATAGAAATCACAAGTTACATATCCCTGATTGTGACAATTTTCTACACATCACAATTATAGGCTGAAAGATTCAAGTCGTGCTTCCTGGCCACGAGAACAGCAACAGCATGTCATCAGTGAGCTGTGATGTGCAATAATATAAAAAGGATTTATATAACTTCAGATTGTAAATGTAATACACTCGATGAAGCATTCGTTATTATTTCATATATGCCCATGTCGTGTGAATACACACTGATGACAGTCGCTGGAAGCTACCGATTGACCTCAAATAGAGCTGTACAAACGTCGATATTTTAAAAGCATAATGCTGCAGTTAGGTGTGTTCACCAGTAAGCATTGCGAGTGTGAATTTAAAATGCTCATTTAATTCACAAAATCATGAGCAGATTTTGTAAAAAGATGACAATTGTAACTTCAGTGTCTAGCTAATTTGATCTGTAAAAAATTAAAATAAAGCTGGCCGGGGACTTTTCATTGGGGTGGTCAGAAATTTTCAGTATAGTTTTATATCAAAATTAATTCATCAAATAATCAAAGCAGGGATAGCAATCAACCGAAGAAAACAGTTCATTCAACCAATCGTAGCATAACAAGCATCAACCGTAAGATGTTGTATTCATTTGGCGATTACTGGCGGTAGTATTTGATTCAATAATTCTGACTATGGGGTAAACTTTTTATGTTGCCCTGTGATTTACCCGGTTTTGATTTTAACCTGCTTTATCAAAAAATTGATATGCCTGCTTTATAATGAGGAAATTTGAAAGACATACAATTTTCATTTGAATAATCCAGTTAAATCTTTAGTCTAGTTCAGTGGTCTTAAAAGTGTGGTACGCCGAGCATTTCCAGATGGTACACGTACCATTTGAAAAACCAGGCACCTGAGGAAACAACACAACATTCGACATACTGATTCAGCTACAATGTTGTCCAAGAAAGGCGAGAAAAAGATAATGCATATTGCATAAAATTTATATGCGTATACTTTATGCTATATGTAAGCAAGACAGATAACTTCTTATTTTCTCACACGTCACATGAGATTGCCAATTACATGATTTCAAACACGGTACATCTGAAAACATTTAAATAAATTCTAACAACGGTACATCCAGATGAATAGTCAGTGACCACTCTGCTTTGCTGCACAGAGTTTGTTTAGCCGCGGTTGCATCGCGCTGAGATTCAGCCGGAGCGAAGGCTCCGCAAGAAGTCTGCTCCTCTTTTTTGTCTTCACATCAGCATAGTGTGAGAAGCCTGTCTCGCAGAGGTAGCTGGAGAATAAAATCAACACAAGTTAAAGGTATTATCGTTTATGAGTTACAGTTAAAAGTGCTTTAGTTGCGTAAATAACTATCATATTAGTACTATTATTATCATTATCATTATTTTATTATTATTGTTGGTATACTAAAATCTTGAAAAATCATGTAATTTTCAATCTCATGTGACATGTGAGAAAATAAGAAGTCATCTACCTTGCTTAAATATAGCATGCACTGTTAAAATTTGCTTTTTTAGTTGTCTATACCCATTGTAATTCTTCAGAATAAAACTGCTGGTGCGCGTTGGGATGCTTATATTTGAAGGTGGTACGCCAAACAAAAAGAGTGAAGACCACTGGTCTAGCTGGAATGGATTATGGAACAAATTTGATATTCGAATGTTCGATAATAAATCACCAGAGTATTATTTGAAAATTGCAATCATGGTCTAAATCAGAAATTGAGTAAGTGTCCTACTTTTATTAGCCCTATCATTCATATATGTTTAAATCGCTAATTCATCGATATAAAATTGAAGTAGTGTCTGTTAAAACTAAGAGCATTTACTAGTTATCTTATTTCATCTGATGATTTTAAGTCCGATTATTTCAAAATTCAATTATGAATTCAATTGCATCAACCGTGCATAATGTTGTCCTTATCACATGGAATGAAATACAAAACAGAATGCAACTTGCAAATTAATAAGTCAAAATTAAACTAACCGGCCAGAGGTTATAGCGGAATAATTACACGCATTTCCTCGGTCTGGTCACTTCAGCTGTTTATCATTAATGATCTTATGAATTTCTTATAACAAGAATTAATTGCGGAAAATTGATCGACGCAGTCGACTGTTGCATTTGAGTATGTTCCTGTTATCGAATGAATTGTGATTGCTGAAAGAATGGCAGTCGAATCCATGACTGCATTGATAAATTGTCAATAATTTTTCCAAATAAATTATTTTTCTATCTGTCAAGAACGGAGCATCTTTGATACTCAATTACGAGAATTCAGTAATTATGTGATTCATGCTCTAGTGTAAGCAGAAAGGGATTGCTGTCCACCGCACACTTCAATGAGAGAGTTATCCTTTCGATACTATACTGACTCAGCTGTGCCGAGAGCCAGAGCATGCTATGCAGAACATCAAGCTATGACACTTGACTTTCATCAGCTCAATTAGTACTACCAATAGTTTCAATTATCAATGCCCGTCCGGCCGAGTGGATATACTGTTTGTTTAGCTTTTTACTGTTTTGTGTTCGATTTCTGGTCCGATGTACAAGTTGCAGTCGGGAAGGTAGGGTGTTATTATCCCCTTGGACGTGAAAATCATTGTCAATTAGCGGGTGACCTTGTCCCTTACAACGCCTTTGGAGGCATTACTACCATGAATGACCTTCACAATTCTCTAACACAAATGCTGATTTCTCACAGCAACACTCAATAGACTTAAGGGACTAATTTTTGTCATTTTTGAATCAGGCTAACTAGCTAAAATTGGAGTGCAGAATCCTGGACCCCAATTACAGTGTCAGAAAGTTAATGCAAGTCTGTTACGCAAATCCAAACCAGCTTAGGTAAAATTATCAATTCACTTTTTTAAACAGAACATCTTAACAATATGATTTTCTGATTAAATCTGACATGAATAGATAGACACCTTCAGTATTTCAAGCATCAAACAAAGCAAACGAAAATAATCTAGACAATTATCACGAAAAATTCAGACATTCAGCCACAGAATATTCTATAGAATTCTCCAGATCCGAAGATCTTGATCGTGCGTTACAACTTAAGATACAAGTAGCTATTAACGATGCACCGAACGTTCGCTAAATTATTGTGCAACTATAGAATATCATCTGTAGTCAAAGGCGGGACATTAGCAGCCTCCGTAGCAATGAGGGTTGATGCACTAAAACGAATGCTCAAAATGCCAAATTGATAGATTCACAGAACGAGTTTCAGAGCGGGTTAGGGTGCATTTTACGATACAACAGCAGGAGCATCAATTTCAGAGAACCCGTGGAGTTGCACGATTTTCTATGCGCATTGATTGCAAAATCAGCATGCAATATGCCATAGTTTACGTCTATTCGCCGAGTTTGTTTTGCAGTATGAGGAATTCAACCGTATTGAAACTTAAAGTGCGTGACATCACATTAAAAGTGTCATGCGAATCTTGCAGGAGTTGCAGGATTCTAGATCTGATACCTTGAGAGAGAGAGAGATAGAGAGAATGATTTATTCACGGCACTGATACAATGCATGTGACTACTGTATACAAGGAATAATTGTAAATACACATAAAACTAGTAAGGCAAGGAAGTTAAAATGAAATGAAGTCAAGTTGTGCTCACTCCGCTGAGCTGCTGCAATTGTTTTCGAATTGCCTGCAACACTGTTTGTGATTGGTGACTCGTCAATCGGGTTTCCTTGGTCATCTTGTTCCAAAAACTTGTTCCGTAATAACGTATTGATTTTTGACTGAACGTCTTAGTGGAGCATTTTGGCTGTCTGAAAATGTTTCTTCTGGATTCGATTGAAGACTAATCAAATGGCTGAAGGAAAACAATTGGTGCATATCCAGGATTACACTCAAATTTCCCTATAAAGTCTGTAGCACTTTCATCCTTTGATTTTCTCATCGTGCTCTCAATTGATTTCATTATACGAAATAACGATAGGTGCCATTTTTCGTTTAAAGTCGGAGTATTCAGACGATCCTGCAATTGATGGAGTGGAGCTCTGTAGTCTCTCAGTGCGTGTCTCAGGCATCGCTCATACATGCTTTCTAGTTTTTGTTTTGCGGTAGGCGACGAGAAAATAAGGAGAGATGATGAATACTCGAAGTGAGGCATGACATAGGTCTGAATAAGCCTCCATCGCGTTTTTTGATTTACCATGCGTTTTAGCCGATTTATTCCACATAGTTTCCAAGCTACCGTTCGCGTTGTTTTGCTAGAATGCATTTCGTATCGAAATTTATTGTAAATGTTGACTCCCAGCAATTTGATCATACTCTGACTTGTTACCTCATGACCATCGATTGAAATACTAAGCCCATCCGAATTTCGTCCAAGACCCATCAATTGAAATTTTTTTGAATTTAAAGTAAGGTTGTTGTCCTTGAACCATGTTAGATTATCTGGCATCACAGATATCAACCTGTTCTCAACGTTAGCTAATGCATCATCGATCATCCATATCGTTATATCGTCTGCGTAAGCTGAAATGTCTGCTCCATGAGATTGGACGAGCACAATTAAGTCGTTCATGAAGATATTCCAGAGTATGGGTCCCAACCGAGAACCTTGCGGGATTCCTTTGCTTGTACCATAAGAATGCTCCGATTGTGTTCCATTTATTCTTAGATAATTTCTTCGATCACTCAAATAGGACCTCATTAATTGCAAAGCGGACGCTCCCAAACCATATGCCCTCAGTTTTCTAGCGAACAGAACATGGCTGACATTATCGAGGGCTGCCGAAAGATCCAATGACAGTACTCCAACACACTTCTTCAGATCGATTGCTTTCTTCCATGATTCAGTCATGTAAAGAAGGGCAGATTCGGTGTTATGATTTGGTTTATAGGCGAACTGGAAAGGGGAAAGTAAAGGCAAGATGTACCTTTGATAATTGCTGAGCCATTATACTTTCAAAAACTTTGGAGAGTTGCGATAATACAGTGACCGGTCGGTACCTCTTGGTATCAGTTCTGTTCCCACTTTTGAAAACAGGACTCCAAGATCCAACTTTTAAATCTGACGGGAATTCACACAGACATATGATTGAGCTAAATATAGATGACAGTACAATGCTGATCATCGGCGCAGAAAACTTTACTGCATGGGGTGAAATGCCATCAGTGCCCGTTGATTTTGATGCTTTCACTTTCTTTTGTATTATTCCTTCTACAAGTGAAGGTGAAGTTTTTGAAAACTCAAACGTTTGTTTCTTTGTGATACTGATTATTTGAATCTAGCGAACTACTTATTTGAAGAAGTACGCTAGATTGCAATAGCTTATGTTAGCATCAATCATCCTACTTCAGAGTAGGTTACTTTTGCATATCATAAGTCGAGTAATGTGACTTTACGTCATTAGTCACAACCTTTCAAAATTTTGCAGTGAAGTTCAAACGAGAGAAGATTAAAAATATGAGATTGTTGAACTAAAGTATATGTTCTTTTGGACTGATGAGTTTAATATTGATGCAAAGAAACGATTTTTTCAGAGACCATGGAATCCTATTGCCTCATAAATTGTTTTAACATCCATAATACATCCTCATATAACTGCCCAATGGCAATAAAATCTCTAATCCAAACTGTGACATAAATTTAATTTTATAATTAATATAGTTACCACGATCTCATTAATATTGTTTAGTTCAAAATAAGCAAGCAGCGCGAAAAAATCTGGATGCACGGCTTACAATTACTCAAATAACTTTTCAATGCTGAAATTCCTACAGGCCTGCAGTAACCCAATTTACAATACATTGTCAATTAATGGATATATTTTGATTTTTTGCCTTTTGCAGAATTCACGACCAGACAGAAAAATAATTACGATTCCACGGTCTATGCAGTATATCTACTTGATAATCATGACTTAGTTCTTTTCCATCAAGGAAGTCATAATCTTCCTATAATTTGTTGTTTGTTGACAACTACTTACGTGATTGCTTGCTCATAACCGCATCAAATTCTTAACTCTACTCACTGTGGCGCTTAAATTTAATCCACATCCATGCTGACCACAGCCTCATGTTTTGGTCTAGGTTTAGATGGAACTCTTACCTCATGCATCAGACCCTTGATAGCCTCTGTTTGAAGTGCGCGAATTTCTCTTTCCTTTGCGTAAGCTTGGTAATAACTATCGAGCTGCAACTGCAGAAATCCTACATGCTCCCGAACTCGCGCTTTTTCCTGTGCAGATAAAAACTGACGAACACGAGGGTGCTGAGTACGAGCTCGATATCCACGCCAAGTAGCCTGAATCTTCGTGGCAGCGCGATTCATATCTGTCAACATGAAAAAATCATGATAAAGTATGTTGTTAATTTACAGACTAATATCAGGTGCAACATGACTACAGCAACGAAGAAATTAAACTAAAATAAATTTTGCCAACATTGTCAGAATTTCCTTTACAAACGCCATTCTGATGTGATAATCTCCTATTCAACCACGCAACCTTTGTTTTCATTGACTTCATGCCTACGATTTTGCATTTGATGATTTATCTTTCATGCTCTCCTAGGCATTTCATGAAGGTACAAGCATAAAACGGTGAAAGCATATCGGTGAAGAGGTGAATACTTTGATCTGCTAAATATGTCGATTTTTCATTGTGTATTTGTGATATTCGAAAATAAGAGAAATCCTACATGAATACTTTCATTATCATTGTCGATTCCATCATTCTAACCGCCATCTAGGTGCATTCTACTAACTCCGAGATCCTGTCTCACGTGGTTGAGACAACGAAGAATTTCAACACACGGCTGCAAAAAATAATAATAATGCTGCAAAGTAATATACATGTAATTAACAGTTGATTCAACAACGTCTTCTCCCGGCATCAATCCGACTGAATGCGAATGCTAGCAGCTGAGCGGCATGTTCAGATCTTTCAGCGATAGCAAAACGAGATATTTCAAGGGGCAATTTTTGACAGTTTAAAGCACCCTTGTTTTATCTTTAACTGTCATTACCATCCTCTCCAAAAATAGTGCGCGAAGTTTCATCAGACCAACACTTATCAATGACTTGCTGTGAATAATGGTGATACATGTTTCCGTATCACATTGCTCATAAGTCATAACTAATAATCAAAAAACTCCTTTAATGAAGTGATCACGATATGCTTTACCAAAATTCATGTATGTGAAACCACTCATTTGGAATCAACCATTCATAACATACGTGTTTTATCATCTGATTTTGAATGTATTTGTCTTCCGTTCATCACAGCGCAGATAATTCGTGTCACTCATTTAGAAACATCAAATATAAATGAAATGAAAACGGAAAATATTTCAGAATGTCTTAAAACAATCAATCATACATTTGTATCATATCAAAGTCAAGCCGTTACACAAACCCACAGTTTCACGACGAGAGATAAAGCATAAGACATTCATCTTTCTGTCCGACTCGGAATGAGGTCATTCATTCTCCTGCTGCACTTCAAACCCACTGCCTTGCGTCGTCAACCGGCTGTAACTCCTCCACTTTGCCGTCCATGTCAAAACCGGATGGGCGGATAGAAAACTCGACCATCTTCTCATTATTCATGTCAAGAAACAGGGCGATTTTGATTCATCTACGGAATTATTGAAATGACAAGAAATATGTAGATAGAAATCAATGATTTGACTATTTTTTGGGTTTTCATTATTGAGAAAATCAACTTTCCATCCTAATACATCGTCTGAATGAAATATTTATTTTCAATTCGAATTTACAGGGTTTTCCGTGAAAAATCGCGACAGTTGTCTGCCAAAACCCTGTATTGAATCATATGCTATCGAGCTGCATATTTGTAGTACTCAGTAAATGCGATTTTCTAGCATTATTGGATTCAGTATCATTAAAAAATCATAAAACATTATTCATGCGGCGTCAGATAAGTTTAGACCATCAAATTATCCTGCTTCTATATCAGAACATCATGAAAACTGTGCAGCATCAACCGATAATAAAAAAACAAGTATCAAATTTGAAAACTATTGACAACAAGAAATGATTTTTAAACAATCTTCTATTCGCATCAACCATTCCATATTTCAAGTGCCGCAGCTTGAGTGTATCTCATTGGGTTTGTTTCCTTCTCTTTACCATGCCTTTCCCACCGTCTTTGCAGTTAGTTGCCTTTGAGCGTAACTTTTAAACATGATCTGCAAGTAAACTTCTTCCGGTCACTGACTGTTAGCACAACACTTTGTATAGGATCTAGTTCAGTTAGTCGATGTGAATTATTCAAGCAAGCGACTTCAGTTCAGACCCACATCCACGATATCAGCAGGCACGATGAGTCTCCGAATGATTTTTAGGAATTCGTTGTTGATTCTATTGTCCGTCACTATGTGTAACTTTTCGTGTTCTACCTGTCAGATAGCGACCGTGGGAGGTGAAAAATTAAATCGGAGGATGACATCAACAGAATGAAGGAAAATAGCCGGGACAGGAAAGGAAACAATGACACTGTCTGTTTGCAGACTGACTCAATAGTCTTATCACTGAACAGCAATCTCCTTTGTGGGAATTTCTACACTGTGTCATAAACAACATAACATGTATATTTGGAAATGCACCACTTGAATATTTGAAATGCAGATGGTAGTGTGCTAAGAACCCCACATACTAAATATTTCATGTGACAATTGAATGTCTTGAAACACAATTTCAAACGAAATCGCGCATGAATTGCGAATTGCGATCGAGAAACGTATTTTCGAAGATAAAATGGAAAAGGGAGAGTGCAAATCCAAGAAATGTTTTTTGCAATTAACCTGGCGACTGATAAATTTATCAAATCTCGACAGATGTAGTCACCACGAGATATATTTCGGCCTATTGGCTATCACTCCATCAGGACCATCAGTCAATGTCAGATGAGGCATTAAGTGGTTGCAGAATGTAATCCGCCTTCCACGTACCTCCGATAAAGCAGTGCTTTACTGGCTAATTCACACTCTGAACAGTTGGTCCGGTGGCCTTGTGGAAAGAGGATATGCTTATATGTCCTCTAACTCCAACGTCGTTGGTTCGAACATGCCCACGACTGGTGAGGCCCCACAGGCCGGAACATGTCTCGTGATGGTGGCTACATGTGCTGAGATTTGATAATAGAAAAAAACAATAGATATTATTCTTTTCAAGCTAGGTTTAACATGTAACCTAGTGGGTGAACTATTTCAACTAATCATGGTCACTGTATACCAGCATGATTTTATGAAAAAGCAGTCAAGTAAATCGCTAAATGATTCAATAACAAATTATTTAAAAAACGTCGCTGAAATCTAAGACAACTTTTTTTGCTCAATCGGTTTGAAATCGGAAGCAGGAGCGACTCCAATCTCCATCTGGAAACATGCGAGTAAAAACACATAGGCCTATAGATTTTGTGTAGGTGAATGTCATCCATCGCGTCAGCAGCAGATGATGTTCCGCATTCCTGATTCATTATTGCTCTCAATCTGATTACTGGCAATTAGTCTGCTTGAAATCATCTGTCTCGTACTGTATCGAAGCTTCAATACACGACGACTTCAAACAAAGCACAACATGGTGTCAGAAGAGTAAAATGGCAGCATTCAGTTTCTAGCAAGTGTTGGTATTCGTGCCAAAGCTTTGTATTAAGAATACAATTATTTAGAAAAAAGATGAGCGCGATTGACACAGCATTTCTGGGTCAGCATTCTTATTCTTGTTATGAAACCTAAATGAATGCATTGATCTCTATAATGTCTGTTCTCAAAATGAAAAGCAAACTAGAATACAAGTTCTTAAAATTTTAAATTTCTCTCTTACATGAGGTCATATGGTATTTTTTTTAGAGCCTAATCGATTGAGACGCATCCAATTTGAGAAAATTATCAAATGTCTAGTTCTTGTATTGAAGACGTCTCTGGGCATGACATGTCATTACATTTTCAGTCAGTTAAGAAAAAATGAATCCTTCTTTGTATCAAATTTAAATCAACGAATTCTTGAATGACAAAAAGCTTAGATACGAATAGAAACGAATGAACCAATTACAGAAAATCTACATCTAATTTAGTTGGAAAGCTTGCCTTGTGAAGCAACCATAATTTCACTGACTGTGACCATGAATGGATTCCTTTGATAGTGATGGGTCATGTTTTCTTGGATGATTTCTGGAAAATATTGCAAAAAGTGCTTGTCCAAGACATTTAAGTGGAATCAAAACATCCTATCTGACATTGGAATTCAGCTTGTCTGAATTATAAGCCATTAAAGAGAATCGAATCTAGCAGAGTCACCGGTGTTTCATTTTGTACAGCCATTTGCACTCAGCCAAAAGATCTCTGAAACGAATTGCTCGCATTGCCATTTGTGACACGTTTAGTCCACACGTAAGAAAGCTGGCAGGTGGGAAATCAAAAGGGATAAACAACAAAAGGCAAATGTAAAATTTGCTGTGATTTTAGTGAAATTTACGGTAACTTTCATGATGACTTTTTCTTCTAAACTTTCTTTCGTTGCTTGACATACCAAAAATTACTCAATGGAATATCATGTTGTTAACATTAGGGATCTGCAAAGCTATGAGAATCGATTCGATTAGAGAATCGGCTGTTAATTGGATATTCAATTCGATTCAAAGTTGTAATAATTCATAACCTCTTCCCGTTAGTTACTAATTGAACGTGTTATTGCAACAAGCTTGTGATGTTGGATTATCACTGAAAGCGGTATAAGACGTCTGTTGGGGAACTTTTCGTCTCGACCATAGACCAATTTCAACAGGAAAAAAATCTAGTCAGCATGCCAAATTTCGACAATCGCTTAAAAGCAGTAAAAGACAACATTAGCGGACTCCATTTGAGGCTTTACGGTAATTATGTGAGACTATCATTGATTCATTTTATTCTGACCACATTTTATAAATTTATTTTTAAGTACCTTTACGTCAATTTTGGTCCCAATTTGTTTCATGAAAATTATTTGTTTGATTGACGTTGTAACCAAGCTCAGATAAATACTTTATCTGTAAAATCGGAAGACATATCAGCGTTTCCAAAGCAAAATCTCTGAGAATCCGCGCAGGCCAAGTAAATCCGCGCAGATGGACCCTAACCCCCTTTACATTGCAGCTTTAAGACCATATTTGTGATTTTCTGGATTTCATTTTCTTGCATATTCAAAAATGAATCCTACATGATGTGCAACTTTTACTTTCAATCTTGAGTGGACTTTCGATGGAACCTGATTGGGTCACTATCACTGTTTCTATCAATAGGGTCAACATATTGTAACTAGTAGTACTAGCAGGTAACTATAAACAAAGCGTAGTGTAGTAGGAGCTGTATTTTCAGTAATAATCAAAGACTTCACAAAACAAAATGAACAAGAAACTATTCCGGTACCAATATCTCTCGAGTCAAGTGGCATGGGAATGTGACTACAACAAAAGGTCTTCATGATAATTATTGCAAAAAAATTCAAAAGTGGCCTAATGGTCCACGTTTTACTACATTTCACGGCAACTGAGTGTGAAGGACATATAGCTTATCTGAATGTAGATGTAAAATAAATCTTTTTTAAGAAAAATTGTATTCATCTATTGAATTTGTAACAACTTGAATTGAGGATGACGAGAAAATAGTCAGCACCAAGTGTCTTATCATTGTCTATGACGCCTCGTATCTATCAGTGGTTCGGTCGAAGGCAAAGTTCTCTTCAACTTTCTTTTGGACTCATCTTTTTTTGATGACACGGGAGCTGCATCTGTTATCGACTGTGGTTCTAGCATAGGCATCTTGGCTGCCTCCATGTATTCCATGGCCGTTTTCCGCTTACTCTCGGCGAGTTTCTCTGCGGATTCCTTTTCTTGCCTGACTCTTTCTCTTTCCATCTCTTTCTCCCTGGCTTTCAGATCTTCCTCTTTCTTTTTTTCTGCTTAAATGCGCTCCTTTTCCTTTTGCTTCAGATACTGCATGTAGGAATTCGATGCCTCATAGCAACGATCGAGCAACTTGCGTCCAATTGGGAACGTTGCACTCTTGTATCCGCGATTTCGCATAAATAATTTCACTGTCAGAATACCGTTAAAGTTGGGATCCTGCAATCTGTTGCGGTCTGTGGTCAAAATGCGCTTCATCGAGCTAAACAATCTTTCAGTGTCAGCGTTGCCATAAGGTAGAATAATGCAACTTTTGGCCAGTGCACTCAAACTATGGTAGGCATCCTTCGAGGCCATATGTTTCCAAAATTTGGGCAGGTCGACTTCCTCTGTGTCAATTTGCGCATCGCTACGAAACTTGCGCCATTCAAGAAGTGCGTCGGCGTCGCAATCGAAATTCAATTGGGATTTGACGTGAACATTCTTCCGGAACATTTTTCCTCTGCTTCGGATCCAAGAATTTGCAAGCCCTCAGAAGACGTTTACCAATAGGCAAGCAATGGATCAAAGATCGAAGGAGCTGGCCATAGAACAGACGAACTCGCTGAAAAAAATAGTGCACGTTGTGCTGCCGTAAGATGGTCGTTACGAAGAGCTTCTCTAGCTTTCCCGCCAATCAGCACATTATCATCCGATAATTGTTCAACATTTGGAACGTTAAAGAATTCATCTTCATTCATCACCTTGTCAACATATTCTTGTCGAATAAAGGAACAACAGACGTCCGAAATGATCGATATCATACGATCGTAGATCAAATATATCACAGGAGCTGACGTTTAAAAGAAGATCTCGAAGTCTTTCAACGTTTTCAGGGCGAACAGCACAAAATTCATATAAAGGGGAGAAACGTCGGAATCTAGGAATTTCCGTAAAGTGCGATGAACCGATGGGAAATGTATTTACCTAATATACGCACGTATATCGTTCTCTCTTTTGGTTTGACTTCAGTTTTACCACTGCAACCTGATGAAGCGGACCTGATAAGTCCACGAAAACTTGTACATTTCTTTTATTTTATCTAACAAAAAATGTGCTCTATCAAATGTACTACAGAAGCTGTACATTAGGTGAACAATGTCTAATTTGAAATGATTTCTGTGAAAAACACCAGACTAAGATTCAAAACATACTTAAAACTGAAAAAAGATTGTGACATCAAAATTCCGCGCAGCTTCTCAATTTTCCGCGCTTCCGCGCAGAAATCGGCAGAACCGCGCAGCTGCGCGCTCACTTTTGGAAACGCTGTAATATTCGATCAGCAATACAGCTTTCACAATGACAATGCAGTCTTATGTACGTGTTCAAGACAAATTAATAAAACTTCCCTGTTAGCGTAGAATGTCAGCACAGACTCTGCATGTATTTTAGCCAAGTTCTCTCAATTGATAGCGTGTCCACGATGGCGTCATCACGAAACTTTGCCACATTCCTGTTGCCACGCAACATGTGGCGAACAGGGATCAGGGATGCAGCTAGCATTGATTGAGCGAGTAAAAGCAATGCAAAATTGGTCGAACCGCACCTTTAACCATAGGCATACGTACTTTACAGACCCGGTGGAGTGGATGCTGCTCGAGCTTCCACTTCGATCTACCACGGACAGATGAGACGCGTTGAGAAAGTATCAATTACGATTTTTTTCATTCTGAGTTTTTCTCAATTATCCCCCATCAATTATATATTCAATTGAATGTTGTACAAAATATTAAAAGAATAAACAACCATCATAATTAATATCATTAATTTATTGTTAAAATTATAAACACAACCTTGCATCTTAGATATACAGGTAGATTACCGACACTAGACAAGGACAAGTGAGAGAATCGGAGTGATTCATCGAAGAAAATCAAAATCGCTTCTTTTTGTTTTTACACTGAAGGAAGTAGGCCTACAATTATGTACAGGTTATAATTGAACTGTGCTAAAAAATTGCATGCAAACTGTCCGTACTTCTGGTGATGTTAATCATTAACTCAATCACTAAGAACGAACATTCAACTGATGGCGAAGTGCAAATGCATAAGGTATAAGCAAATAGTTATATACTAAAATCTTGAATCTTTCATTTCACATGAAATATGAAGTTCAGCTGATTTCAAAAAGTCCTTAAACAGAAATTCATTATCAATTTTCTGATGTAATGAGTAATAAACAATGAGTCGAAGTATTCATAGAAAATTTCTATTTTTCTCTGTAGCACATCTGAAATTATAGACGAGGACGAGCAGAATCCAACAACCATCCTCAAAAATCATGAACCTGCTAAAAAAGATCCAGTCAGAGTAAAAACGACTGTTGGTAATGTGATGCTAACTTCTGTCTACCTATTATTCCTAACCATCATACTACTCAAGACCTTAGAAGTGAAGCGACTGAGTGAAATTTTTACATTAGGTAGCAGAAGAAAACATCAACTAAGGACACCGAATGGCATTCCAAATCAGGCAAGAATTACTTTATCTAATATTGATACCTTTCAGAAGGCTACCTACAGACACGCCATTTATAGTGTAAAACTAAGCAAAAACGTAAAGAATCATTAACCTGTTTACATGGCGATTTGCAGGCCTCCCAGCAACTTGCATCAGAAAAATTTTATGATTTTGTGATTTTCTATGACAATTATTATCACAAAATTAGGATCTTTCAGAGGTACTGCTGCATAATTTATCAGAATATCTTGGTATTTTATTTGTGTCATTTTCTTCATTAATCAGAGTTTTTAGAAGTATTTGCAATGAATACACTAAGGTATTTGACAATATCAACATAAAGAGAAAGGAGTATCTTATATTCATCAATGTGTAACAAAAAAGACATGTAGAATTTTTAGGATTTTTCAAAATTTGTTTTTGCACCGCGCATTTTGGCCATAACGGTTCAGTGTCATTTGTTAAGTAAGAGCAACAATCATTAATTAGCACTGATGTCATACATGCATAATAGGGCAAAACAAATTAATTCGCAATTTTAGTTGATATTCATGTCGCCAACACACACCATAAACATGGGGCTCTTAAAAAAATCGATGGATTGTCAATTTTTCCGATCCTCTAAATCATGGAGCTCTTTTATGATTGTTTGTTTCTGTTGAATGACCAAACTGAGATGAGCGTTTACTTTCAGTAACTTTACTCTGGATAGAGCATTGGATTAGAAAATTTCCTGAAGCTCGGTATTCGTATATTGAATTTGCTCTTCTGTTACCTCATAATGGCTACTTTCTTTCTTTCGCCATATCCTCTTGAACAGAAGCTTCATTTTCACGTTTCCTTTTTAAGCCTATCTCTTCCTGCTCCTTAGCGACAGCTTCTTTCAATTTCCTCTTTTCCTCAAGTGCTGCGTTGGACTTTTGATAAGATTGTTTGGTGGATTTTATCAATGCATTCGTAATTTCGATGTTCAAGTATCCGCCTATCCGAATAAAATCATCTTTAATTGTACGCAGCGACACAAGCGTTTCTTCGTCCAAATAATGTCCGTAAACACCTAAGATGCTTTTGTTCAGCGAAAAAAACTGATTTTCAAAAAAAAAACTGACGGTCAGCTTCCCATTTCCTAGTATCATCCAATCGATGAGTATTGTTCATCGGTCTCTTATCGACGGATTGTAACTTTGGTTGTCTGGTCTGGACACAACTGGTGGCTATACATTCGATTTCTATGCTGATTTTCCGATCATCAATAGCCATATTAAGCAAGTGACCTTTGTCTGTCTGGTCTAGTGGTAACGAGCTTGGATTGGAAGCTGAAGGTTGTGAGTTCGAGGTTACCTCAGCAATAATATTTTATTGATTCTGAACGGTTAACTCTGATTTAACTGGACGCTATTGAAGCCATGCCTACTTTTAACTGTCCAATACCATCCTGTACTCGCTTTTACCGTTTCGTACAAGGTCTTCATACACATGTTAATGAACACTTATCCCGACAGGAATCTATTCCTCAGACATTCTACACGGAGTACAATCGCGTACTATGCAATAATTGCTGGAAACAGCACTCAGCGATAAGAAGACATGCTTGCAAGGGTAAATCAACGTCTACCCTGCGTTTTGGTGTGACTCAAGATCCTCAAGTGCTCAATGATCATTCCAGTCAGCCTGAACTATCAGAAGCTGATGACTTTACAACTTCATCGGACCCTGTTTCGAACAGATCGTCAGCTCTTCTAGCATCTGATTTCGATCTTTTTCGCAAAGGTTCTGTACTTTACCGAATACCAAAAGCATCTCGGATACAAGTCGGATCAGCTCTTAATGGCCTCATCGTGGAAGTTTGTGATAGCAATAGCATTGAAGCATGGAGAAATTTACTTCGGTTCCCTTCACAATGTCTGTTCAAGCCAGATTCTAGAGCTCAACCTCGTAGGTCCCTTTCTTCTACGATCAATCGACGCATTGCATCATACATATCACAGCCGCCGGAGACATTTTCTCAGGATCATCATATCCCTTCTGTTAAAGGCACGAACATCGATTCCCGGACGAAACGAGAAAAACTTGTTCAAAGGAAGATTGAAAAGGGTGATATGAAAGGAGCTGTCCGTGTGATTACCTCTGATGAAGAGTTATCCCAATTTAATGAACAGACTTTGGGGAAATTGCAGAGCAAGCATCCAACTCCTCATGCCGATCGCATGAACCCAACCAATCCAACAGAAAGGGAAATCAATGAAGCTTTGCAATGTGACGAAACCCAAATTCGTCGAGCCATTCGAAGTTTTGCGCCCGGCTCAGCTAGTGGTCCAGATCTATTGGAACCACAGCATTTGAAGGACCTCACCTCAACGCCTTGTGGAGAGACCGGGAATTCCCTCATCAAAGCTTTGACACGCCTTATTAATTTGATGCTGAAAGGGAGTGTTCCAGATGATGTAACTCCCTTTCTATATGGAGCCTCGTTGACTGCATTGACCAAGATGAACGCCGACGTCCGTCCTATTGCTGTTGGAACTGTTTATCGCCGGATTGCGAGCAAGATTGCCGCCCGACATGGAATCGCATTGGTGAAAGACACCTTCTACCCCCATCAACTTGGTGTGGGAATCCGCAGGGGGGCGGAACTTATTGTTCATACTGTCCGCAACTATTTGATTCACAAAATGGAAGCCAGCACTCCTATTGTCATGCTAAAAGTCGACTTTGCCAACGCCTTCAACACTATCCGACGGGATGTTGTTCTCAACGAGATACGAGACGAAATCAACGAGTTATTCCCCTTCATCAGACAACTGTACGGCAATAACTCAAATCTCTTCTACGGAGACCACAAGCTCTTTTCAGCCGAAGGCATGCAACAAGGAGATCCTATCGGCCCTCTGGGATTCAGCCTGGCTATTAATAAGCTTGTTTGTAAGTTGAAAAGTGAATTGAATTTCTGGTATTTAGATGATGGTTGTCTGATTGGAGAAATAAAACAAGTGCATGAAGATCTCAATACAATCATACATCATCAAGACAAATATGGGTTGCGTTTGAACATATCCAAGTGCGAATTTTTCGATCCCATGAATCTACATGTACATATAGGAGATTACACTGGCCCCAATTTATTCGAACGAATGAAATTGCTAACGATGAGTTGCGCTACTCTCCTGGGAACACCACTTTTTGATCCGTCTGCAGAAACAATTTTCAAGAAGAAGGTCGATGCCATGGTGAAATTAACTGACCGCATCAAGGACCTGGACTCGCACTACAGCTTCTACATTTTGAAGAATTGCCTTTCCATGCCGAAGCTTCTCTATTTGTTGAGAACCTACCCTTTTTATGACCTGCCTCATCTTTTAATGGAATTTGACGACCTTCAAAGAACTTCATTGGAGTCCATTTTGAACTGTGCGATCACCCCAGAATCATATGTACAGGCTTTTCTACCTACATCTTTTGGAGGACTGGGCTTTCGCCGAGCATCTGATCTGGCTCTTCCGTCATTTATAGCTTCGGCCAGCAGTGCTTCGGACACAATCAATGTACTGATGCCAGCCCATGATCTGGAGGATCCGCATCTGATGTATGCAAAGAGTATCTGGCAAGCTAAAATTCCGCTGTCAGAGCCACCCATAGGTGAATCCTCAGGAAGCCAGGGAGCTTGGGATCGTCCTCTAGTGAGAGGGCAGTTCGAACAGCTTCTCAATACAGTATCGGATGACAAATCCAAGAGCCGCCTTCTTTCGGCTTCCGCACCTGGTGCTGGTGTGTGGCTCAATTCAATTCCGATTCAGTCCCTCGGCTTGAAACTAAATGATGAGCAACTACGCATCGCCATTGCCTTGCGTCTGGGCGCTGATGTCTGCATTCCCCACAAATGCAAATGCGGTGCTATGGTGGACAAAAGTGGTACACATGGCTTGAGTTGTCGGCTAAACTCGGGTAGAGCCGCTCGCCACCATGAAGCTAATGACATTATTCGCCGTGCTTTGGTCTCAGCAGGTGTGCCCGCCGTATTGGAACCCCTCGGTCTAAGCCGAGATGATGGCAAGAGACCTGATGGCATCACGCTCGTTCCTTGGACCAGAGGCCTACCGCTCATATGGGACTACACCTGCGTTGACACCTTGGCAGTGAGTAACATCCGTACGAGTGTGCAAGGAGGAGGGAGCCTAGCATCCTACGCCGAAGAAAAAAAGAAGCGCAAATACGAAAGCCTTACAAGAGCCCACATTTTATGTCCATTCGCAATGGAAACATTGGGAGCTTGGGGTGACGACGCCAAGAATCTGGTCGATGTAATTGGAAAGAAGATCTGTGAGAGAAGCGGTGAACCACGGTCGACCACATTCCTCAAACAGCGACTGAGTCTTGCCGTGCAGCGTGGGAACGCGGCCAGTATTACTTCATGCATGCCGAACAGTAGAGACCTCCACGAAGTTAACTACCTTTGATTTTATTTTTTATTTCTATTTTACTTATGCTTTGCTTATACTTGTGATACAATAAATAAGGACTTTGCAGCAGAAAAAAAAAAAAAAAAAAAGTGATTTGTCATGAAAGCAGCTAGAGGAGAGGAAAGCCAAATAATTGCCGTGATTTCATGTATGTATACTGATTAGTTTCAACTACTGTTCAGCATTACGAGTATGGCATCGAAGTAAGGAAGAGCATACAGGAAAGTTGGAATGGATAGACTAGTGCCTGGGCTTCCATGCAACAAGAAAGTGTCGGCGCAAATCAAGGGGAGGATCCATCGGACAGTCGCTCGACCCTCTTAGGACGTACAGACTGGAAAAATTAGCAATGACGAAGAAATCGGAATCATAGCTGGAGATGAGAATGCTGAGGTTTGCGCTTAATGTGACGAGAAAGGACAGGACAAGATATATCAGAGGTACAATCAAGGTGAAAGCGATGAGCAAGAAAGTGGCCAGACAAAGATGGAACGGCATGTGATGCGGAGATACGATCGCTGCGTGATAAGGTGATGACGATGGATCTGCCGGGTACGAGGAGGTGTGGAAGACATAAGAGATGACAACAGATGATTCTAGTAAATGCTAAGGATATCTCAGCAACATCGAATTACTAAATACTACATACAGGGTGAGTCAAAAAAAGCGATTTATTTTTAAGTGGATATAAAACATGTTTGTTTTAGTGATAGAAATTCGTTACAAGTTCAGATATTAAGCATATGTCTTCAATTCAATTATGTATTAACTAGATTTGCTAAAAATTTCAAAATATGTTATATATCTGTGTTCAGATATTAAGCATAATGTCTTCAATTCAATTATGTACTAACTAGATTTGTTAAAAATTTCTAATTATGTTAGATATCTGTGTTAACTTCTAATATTAGACAGATGATTTCACTGTCTATCAATCAACATAATACATTTCTAAATTTAAATAAGTAAGCTGTTTCTCGACGCATGATATTGCATTCATCATATGATATTTCATTTCTCGATTTGCATTCATCAATATGGAACGCAAAGCAAAGGTTGTTGCATGGGCTATCACTTATGAAAACACCGGAGAAGCCAGAAGACGATACGCGAAAGAATATGATGAAGAGGCTCCTCCTGAATCCACAATACGTCGATGGGTTTCTCGTTTCCTTGAATATGGTGACATCAATAAAAGGAGAGAAGGCAGTGGTAGACCCGTTACCGCGAGTGGTGATGATGACAGTTTCCAGGAAATCAATCAACGATTGGAAGATAAACCGACAGCATCGACTAGACAGATTGCTACGCAAACTGGTAACTCTCAGTCAAGTGTTGTCCGCTGTCTTCATAAAAATGGACTTCATCCATTTAAGGCAACAAAAGTGCAAGCTTTATCCAAAGATGACTGTGAAAGAAGATTAGAATTTTGCCAATGGTTACGTCGTAATCAAGAGAGTGACAGTGACTTTTATAAGAACATCATATTTTCCGACGAAGCTGTTCTTCACGTCAACGGCATAGTGAATCTTCATAATCTCCACTTCTGGGCAACTGAAAACCCACACATGCAGATTGAAAAGCTGCAAGACCGACACTCGGTCACGGTATGGTGCATGGTTGGTCCGTCCGGCGTCTTGGCTTACGACATCAGCTCTGAGACTATGAATAGTGACCGCTACTGCACAGTACTTCGCGAAAAGGTGATCCCTTACTTTCGAAGAAGATCGAATCGCAACAAACTTTATCAACAAGATGGAGCTCCGCCTCATTTCAGTCTCACCGCTCGGTCTTTGTTGGATGAGCATCTTCCAAACAGGTGGATCGGGAGACAGGGAGCAGTTCGATGGCCACCAAGATCACCGGACCTCACTGTTTATGATTTCTTTTTATGGGGAGCTCTGCGAGATAAAGTTTACAAACAGGCTCCAAGAACCGTGGAACAATTGAGAACAAGAATCGAAGATGAGCTGGGGACTTTCAACCCAACAATGTTTCAGTCATCGTACGAGTCTTTCGTTGAGCGATGCAATGAGTGCATTCAGTTGGACGGTGGTCAAGTTGAAGGTTAACATTCAATTCGTTTATTATGAAATACCTTTCTTATGCATTCTGACAGTTCAGTTTCATGTTTAGAGTGATATTTAATAACTTTCGTTTTTGTCTTATAACTATGGGAAACTCTATCAATGGGAATATTTCGGTCTTCTTTGGACTGATTTCGGGTAAATATTTACATGCAGGATAAAATAATAATAATTTTTGAGATCTACCTACGCAATACATAATTTGAACGATTCCTTCGTCAAATTGAAGACATATGCTTAAGATCTGAACTTGTAACGAATTTCTATCACTAAAACAAACATGTTTTATATCCATTTAAAAATAAATCGTTTTTTGACTAAGTTAACTAAGTTAACTAAACACTTCAAAGACTTTCCATGAAAATGATGGCTATTTTGTGTGACGTCACGTTTAGACACTTTTTGAATTCTTCAGGTTTGGTTTAGGGCAGTAGTGGCAAACTTGAAAGCAATTGCATAACACTCGTTAGCCGCAAGGAAAGCATAATACAAAACCGCAGAAATGTTGTAATTATTAAAAAGAAACTTTGAAAAATACTGAGGGGAAAATGCAACGAAGTCAAGCATAAAATTGATTCTATTCAACATGATACTCAATAAACAAGAAAATATCCATGTCAACTTACTGCATATGATTCCCGAGCTATTTGACGTTCGAGGAGGGGCAAAATGCGGTCCTTTGGAAAGTGGAGGAGCTGGAATCCTTTGAGGAGCTTTCGACGAAATCTTCAGCGTTGAAAAATCTATAGCATCTCTGACTGACGGCTCGATAGGATTACTGAGCGGAGTGCTTGACGAACTTTCTGTTCTACGTGGTGACAAATCTGAAAAAATGAAACTGTATTTATGATGCGTCGTACAGTATATTGAGAACATGAAAATTAGAAATCCATATCATCCAGCCCGTTTCCTGTTTTAAAAATGCCGAACTAAAGGCACAAAAATTGGCGGTAGAAGGCCAGTGAAGCAGTAGTGTTTTTCGAATTTACGCAGTAGCCTCGTACCAATAGATCTTCAATTTATACAGGATCTTGTACAAAGAAACTACAAATTCATACAAAACACCAAACGAATGGTAAACAAGGAAAACTATTGTTGTACACCATCAACAAATGAAAAACCAAAACCAAAGCCCTTTCATCAAATGTAATTACTTCGATTTCCTATCTGACTTTACCTTTTTTCGGTGTTATGTATCTCATAGATATCTGAAAATAGCATGAATTGTCAAAACGTAATGAAAAAGTATCCATTAGTGCTTGCTGAATGTTGTTCTAGAAGCTATTGCTGAATCGAAAATTAGCGGCAAATTCCCTCTCTTAAGACAAGAGGGTCCATTATAACTTCGTCAGACAAAGGATCATGTCCCAACAAATTTGGAGATTGCTCTCACGGATAAACAGTATCCAATCGAACAGGGAAAACTCACTCACTCTTTTTGTGCCCCTTGCTTCCAGAAGATGCTGGGTTAGACACTTGTTGCTTGAGTATGGACTTCCATTTCCGTCGATCACAAGCGTCAGCTTCCTGGGCTCCGACACGTTTAAGGTCATCTTTAACTACTTACTTCCAGGTCTTCTTTTGTCTTCATGCTCGTGTCTCACCATCTACTTCCATCCAGATAACTTTTCTGATCCACACATCCACTTAAGCATTCGCATCTCCACCCGCTCAAGCATCTTCTCATGGGATGAAAGCAACGGCCATGACTCGCAACCATAAAGCATGGCATGTCGCACACAGGCATCCACATATACGACCCTTAATTGGTTCTCAAAGATGGCTCTTTGGACGTCAAAGAGGGATTGCAGTTTATGGAATTTACAGCATCCACATCATATCCTTGACAGCAATGCTGACTCAGTACTTCCAGAACATGGAAACTACCTATGTTGATTATGATCGCTGAGTTGTGGAAACAAATATAATATCAAAATTGATATGCAAGCATTCTACAATTTGAGTTGCGCTTTTGTTTCATTAAGTAAGAATTAAGTACAGGAATCTGAGAAAATGTATCAAAAGAAGCAAACGAAGTCACAAGAATCTTTGTGAAGAAATCCTTAACACAGGAAAAAGTTCTATTCGCTTTTTATTCTCATGTGATTTTACAGAAAATTGAGCACGAGAAAAATTCCACATCACTTTTACGCATTGCTATACATTGAACTTATGCAGCACCTGGCAACACTGAATTACACCAATGAAAGAGCATGTGACAAAATGAATTGAAAATCAATTGACACGATAAATAGTCTGTGTTGTGATATTTTTAGTGCAGATGCCCTTCCTGTCGACTTCCAATAGCACTTTCAGGGCTATCACGGGGCCACTGTGCAAGGCAGACCACAACTATTGCCTACAAAGTCTCACTGTGTTTTGATAATCCTATATTTATCTTTATATTTTCTCTATGATAAAATCTTTCAACGTAAAATGATGACAAAATAAAACTAGTTAAGTCCTTGATTTGAAATATATTGAATCAACTTCTAATTGGCTAAAATGTTTATGAAATCTAGAGAAATGGCATATTGTTGCAAGTTCAACACCTTACTGAGCAGCTGAAAGGAACGTGTTATCGTCACAAATCTGGAGTGAATCGATACATGATTTACCTTACTCTTAAGTAAACTTTGAAAGAACTGCAACTTTTCCATTTCAAATTCAAATGGAATGCCAATCATCTCATTCATTTTATCAGATGAATAAATAACAAAATCATTAAGATGACGGTACTAGACTATATTATATATTTTAGTTATTCTCTTTCATGAGAAGTTTCTATTGCAACTGTTTTGAAACAGGTTTGAAATCGGCGATTATCCAACTTCCTGAATGAAGGTGTTGAGCTGATACTGATGAAAAAATATAAATAACACATGTGCAATCAGTGTTAATGACTGACAAAGGACGTAACGCTAATTGCCAATGTAGTAAAATATAATGTTTGATAATTCATAATACGTGAATTCTTCCAAACGAATTGTCGAAATGTATCTTTTGGACGGAACTAATTTCGAAATTATTGGAACAAATCCATAAACATCCGTAAATTCATCCCCTAATGCTTTTATGTATTTGTAGCATGTTGTGATTATCCTATTAGACTAAGTACCAATACGCTTCTTCTACGAAATAGGCCTATCAATACAGGTGCATGCCCTTCTGGCACTAACGTGCCTCACGGCTTGTAGAATTATTCACTATTTTATAGCATACTCCTTCTTGAATCAACCCTCCACTACCGGTATATTACAAAGTAGGTACAGCACATTTCAGTAAGTGAATAATCTCCTTTATTCACACTGTAAAACATTTCAGTTGTCATACTAATACGATAATCAATGACCAAGTCACATGTCACCGGCAGTCTTGATTGATGCTCATTGTAAAAAAGGAAATGAGTGAAATTTACTCAAAAATGGTGAAAAAATTACTGGAGCAGTTAACATAGTGCATGAGTTCAAAAAATGAACACGAATCTCTACCTTCCCGTATGTACCACTTGAGTGTTATGCCAAAATAACCACTTGCACAATGTATCATTATTTATAGCATTAACTTAACTTTAAACAATAATTTCAGTTTATATCATTCATAAAAAATAGTTCTGAAATGGCGCAGATAAATCATATCAGTCAATATTAGCAAACTTCCTATTAACTGATTATTTGTAGTGATATGAAAGTGCATTGAGATTTTTGAGTTCCTTTTCACGTTGAGAAATATATCGGTGCTATGATGCGCGTACAACTAAAATTACTCCGAATATACGACTGACTACATTTTAGCGTTTTCGCACTTGGTCGATCCAATCCCTGAGTGAAACAAACAAAAGGCTTATTCAGAATCAGATAAATCAAAGAAAATTGCCCCTCGCTACAGTAAATTCAATTAAAATGGTCAATTCCCTGTCAAAAAAAGACAATATATATCACCTTTCACTGGTCGAGCTAGACGCGGCCGCACATTTTCTTTCACTTCATCAAATTGAGTTAGAACCGGCACGGGGGCAGATTCAAAGTTAGGGATAAATGCTGTTGGTGGAGATGCAGGATGGCCACCAGGAAACCGCGCTCCCAGTCGGTTCGAACGTGGCGATCGAGCTGTGGTAGCAGCAATTTCACGAGCTTCTCGAGGAGGCGTTCGTTCTGATGACATTGGGCTGATTTCTGCTCCTGTTGAGGCAAATGACAGCATAAAGGCCACAGAAAGCATCAGTTCTTGCGATCTTAGCGAGAATGATTTTGATTGATGTTTTCAGACTGCGTGTAAACCTGTTTTTGTTGATAAAGGATTGGAAAACAGTTACTTTACGGAAACTGTAAAAATGTGCATTGATTCGACAAATGACAAAAAATATGATTTTGGGAGAGTCAAACGCCTAGTGTTAGGTTAATAACAAAGATGACTTTGTTCGAAAGGTTGAAGTACATCATGTGATATAAGAGCTGTTATAAACCTACCACTAGATACTTCTCTTTCCCAAAATTATACATGAAGGACTTGAGAATATTTCAACCAAAACAAAATTTTGATTTCGTTACAATATTCAAGCGAGCATACAGCGAAATGATTTCCCCACCCTTGCTTGAAAAAAATACAGGAGTCTCACTCCAAAATTATGGATTTTATGCCACCTTTCTGCTAGGGCGACCTTTAAAATGAAGAAAAAAAATAGCGGCATGAATAAACACAACAAGTAGTGTTTACCGCTATAAGTCAGATAATTATATTCAAATTAAAGTCTTGATTGCATTTGACGTTGTACTAATGTGAACCTTCAGTTTCAAGCACTAAAAGTTCCGTATTTCTTCGAATAGTAGCCGACTCGACTATAAAAAAGGACTATCCGATTCATAGAAAGCTTGTTGAATAGTAGGCAATTTTATGATTGTGGCTTTTATCGACATTGAAATCTACTTTTCAACTGATACTAAATTTTTCAAGCTTACTTTAATTAATTAACTGAAATTTAGCCGACAGGAAAATTACAGACTTAATTTAGCCGAGTCTTGAAAGAATGCATGAGATCAAAACCGACAAACACAGCAACATTGTTTGATATGTATTATGTTGATCTGTTTGATATATATCTAGTCAATAGTGCAGCCCGCTGAAATTAATGACTTGGTGATGATTCGGTTGAACTTCCATATAAAACGCTTTTGTATACAGATTGAAATGAGAAATTCAGGTTCTGTTCAAAGTTTTGCATATGCCAGATTGGTGCGGTAGCCGATATCAACATGAGAAGAGCGGTTCTCTGGAAAAATCGTGTATTTTCCAAATTATGATAAAAGAACATTTTCACAAGCACAGGACAAAAGGAACTACCCGCCTAAACAAATCATCATGCTGGATGCCTTATAAACATGCTCTGGTCTTATTGAATGTTCTCCCTCTAAGCAAGCTACATTCCCTGTAATAGCACAAGTGCTTCTAACAAAAAGTCAGAAAATAATTGGAAAGTGATCCTTTCGGACTTCTGAAGCCTTGTAATCGTAAAGACACACGGTCAAGGCCGAAAAACAGCTCAAAATATTAAGAGGAAATAAGAGAGCAAGCTGCCTACAATAAGCCGACAAATTAACCGTTTTCAAGCACCATACGAGTATTTGTGATACATTGTCGTCAGTGTTTTTGAGCGAGCTGAGCGAGCGAGCGAGCGACAATTTTTCAATTTTTTGATGAGCGGATGAGCGAGCGAAAAAAATATTCCGTGAGCGAAAATTGAGCGAGCGAGCGGTGATTTTTTGTCGTGAGCGAGCGGTTGAGCGAGCCATTTTTAGAAAAAACAAAAATCAAAAAGATCAAAAAATCAAAAAAGCGAAATATTTGAAAAGTCTCTTAAAAATGCTTTCCATAAAAGTCTTTTTATAGTCGTTTCCTAGTCGTTAAAAGGGAGTAGACCTTGCTGGCCAGTCTAAGGTTCGTTTTCCTGCCTGTCTTCTATACAATGGAGTTGCACTGGCATGATGGCATGGAGCATTGTCATCCATGAGAATCCAATCAGATGATGGATCACCTAAACTGCATGCTAAAGGATAAACATGTTCTTCGATCACTCGAAGGTAGCGTTCGGAGTTCATGTTTTCCCTCATAACATGCAGTGAACTGCGACCATCACTCCCAGATCGCTCCCCAGATAAGCAATTTCCTGCAATCGTCCTGACTCCTCGATGTAAAAAAACGATCAGGAATGTCTTTCGATTATTGTGTTTCACACCCAGCATTAGAACGGTCATATTTTTCCCAATTCGTTCGATCTTCCGCTCATTAGCCTTTCAGACCCGTTCGTTCGTTCACCGCTCAAATGAACTATCACCACTGCTCCGTTCGTTCATGGCATAAAACACCCTTTCAATCGTTCCTTCTAAGTCAAAACAATATTCAATTTTGATGGACCCTACATAGTGCTGTCGAACCTTATTATATAGTGATGTCGTTTCTAGCTAACATTGGTTTTTCCAGAGAAATGTGGAAGTTGGCGATGCAGGATGTTCTCCCATCTGACATCGCGAAATAACACAAGCTGCCCTATCGGAAAATTCGTTGTCGGTATTGTCCTACAATGACAATGCGAAACATGAGTTGACGTCAAACGTTACACGTCACACGCGCCCATTGTATCAAAACCAATCAAACTAGAGAATATCAAAATCGATGGAGAAAGTCATACTCCTTCTGTCTTGATGATGAGCCTACAACACGCTTTAGCAGCATCACACTGCACGAATTTGCTATAGGTGACGATGGGTAGATGTTCACCTATTTGACACTTCGCTTACACAGTGCTTGAAACCTGCTAGCTAGCATAGGCCTAGGTATAATCTTCAGAAATAGTGATTTAAGAGTACGATGTGACTAAATTCGATAGTGACTAGATTCAATTGCATAATGAGCTTAGGCTACATACATTACGTCCGCGTCATGTACGCCGCCATGAATCCCTACCTGCATATCCACTGACCGGATATGAATTCTCAGATTAAGTCATTATTGTAAATGCCCGTGCCTGCATGCGAATGCCCGCTTCCCGCAAAAATCGAGATGCCCGCAACGGGCCCGACCCCAGCTTATGACTTTACTTGATGCAAAAGCAACATAATACCTGCCATTTTTAAAAAGTAATGGTCAGATTGGCACCCACAGTGCAAGTAGACCTACCTCATCACAGCTTTTGAATTCAAACTGTTCAATGCTTTGTGACCAATTGATGAATTAAATGATAATTTAGTGCGCATCATGACAAATTTCGTTGCTTCATGCAAGGACGTGAAACATTTTCAGTCCGCCTTCTTCAGTTTTCACCACTGATAAACCGCATTGATCGTGATATGCGCAGATGTTTTAGTAGCTGATGAGTAGTAGAATAAGTAGATTTATTTTCGGAATACTAAATCAATAACAAGAGATGGAATCATTGTGTAATAGCAAGTCTCTTGTCATTGTTTTGTCATTGAACTGAAGTCTTAATGCTCAAACAAGCAATTTCGAAGAGCATCAATAGAGTTTTCTTTTATAGAAATTTTCGTGGCTTCACTACACCACGTAAGCCCAATGGGTTAGTGGTGATCCATGCCCAAATTGGCAATTAAATATTTTCAAATTTCAGAATATTACTTTATTGAAGTCAGAATGTGTAAATAAGCTATTTTGGAATGTATCAAAGATTTTCTACCATTATTTCTTTTGTTGGGTTTCCGGGGCTAAATTACCGCTCAATTACGTTCAATCAAGCAAAAAATCCGTTCGTCCGATCACCGTTCATCGGCTTCTCAGATATGCCGTTCGATAATTCGTTCATCAGAAAAATGAAAAAAGTTCCGTTCAGACCGTTCGTTTAAATGCCATGTATACCCCTGCTAATCTGACACTTTGAGGAATCCGGACCGACCCTCAGTGTCATCTGTGTGACATGCCAATCTTCGCCGTGTCCTCTCTGGCTATGATTTGGTTTCGCAGAGAGTATGCTGTGTTTAAGTGTAAAGATCACCATGAAGAAGAGTGCAAAGTTAGAAGGAAGTAGGACCTGGGCGCAACGAGCTGCTGCGGACCGACCATCTTGACGGATACTGAGCTTAGTGGGCCGATGTCTCAGGTCCTTTTGGGTGCAGCATTTGCTGTTTCACATAAACCAGCGATTTCGTTTATCAAGCGATTTTATTTATAGCAGATTTCTTGCATTTATTGATTACTCAGTCACTCATAAGTCACGTATGTCATCTTTAGCTACTTTTAGGAATTATCTACATTATTTTGTCACGACTTCAAATATGTTCATTTTCAATTGTCAACGCATTACATAGTTACTTAATGCACCTTGAGAATTTTGTCCAAGCATTGCGCCAAAAATTGTATGCACTGATTCATGTGATCAGCATGTAGGATTAAGTTTAGATTATTGCCCATCTCTACACATGTCAAAAGAATTCTGTGGCTATGTTCATCAAAATATATTGTTTCAACCAATTTTGTGCAATAGCTAATTTAAAACATTGGTATGATGGTTTACTTACGTGTCTTTCAAATTTCAACTAAAATGAAATGATGAATTTCCTTTCAACGCCTATAAAAGGTATCTATTTGATTTAAAGCATGGAATTAGCTCTGAGCATAAAAAAGTTAGCAGAATTAAGGAGGGTATTATCGAGAAATGAGCGAGCGAGTGGCATTTTTTCATGATTTTGAGCGGTGAGCGAGCGAAAGGATTATTTCGAGAAAATGAGCGGTGAGCGAGCGACAGGGCGATTATGAGCGATGAGCGAGCGAAAGCGGAATTTCGATCCGCTCAAAAACACTGATTGTCGTGGATTCTCCGCTGTGTTGCAATCAGTAAACATTAAATAAGTAGTATTGTTTAACTCTTCAAGAAACTCCACATAAAGCATTGAATCCGAATTACTCAATAATTGACAAAAAGGTCCGGACAAAATCCGGACTTTCCGGATGTTCGGATAAAATACAAACATCTGGCAACTCTGCATTTATACTTACTTATATTTACTGCTTGCTTCAGATGCTGCATTCTGTCTTTATAAATAAGTTCGCTATCTAAAGAGATCATCATCTTTATATTTCGCCAATTCTTCAGATTCATTTAATGGAGAAATTTAATAAATTTATTTTATTTTGTTTCAGCTGGCTGACGAAGTGGTTAGCTGTGTCGCTGGCGCTCGTCGAATCATCTTGACCGTTTTTCTTGAATAATTTCACATTAAGTCCATCATTTTCACAGTATCTTATGTCATAAGAATCTTTGGGTGATAAGCTACAGATTGGTGTCAAGATTGAATGATTTTGGTCCACCTCTGCTTTAATATTCAGGATATTTCATTACTTTAATATCTATCGCTGACATCTATTCACATTCGCTATGCCTGGTTCACGGAGAGGCAGTATCAACGACAGCGCACAATCTTCATTGATATGCAGAACATGTGACAGTTTGATCAATGGTGATAATGTACAGTGCAAAGCCTGAAAATTGAATTTAAATACAAAGAAGGAATGTTCTAATTTGACTACTGCACAATGCAAAGGATCATCATCCTGTATGAAGTTGATGTATTTATGCGATAACTGCAAGAACATAATATCTTTAATAATCAATGATATCTTTGAACGCTTTGCAGTATTTGAAATGTAATGCTGATGCGCTGATGAGTTGTCTAATGATGATGACGACGATGATAATGAAAGAGAAACAATATCGGAAATCCCAACAGAAGCACATGTCGTGAAATCTGAAGTCTCATCGTGTCGAAGAATTGGCACACGTAATCCTAACTCCAGCTAACCGTTACCGATTTTGTGTATCATTCAGAAATTCTAATTACAAAATTCAGTGTCTAAGAAACTCCAAAAACTTTAAAACATCAGTGCATTAACAAAAAGTACATCTACGTCCGGACTTGACCAAAAGTCAACTTGAAGAAAGGAAAATGTTGCTATCTGATTTCCGTAGAAGGAAAGAAATGGCGAGGACAGTGGTCGGATTTCGAAATTTCGCCAATTTCGCGTATCGGCTCTGATTTCGCGTATTAGCGCTGATTTCGTTTACTTTTGTTTTATGTACCCTACGAGCAAGTATATATTTATTTTTTTATATATATACGCAACACAAGTTTACGTACTATAAGTTTACAGGAACAAGTCCACTTACAGCGAACAAAATAGATGATCAGATGACACACATCTTATGGAGGACGCAGATAGGCATTTCAGTGATTTTCATGCTTTGTCAATACATCACACCAGGCTGACCAAACGAAGCGGAGAAAAATAGAGACCTATTTCTCATAACTACGAAATTTATGTATATCGCATATTTCACATCAAAAACAATGTAAAACATGCTTTTGAAATATTGAACATCAGATAATTTGATAGAACAATGCATTATTCTACTTCTACACGTAATTTTTCGAGGGTTTACAGTATTCAGTATAGGTAAGTATATCTATGCTTCAGACCACCGCATGCAATAAATCATTTTTATAAAGGCAAGTTGACCAAATAATTGACTCAAGTATCCCCATTACGGTAGTTCTAATGGGAAGTAGACGGCATCCAGCTGTCGATGATCGAATTTGAAACACGATCATTTAATTCAGTTGTGCCTGCTTTTTCTGCGTTGAGCAGAGTTCTACGGCGCTTCAGTGCGATAATTCGTTCCTCATTGGCTTTTATTTCAGCGTCAATTTTTATTTCTTGTTGTTTCAATTGCATTGAAGTGCGCCGTTTGTATATGCCAAATTCCTCACACACTTTTTCGGCCTCAAGTTTTCGTTTTTGCTTTTTGCTTTTCAATTCTTTGCTTTCTTTGGTGTACGTCTTTGGACAACGCCTTTATGGTTTCAGAACCCAGCGATCGACGTTTCTTAGTTATTACATCGGATAGACCCGAAAAAATGCGCTCGACCTCCGCGTTTCCATGTGGTAAAATAAAAATCGCTTTGGCGACTTTTACTAGGGTTGGTGTCTTTCCCACCTTGTCGACTTTCGACCAAAATTCTCCTACATCGTTTTCATAGGCGTTTTTTACCAGACTTTGATGAAGCCTAATCTCGACTTGCAATGTCGACCGGTCGCTATCTCCTAAAATGTTAGGAATGGCTTTGACGAATTTAAAAACCCATTTCTCATAATGGTCACTCTGTTGGTACAGAGGACTTAAAAATCGTGAAGCCCTCAGTAGCTCGTTCCCGAAAGGCAAATAGTCGCTCAATCTTTTTGTAATTTCCATGAAAAAGGGTTTCATGATCTTGAAGGCGATTGCCTGGTTAGGCCTGATAAATCTGAGAAGATTTTTCGAGCTTTTTCACCAATGATGATGTTGTAGGCGTTGTGCCAATGATCAAAGTTGGATACATCAATTTTCCAGCATCGGGAAGGGATCTGATCAATTGATATATTTCTGAAAATCATATTCTCAGAATGAAGTACTAACATAATTCTTATGTTAACCTCAGCATATTCACAAGCAACATACATTCGTGTGTAAAATGGATCTGGAAAAGGTAAAAATATTAATAAATCCATCGCATATCATATGGAACATCGCAGTTCAAACTTAATTCAGATGGAGTTACAAACTTAATGAAAAGATGTTAAATAATGCCTAGTTAGTCACAAGTATAAAACACATAAAGCAGTTCATAAACTATCGAAGATTGATATTATGAATGAGAATTAGAATATCAATATCAAGTTATCTAGTGACAAGAGCATTAGCTCGCGGTATTTATTATAATATATCTAAGTGCATAATTTCGTTCGCGTATTCGCGCATTTCCAGTCAAATTCGCGCAATATGCGAAATTCGTGTCAGAATCCGACCACTGGGCGAGGATGTAATGATACGTATTAACCTAATTGTTCATAAAGGAATAAGTATAGCTCAATGACATCGTGGTGTGAATATTCCATCTATTCTTTGTTTTAATTCGAGGTCGATATTGAATAAACTCGATGAAATTCACTATCTTGCTAAATCTCTTCGATTCCCAGAAATTATACAAGTAACAGAAACATGGATGAATCACTCAATTAGCTGGCTATTATATTTTTAGAGCAGATAGAAGCACTGGAAGAAAAGGCGGAGGTCCCTGTTGTTGGATTAAATCATTCATGTGTTGTAGGATTTTATTCAAGCAATCTTTTGATCCGGAAGTCGAGCTGCTCATTTTAAGGATAGTCAATAAAAGTTTCAAATGCCTATTTTCCATCATCTACTTCCCCCATAGTAACTCTTTAAATCGTCAAACTATTGATACTCTCAGTGACTACGTGACTGGTGTTACGGACACTTTTCTGATCAAACACTTTAGATACCATGTAATATTCGCTGATGATGTCAATCTGGTTCATACATCACAATTCGAACTTTCTTTTGGCCTTACCAATATTGTTGAAAAATATACCCAGAAGAATGCTTGTATTGACCGCATTTTGATACCCGACATACTTGTTGGACAGCTTCATGAAGCCGAATTTTTTCCTTTTCTGAATGAATGGCTTCAAACTGTTTTGTTTGACAATGTATAACTCTGATCATCCCTTACATGACTTAATTCCCACTCATTGAACCGATTCTAACAAGCCAAGATTACCTATCTGCAGATCACTTCTTCGTGGCAATTCATATATTCCAGAAATGTCTCCCATGCATAATGATGGATTTGCCGAGTGACTATATCCCTCACTACGTATAATTTTCTATACCACTCGATATTCTTTTTGTTTATTATTTCTAATCAATTAATTTGCTTGATGTGTTGAACGTTTATGCTGGCATCACGATTCTTATCATTGATGCCTTTTTAATTATAGACATTTATTATCATTATCATTTATTTGACAGTTTCTGAAGAATTTCTGATCAACTTCAATCTTATAGTTAACCTTGATAATAGCCGCGATCACTTACCACTCCACGCCTTCACTGGCTCCTCTTCATAATCAGCTTTGTATAACTTTGCAGGACCTTCAGCGCTGTAGAGATGACTTCCCGGGGATCCGGATTTATGGCGTCTCTCAGGACTAGTGTGTGGTCTTAAGCCAATATTTCTAGCCTGTGTACCATTTGTTCCCAATGTAGCACTGAGAGTCGATGATAAAGAATTTGCTGACGGATTCGTCCGATGCAGTTGTGATTGATGATACCGCTGCTTGCTGAGTATAAGCGCCAATTTTTCGTCCCTAGGATCCTATAACAGAACAAGCTATGAATGATTTATGCAATTCAATCAGCTTGGCTTAAGGACTTCGATAAACGAGAAACCTGAAACTACAAGGGCGACCAGTCACCCTACAGTCACTTTTGATTGGGAAATGGTGTATAGCTAGCTATCCATAGTATAGTCATGGCATTCAGAAGTTCATGGGTATAGTAATCCAAGATCATGAATAGACTAGCTGCAGCCAGAGATAGCTATGAATACTATGATACAGAAATCGGGATACACAACTCTTGGAGCGTATAGAATCAGGGACATCTATGATTAATATAGGATATCTAGGGGACGTTCAACTCCCAGAGCATGTACTGGAGGCCACTGACTTTGGTAGACTTGATTAATAACGACAGTGTGTATCTGGATGAGACCATGAAACAAGTGGTAGACAGTTCACTTCATTATTGTAAAATGAATCAGAATTCAGCTGAATTGATTGTTGTACATACTAGTTAACACGCCCAGTCCAGTCTTGCAGAGAAATTGTCGGAAGAATCTGTCCAGTGTATGTACAGTACACATGCAAACATATCATCAATGGTCAATTTCAAATAAATTGTGACTTCCTATTTTCATTGATTTTCCCACTGTCTTATCTAAAACCTCCTGTATAATAATTTGGACCACTGGTGGACTTTATTAGAGAATTCAAGAGCAATGAAGCAATATGACATGTGTGATTTATTTCCAGCCTTGAATTACTCAACTTTCATTAAACGAACATTGATGGTTATTTTTTCACAGTGATGCGTGAATGTTTTCATATTCGCCGACGTAATTTATGCGGATTTCGTAATCAACTGCTCCTGAATTGCCCAATACGGTAGAACTTTAAAATCATGGAAAGTCACCAATCAACGCTTGGTTTGCTTTTTATTCAAATATGATCCTCGTATTTTATGAATCACTGACATCATAATCACATTTTATTTGTTCGTCGGAGTTTTGATTATAATTTGAAGGCCTAACACGTGACCACAGTGATCACATATGTCTAATAAGAGATAAAAATATATCAACATCGGTAACCACTCATTACTTGGAGGTTCACTTGGAAAGACAACACTGGTTGCCCTTTTCCACCAGAATCTTGATTAAGGATCTTCCGAAGGAATGTATATTCACACGATTCTTGTTTACCTTTTAGCATTTTCATGTCATGTCAATCAAAGCATTATTAATCTTTGACGTTTCAATTTGTTTTTTGTTCGTTTCTGATTGCATCATCGGTATATTTTCTTTAGATTTTAACCATGTCTTTTACTTGTATAACAATGAATAAGGCATGGACCTATTGCAGCAATGACTGTAGTAGCAAGTAAAATCATCACTGATCAGTTATCATTTCGTCCATGACTCCTTTGAGCAAAGGAAATAGATTATCAAAAATTTTCCAGAAAGAGTCCATAGTTCTCCAAAAAAACACTGCTGAATCGATTTTCGCAAGCAAATCTATTTGCAATAAGCCTGCTAATTGCACAAAAAAACATTTATAAAATGTTCAAAATCCACAACAATAGCCATTGATGCTACGTGCCGTAGGTGAACAATTTCAATCACTAGCAGTTGATATTGCAGCTGTCATTGACAGTTGCATATTCTTGTGGGAGTTTTGTAATTCTTTAGTCTCTTCTTGACTGGGTCCAGAATCTTCTTTCAACAGATTCCCTGCATGAATGAGCGTATTAGAGCACTGTATAATTGTTTACCACTTGTTTCACGGTTTTATCCATATGTGCACAAACAACCGTCAGTAATCAAATCTACCAAAGACACTGGCCTCCAGTGCAGTACATGGTATGGGAGTTGAACGTCCCTTAGATATCTTATATTAATCATAGATGTCCCTGATAGAATTGACTGCGACCTAAAGATTTTTCATAAGAACGGATTTTTCTGCTTGATAAAAGCATTATTGCAATTCTAATTCATTTAGTTATCAAAACTGCGTAGAAACTAAAAGTCATGAGTCCTGGAGTCGTAGATATTGCTGTTTTGGAGCAACATCAAAGCATATCGAGGGGTTCTAGGAGCCACAGCCCGCGGGGTAAAAGCTTCCCTTTCTTCTTCTCAGTCATGATCGGTCCACTGCTGGACGAAAGTCTCCGCATGACTTTTCCATTGCTTCCGGTCTTGGGCTTCTCTTATCCAGTTCATTCCCGCCACCTCTTGATATCATCCACCCATCACGTCTTCCGTCTTCCTCTTCGTCTTACACTATCTCTTGGACACCACTCGGTCACACTTTCGTCCAACGTTCATTCGTTCTACGTGCCATATGTCTGTCCTCCACAAATTCCATTTCAATCTTGCTGCCGACTCCAGGACATCCTTCTCACCAGCTCGCCCTCTGATCCAGTCGTTCTTCTTCCGGTTCCTTATTGTTATTTTGAGCATAGCTTTTCCATCGCACGCTGAGTAACTTCGAGTCTTGAGCGCTGCTTCTTCGTAGTTGTCTGTTTCGCATCTGTAGCCACAAAATCCAAAGTTATTGTTTTAAGCAAGCTTCGATTTATTGAACGTTCCTCTTTTCCCACGTGTTTATGTATAGGTGAAGACACAGAGTTCTATGAAAGTTTAAATTGTCTAGGTATTGAAATTGATTCATGTTTGGATTTCAAAAGGCATGTCAGCTCTGGCTGTGAAACCTGTTATTATTGAGATTCGCAGACTATATTCCATCAGACGCTGGCTTTCCGAAAAAGTTGCATGCAAGCTAATAAATTCTTTTTTTTCGCGACTTGACCATGGATATAGTCTTCTCTGTGGTCTTCCCAATCAGACTTTGCGCAAATTACAGATGGTTCAAAACTCTTGTGCTCGCCTTGTTTTACGGACTCGTCAACGTGACCACATACCGCTTGCTTTGAAAGCTTTTAAGTGGCTGCCAATGTCTCATTGCTTGAGAAGCAAACTAGGCTGATTGAGTTATAAGGCTTCGTATTTCAATTCACCTGTACACATGTCTAATATGTCTCGTTTATATGCTACCTCTCGCTCTCTTCGTTCATCATGTGACTCTACTATTTTGACAGTGTCTAAAATTAGCATCAAATCATCTGGTGGATTTTCATTCAGCTACGTTGCTCAAGTGGTATGAAATGATCTTCCTCAGACAATTCGTAGTGCTCAGGCACTCAATTCTTTTAAACGGCTGTTAAAAAGTTTCCTTTTGTCAAATGTCTTCACTTGACTTTCAGCATCTGCTGTTCGTTACTGTTAGATGTTTCTCTGAGCTGTGAGCCACTTGGGTACAGCGCAGTATAAATGCACTGAAAAAATAAATAAACAAAAGTCATCACTGGCAAAATACACTGGTCGAAGACTTGTCTCTTTAAGCAGATTGAAATTTTACTTTTGAAGACCAGTTTAGTTTTACTGAATGTCTGCCATGCCTGGGCGCATCGTCGAGAAATTTCAGCTTCTGTACCTTCTTTCATGTTTACCAGTTGACCCAAGTACACGTATTGTTCGACCTCGTCAATCTTGGCACCTTTGACTGTGATTGACTTCGATGGTACGACGGGGTGAAATAGCCTTGGTTAAATGTTCTTTTGTTCAGGCTGCTATCTGACCGAGAGGATAACTCAGGCTTCAGAACTCTGTTCGTTGGATCGCTTTCTTGTGTACCATGCATGCATGTTACTCAAGGTTTTGATATGCGCTACAAATTAATGCAACTATCCAATCAGTCAATCAAACTGGTGACTGAAGTTACGTTACACACTTCAGAAGAGAGTTAATACACATACTCAAAATTGAGCTTCAAAAGATCACATCAATTTTAATTTCTTATCAGGACACTCGAATCGTCGAATTTTACTTACTTCGACTGTAAGTCTGTCAGTTACATAAAACAATCATAAATCCTACATGTACAGAGAAGATTCATGACATGACATCATGTCAGGTAATTTACTATAAATGCTATTGGTACTATGCAACCCTTAACTACCTGCCGCATAGCTCCTTCACTTCTCTTACCATAGTTTGTATATTTTGTATATCTTTTTTATATATCTCTTGATGTGAATTTCAAATTTTATTCTGTTTATCATTCACTAACTGCCTGATGATACCTACGGATAGTAGGAGAAATATATTGCAGCAATTATTGATAAATTCTAACAACTTACTTGGCTCTTTCCAATCTATAAAAGTAAAATGAATAGCCAAGGAATATTCCCCATCGGTGAACAGCAGAACGTGGAAGTAAACATTGGGTTATACGAGTATACAGGACATAGTTCATTCACAAACAGCGAGATTAACATAAACAAATGAAAAGGATAATCAAAGTAAAAATGAAAATGACTCAGATTGAGTCTGGTTATTCATGAGTTTGACATTGCTATTTACATGCGACTTTATCAAAATAGCTTCACCAATACGAGTGTATCTAGTATGGAGCAGAATAGAAGAGAACGATTGCTCGGACGGTATGTGAGTATGCACGGAAATTTCAGAGGCTGGTCTTCCTTTGAGATATTTTTCATGCGACATTGTCAACCATCTCTTGAAAACTGCAGTTAGATCTCTAACAAAGCGAAAATTCAATCTACCAAGGAAGATTCAAAATCTGTTCAAGGCTTTAAAATCACTTTGCAAAGACAAAACGTTTTACATCAATCGCTTTGACAAAGGAAACGGCAACGTCATTATGAACCGAGTTGATCCCGGTAAGAAGAACATTTACATCGCTAAAGAAAACCAGACAAACCTCAAATTACTCAAAATGAAGAACAACGGGGGCAATTAGTGAATCATTATACAAGTAATTGCGAACTACGGGCTGTACACCAAGTCGGTTATACGGGTTACCAAAACTCCACAAATTGGAATGTGATCCTCCCTTAAGATCTGTCCCCTCTATGTACAATTGTTGTAACATTTGCTGATTGGTCGCTGCAGATGTTAAAACCTTTCGCACCTTCAACTTAGAAAATTCATATAGTTTTTCTGCTCAAGCATGCATCACTAACACTAGCGTAGATAATGACAATCTATTCTTAGCTAGTTTTGATGCTACTCAACTATTTTCTAATATTCCTGTCAGCGATACTATCAAATATACCACCGATATTATTCCTTTTGATAGGTTCCCTGTTTCTAAAGAAACTTTACACGAGTTGTTGGAAATTTCGTGAACTCAGACCCCTTTTATCTTCAACGCTAATGATTATGTTCAATATAAAGGTTTAAGCATAAGATCATCTCTTGCACCCATTATTCGGATTTTTGTTTAGACATGCTCGAAAAGCAAATGACCATGCCTAGACTTTATATCCGCTATGTCGATGATGTCTTAACGACTTTTGAAAATGAAAATTCTGCCGAAGCTTTTCTAATGTCGCTTTATTCTCTTCGTGATGATATAAAGTTTACTATGAAGTATTCTGTTGATATTACGTTATTCTTCCTTGATATAACTGAGTACATTGAATATAAAATAGAGAAAACTAAGTGGCATGTGAAAAGTACCAGTACCTTTGTGCATAAGCATAAGTTAGTCCATTCTCCGGATAGGTGCAAGATTAATGATATCAAAGCTTTATACATGAGTTCCCAAAAATTGACGACTGATAATGCTATTCGCTTTCAAAATAAAAATATTGTCAAAGTCATTTTCATAAAATACGGATAGAGTTCATCTTTCATAGACAAGATTTTTCATAATTGCGATCACCCTAAGTCTAACCAAACTGATGATAGCCCTGAAGAAACGAAAGTATCTATATACTGGAAATTATCATACATGAGTGAGTCTCCCAAAGAAAAAAAGAATAAAGTTCATAGATTAAACTCAACATTGAAAAGCGTCTAATATAAAATTGGCGTGTAATAATCATGGACATTTGTCATTATAAAGATAAAATTCAGTTCAACGAGCAATCCTCTCTCATTTACAAATATAGCTATGAGCATTGTACTAAATGGTATATCGGGGAAACTCGACGTCATATTTTTAATCGCACAAAAGATCTCAAAGGAAGACCAGCCTCTGAAATTTCCGTGCATACTCACATACCGTCCGAGCAATCGTTCTCTTCTATTCTGCTCCATACTAGATACACTCGTATTGGTGAAGCTATTTTGATAAAGTCGCATGTAAATAGCAATGTCAAACTCATGAATAACCAGACTCAATCTGAGTCATTTTCATTTTTACTTTGTTTATCCTTTTCATTTGTTTATGTTAATCTCGCTGTTTGTGAATGAACTATGTCCTGTATATAACCCAATGTTTACTTCCACGTTCTGCTGTTCACAGATGATGGTACGTTACGCGTACTGAAACGCATCTGTTACAACGATGTATCTATGCATACTGCAAAGTTGTTCTTCATTCACAAATTTACTTGCAAAATTGTGTCTACTAACAGACATGTCCGTATATTTTTTCATAAAACATTTTCGTAATAAAACATATTTCGTTGTTGAAGAATATTAAATGACACAAAATAGGCCTACATAATTACAAAAATTCTCTTTTACAGTCAATACATCCAATATAATGATTGAAAAAATTACATTATATCCAAAGTTTCATAATAGACCTAATAAAACTTGCTCGGTATTTATATAGTTCAGTATTCCAACCAATAAAAAAACTATCAATTATTGCTAAACAGTGAACTTGCAGAAGATTGATTTGTGCAAGGAGTACAAATCAAGCACACTTATTTACATAAAACATGGAAGATTTTCCTCATAAAGTAACCACCAACCCTCCGAATGGATTGGGTTGAAGTACATCGGAGGGTCATCAATTTTTGCTTTAAAATGCATTGTACCTCACTAATATTTCTTAGTTCTTTATTTGTGTATCCGTTTCACAGCGGTAAAGTGATTGGCCCAGCGGTCTTTTGATCTTGGTGTCGAGCACCAAGATTGCCATTGTACGTCGACAGGAAAGGCATCCGGACTGACTAAAAGAATCCCTGTGCTCCAGAAAATGCCTGACCTTGTCAGCTTCGTTCAAGCTCCAATGAGGGAGTAGTGACGTTAAAGCTTCATAAACGAGGCTTTCAAAGATGTAGTTCGATGCGCGTGAATTCAATATCAAAATTACTAGCTTGACTTACTAAAAGATTATATAATTGGGAAATGAAAATGAGGACATGAAATGATTGAAAGATGTATCATTTGGTCATTCAACATAACAGGCTGGTTTTCAAGACTGCAAATGTTACCTGAATGGATGAAAGAGGACAATTTTGATTGAGATAGAAGACAAGATTAATATGCTGTCCCGGTTTGAAATATCTTCCCTTTCCTTGACTGTACAACCATTCTGCACGCAAACTGAAGATAAACAAAGCGATGATTTAGTGCATTCAAACCATGATTTAACTAACTACAAAATCTTACCTTTCTTTCTCTGTAACCAAACAACCATCAAGAATGCGAAGTTTTAGGCACCAATTAATTACATATGGCCGATAATCGAAGTCTCTGAATTGGTGGATAAGTTTAAGGAAACTAATCACTAATGAGACGCAAATTTATCATTGAATGGGATTTTATGCATTACACAGAATAATGAGACCAAGAAATTTATTGATCACGTTTTGGTTAGCTTCTCGTCATGTTTCATGCCGAGTTCTCATCTTAAGTCTGATATTTAGTAAATAAAATTGATTACAAGTTTTGATTTATTTCCCGTCCCTTTAAAAGTTGTGTTGACTAGCCGTTGCAAGTATTACGTATCCTACTCTGTACTAGGATAAGGTAAGATTTAAGTATTAATTTGTATTTATACGCTCTCAGTAGTAAGCAAAACTCCACTTCTGGACCGCGCAAGATGGCGGCCATCGCTGCGTCCCCCCCCCTCTGGCACGGCAGAGTGTCGTGGTCGGCCGCCGTGGTGCTTCGTGTCTGAGTCCCCCCCCCCTCTGGAACGACAGAGGTTGTGGTCTGTCGTGGTGTGCCGGCCGGGTGGGTCCACGTTCACAACATGTTCGCTGACGTCCCCCCCCCTCTGCAACAACAGAGTGTGAGACTCGGGTGCGTTGGTCCGACCGCCTGGTTGACGTGGGCGACCGTCTAGGTTGACGTGGGCGACCGCCAGGATTAGTCTTGAGGCTATAGTGTGTGATGTTTTTGGTGTGTAGCGTCCAAACGAAGCATCGGATGAGAAAACGGAGGCCAGATTCGGAATCTACGTGAAATTTTGGGTTAGGAAGGATGTTTCCAGCGAAATCGGAGAGAAAAAATTTTCGGCTGACGTCCCCCCCCCCTGGACAGCTTGCTTCCAGTGGACGGATTTTGTCGTGCGATAGCTCGTTTGAAAGCTAAGAGTGAGACAAATTCAGTGAAAGAATCGGCTTGTTCGTATCTGCCTTCGTTTACATGTGAGACGCCATTTAAGATTTTGGGACATTGGTGAAAAACGACAGAGTTAGAATTTGGGACGTTTTGGGCTGTAGCTTCAAAACGAACTATCGGATTGGTAAACGGATGCCAGATTTGGAATCAACTTGATGTTATTGTCCAATGAGGATCATCATCCAATGAGAATCAAGCATTTCTTTATAAATAGCGAGCCTTCCACAGTGAGAATCATTCCATCGTTGAATCACACGAGTGACGGACGCACATTTTCTCTCTCTAGTTCCCTGTTCTATTATCCAACTAAAATGGTAAGTCGCTACTTCCCTCCCTCTCCTCCCTTGAACGTAAACTTAATACAATCTTTTTTCATTTTCAGGCATCTACTCCATCTGCTGCACTAGTAGGACAAAATGGCGGTCAAACGTTACAAGGTTCGCTACGGTCAGATCATCTACAACTGAGGCCAGTGGAAGAAACATCCAAGGTACATAATCCTACACCGCTACAGCGTAAATTTAAACAAGCCTTGCGTTATGATGATCATAGCGTAGTACTCCAAACGGGAATGCTCCCTTCCACGGATGTCAAGATAATGCACAATCAGTATGGGGACTACATACTGATCCCCGTGAGTCCGTACATTCGCCACCAACTTGATATTATTGAGGAGTACGTGACATTAAATATGGACATTCCTACTCCTCTTGCTCAAGAGTGGAAGGCGAGAGATGACAAGGATACTCCCTATAGAAAGATTTGGGATGGTAATCACATTTGCCTACCGGTATCACATTGGTGTACTTACTATAAGAAGGAGGGAGATCATTCAATACCCATCAGATGTGATGAGCTCGGAGAAGGTACTTGGGATATCCTTTTCAAAGTGAATGGGCTATATTATGGTCGACACAAGGATAATAAAATAGCCTCTCTCTCCATGCATATGGAATCCATCCTATATATTCCGAAACCACCCAACGTGGACGACATAATTGATCAAATCCTTAACAGCAGTGGTACGAAGCGCAAGTCGGAGAAGAATGCTACATCAAAACGCAAATCAAAGAAGGAGAATTGCTAGTCCTTTCCTAACTCGACCCTATGACAATTCGCTTATGTGCTTTGAGTGTCGTAGACGTGGTCTTATTAGATACATTTTACTTCTTCGTTGCCATCATATCATTTGTGTATTTTGTCGTGAAAAGCATCGATGTAATTCTTCATTTTGTAATATGTTATAGAACGTTTCCTTAGATGTGTAAATTTCCGTTTTAGGCTTCTATCATCATTTTTATGGATTGTGAGGGTGAACCTGTACAGGAGCTCAGTGCTATTGCTATGAACAATTGGACATATCAGATTGTTAGTGTCTATCATCAACATGCCAACTGCGATCCCAATGTTGATCAATGGGCGAGAAAACACATTCATGGACTTAATCTGAAATATTTGCAAGACTATGGCTTTTCTTGTGAGAGTGCTCTTCTTATTGACTTTAAACGATGGTTAGCTGCTTTCAATGTTATACGCATCTTTTGTAATAATCCTGGTAAGGAGAGGAAAGTATTTCCCAATCTAATCATTGATGATATTTTGCTCCCACCTTGGGATAGTAGAGTGAATCAACATTATCATGAAGTCACAAAACGTTTTAAGGATTTGTGTGTTCCTATTTTGTCTGTTCGTTGTAGTAGCTACGTTCATAACCAATGCTTCTTTCCTCCTTACCTCAACACTGCCAAAGTCCTGTATGGTTATCATTGCTCGCTGTATGATAGTTACCAGCTGTATCTATTTTATCTCTTTCAAACCATTGATTTATAATGCATGCTTGTTACCATTATTCAATAAATGTTACTATGAGAAGAGTTGTTGTTTTCATGCAATGGATGGGTTAGATAAAGGGCGATCATGTCTTTCTCAAACGACTGCGGAACATTACGTTTTCATAGGCAAAGTTTAAAAGGAGCTGTTCAAGATTATGTGATAAAATTTCATAAAGATGAGACCGACATCGAAGCAGTGGTCGATGATGCTAGCACTCTATTTCTAGAGTTAATGAATACATTCTCTGATAGCATTATCATGGCGCGATTAGTTGCGAAAATTAAGTTTAGTCATTTTGGAAAGGAAGAGGTGGAAAGTCGCTCTTTCCATTTTGCTTCTTATTCAATGGAAGTGGTAGATCACCCCCAAGAATTTTTTAAAAGACATATGATAAAAATTGCTGAACGTCTTAACGCATTTAACCATCATGGTAGCAGTCTAGTGATTGAAGCGATTTCAGATATTCACATTCAACTTTCCATAAAGAAAAATTGAAAATGCAGTGGTACTTGATTGTAGCACAACTGGTTTTCGAGCTATGTCTGCTCACTCTCGAAGTATATTCCTTCTGTACATGCGTCTATTATTTAGAAAAGGCTAGCAAATTCATATCTTCAAAAAGACTTGCTATAGACATCAGTAACGGTGAAACTATGTGTTGCGATGTATGTAAGCGAAAGGATGGAAATGAAAAGCGCATCTTCAAGAGATGTAAGCATGCTTTTTGTCAACGCTGTTTCATACGTAATTGCATTCAACTTTGCCAATGTAACCACTGTGACATTGCTCATTTCGAGTGTCACTTATGTCGCAATAGTTAGTACCTATGCAAATGTGGTAAAGATAGGTTTTAGCAAAGACTAACACGGAAAATGGCGAAACGTAAAATGACGAAACGTAAAAGTCAAAAGTTTTCTTCAGCCATTCAAGCTCTCCGACGAATGAAAGCAAATCAGCGATACAATGCTATACGACATGCTAACGATAAATTCATTTGTGAAATTATTTCTCATGTGAGGAAGTTGAGGACGAAGAAATTAGCGCCAAAACAACGAAAGTTACTTAAGCGATATGCTACGAAATTGCGTTTCATCTCCAATCCTAAAGTCGCCCTTCAAAGAAAGAGGAAAACTCTAACACAAAAGGGCGGTTTCCTTTCAGCAATACTTCCAATGATAGCTCCTGCCGTGGGCAACCTATTGGGAAATATCTTTGGCTCTAAGCGTTAATTATGCAAATGTTGAGTCTCAAAGTAATAAAATGGATTTCAGACTTCAATGTGATAAAGTTCTGACTGTATCAGGTCCATCTCATGCAGGTAAAACTGTTTTCACGCTGAATTTATTGGATAAAAGAAGGGAGTTGTTTAAGGAACCTATCAATCGAGTGATTTGGTGTTATGGTATTTATCAACCGTCGCTGTTTCAGGAATTGCAAAGTCGCAACTTTATTCGACATGAAGGAATTATTCCAGTGGATAAACTTCAGTCTAATGATGTTGTTGTATTGGATGATTTATTAAAAGAAAGTAAGAATTCAAAAGATGTTACAGATATGTTCACTCGCGCAGCACACCATAAAAGGTGTTTTATCATCTATATTACACAAAATTTGTTTCCTGATGGAAAAGAAGCTCGTACACGAAACCTGAATACACACTATTATGCTATTTTCAAGAATCCGCGAGATAAAAGTCAATTTGAAATTTTAGCGCGACAAGTTGCACCCAGAGGATCAAAAGCCTTAATTCAAATTTTTCAAGCAGCTACTGAAAAACCATACGGTTACTTATTCATTGACTTTACGCAAGAGTGTCCGGAAGAATTTAGATTTCGAAGTGATATTTTGAAAACTCCCATGATTATCTACAAACTATGAGTTCTTATTCTCGCATGATTGTTATTCCTCAGGATGAATATGTACAATTGACTGCCATGCAGCAAGTAAAGCAACCTCTTGCAAATCAAATGTATAGGAAAGAAATAGATTATCAGCAAAATGTTCACATCAAAGATCCACATCGTGCTGTATTATTACAATCGGAAACTGTTGAGCAATTGAAAAACTTGAAGAATAAGATGCGTGACTCTGTATCGACTGCTACACCTTTAGCATCTCGCGCACATGCCATATCTCTTTTCAACAGTATTGAACCCCATCTCAATGTAAATGATAGAGGAGAAATCATTACAGATGAAAATAAAGTGATTGATGCTTCACGTTATGAAGACTTGATTCAGTATGCGACACGTAGAAAGCGCCGTCAGGGCTATGTTCCACCTGGTTGGTCATACTTTCTTAAACTATTGAAAAAGCATAATGTGCCAAAATTTGCTTTAAATAATGAGACATTGAAAGAACTTGATTCAACAGTGGCTACTACTCCAATGCTTCAGGCGATGAAAATGCCAACAAATTGGTTTAAGACGTCACCTGCTACATCCCCTCCCACACTCACTAAGCAAACAAGGGGAAGAACTCGACGTAGATCTGTATCGCCACTAAAACTGGTAAAAGGAAAACGTAAAACAGCTCCTCCTAGGAAATACATGTTCTCAGACTATTAATATGAAGCAGATGTGTTGCTTGCCATGTAATGAGCCGCCAGAGGTGAATGTCGTTGTCACTTGCACTTGCTGCGCCAGCTCTCATAATGAAACCCCTAAGCAATGTGAACACGATCGCAAAACCGCTAAAGCTAAATGCTGCAGTTGTTGTAAATGTAGAAAGGCAAGAAAGAAAAAAGATGAGAAGGAGGAAAAAGAGTCAGCCGTCATCGACTGAACGTTTGAAGTCAATCTATTATGATGTAAAACATCCGGCAGGATTTGCATCTATCAAGAAATTATCAAAAGCGAGTGGTCTTCCACAATCACAAGTGAAACGATGGTTAAAGGGTCAGGCTACCTATACACTCCACAAACAAGCGAAAAAGAAGTACCGCACCCGCCATTATATTGTTCATGACATCGATGAACAGTGGCAAGCAGATTTGTGCGATGTTGCCTCCATTTCAAAACATAACTCGGGCAATAATTTTATTTTAACCGTCATTGATATTTTCTCGCGTTATGCGTGGGCTCAACCTTTAAAAACTAAAGAAGGGAAAGGAGTAGCAAAAGCATTCCAAACAATTTTTCGAGAAGGTCGCATTCCAAAAAGAATTCAGAGTGATCAAGGAAAAGAGTTTGAAAATCAGCATGTGACAAGATTATTTGAGAGGCATGACATTGAGTTGTTTAGTGTAAAGAGCGCTTATAAAGCTGCACTCGTTGAACGTTTTAATCGCACATTAAAAAATCGTTTGTGGCGACATTTTACTGCCAACTTGACACAAAATTGGACAAAGGTTCTACAAGATACACTCCATGCCTACAATCACTCTATCCATCGTTCTATTGGACTCAGACCAGTAGATGTAAATGCTGACAATGTAGATAAAGTGCGCGAATCATTCCAACGTAAACGCACTCATGTGAAAAGTGATGTGAAAATTGGCGATAAAGTTCGTATCTCAAAAGTGAAAAGTGTTTTTGCTAAAGGGTACCTCCCGAATTGGACAGAGGAGGTATTTACAGTATCAAGGATTAATCAAAAAGACTCTCCGACCACCTACAAGTTGAAAGATTACGATAATGAAGAAATTGAGGGTAGCTTTTACCGCGATGAGATTGAGGTAGTCACTGAAAGTGAAACATATTTGGTAGAGAAAATCATTCGATGTAAAAAACGGCAAGGTGAAGAATGGTGTCTTGTTAAATGGACTGGTTATCCTTCAAGTATGAACTCTTGGATGCGTCGTGCCGACATCTTTCATCTAAGTGATCGACAGTGATTCATGCAAAGTTGTAACTAACAATGTTTAGGGTTTGAGCTATGAATCCAACTGCCTCATTTTATTCACGACCCTCCTACGTAAGTGGTGGAGGACAAATTTACATCGGTGCTCGCCGCCAACGTGGAGGTAGCATACTTGGTGCACTGAAATCTGTTGTAGCACCTCTCATATCCAATGTCGGTAGATCTTTAAAACGAAATGTTTTAAGTAATGCCGTTGGCTTTGCTGGTGATGTTGCTAGTGATCTTTCCAGAGGTAGAAGTTTTAAGAGCAGTTTGTTGAATCGTGGGAAGGAACGCGGTTTAAAAACATTGAAGCAGACCATTGCTGGTGTTACTCAAGGAAAGAAATCACCTAAACGAATGAGAAAAGGAAGGAGGAAACATCGCGGAGCTGGTAAGGTGCGATCTTCAGTCAAAAGGCATTCACGCAAACGTCGCAGAGGCTCTAATCATTCATCAGGCGCTAAACGACGACGCTGCTATAACTTCTAATCATGGAGTGTAAAACTTCCGGTTTTTGTTTGTTCGATCAACAAGCCATACAGACAGATATTCTTAGTTCAAGTATTGTAGATTATCATCCTCGAACAGCTGAGAATGCTGGCCCCATTGAATTTGTTATTCCTGGTGGTAGTGATGACTACATAGATTTGAGTTATGCGATGCTTGATTTGAGGTTTAGAATTCAGCAAGCAGATGGAACTGCTATTGACGATGCACATAAAGTTGGACTGAACAATTTACCATTGACTACATTACTTCGCGATGTTTCTCTAACGATTGGAGAGCAGCAGGTGGAAGGTGGTCAAAGCGATTATCCCTATAAATCATATTTCAATCATGTATCACAGTTTCATCCAGCAGCACAAAAAAGTCATATGGAAGCCATGGGATGGTACAGAGATGAAGCAGGAAAATTTGATGTTGAAACAAACAGTGGCTTTGTAAAGCGATCTGCTATGATTAAAGATAGTAGAGTATGTCAGCTATATGGTCCGCTGAATTTAGACTTCTTTAGACAGTCAAAGTTTTTACTCTGTAATACCAGCATGCGACTCAAGCTGACATTGAATAAGCCTGAATTTGCGCTGAATGCATTTGCTAAAGTTGACAATTTTAGAATTCATGTGGAAGATATTGCACTTTACATTCGTCGAGTAGTACCGAATCCAAGTGTCATTAGAGGGCATGCTGAAGGTCTTAACCGCCAAAATGCCATTTACCCCGTTCAGCATACAAAGCTTCTCACCTTTACAATTCCGAAAGATCAAAAGAGTTTCATGAAAGATGGCCTCTTTCCATCGGAAGCACCGAAGCTCCTCATGGTGGCAATGGTTGAAAATGATGCATTTAATGGTAATATAAAGAAGAATCCTTTCAATTTTAAACACAATCAGTTAAGTGAAATTGCTTTACGTGTTAATGGTGTGAGTCATCCTGGTCCACCCTACAAACCAGATTTTGCTTCGGATCAATTTATGCGCAGTTATGTTGATTTTATGGATGTCTTTGGCTTTTACAATACGGATGATACCAACGGACTGACTATGAAAGAATTTAAGAGTGGATATACTATTTATGCATTTGATTTGACTGCTGACAGCGATATTAGTGCACCCTATCGTCAAGCGAACGTGCCTCATAATATTCGTTTGGATTTGACGTTCAAAAGAACACTACCTGAGACGATCAATGTATTAATTTATGCAGTCTTCGATTCAAATATTGAAATTACAAAGTATCGTGACGTGATTCTTCAGTATAATCGTTAATGAGTTGGTTGACTGCTGACGATATTAAGACTAAAGTGCAGCGTAATGCAGACGAAGCGACGTTGAAAGCTTTCGATAATGTCTATTCACTCGATACCTTACCACCTGCAGTAAATCACTATCCCATCTTTATTGTGCTAAACACTCATTCACAGAATTTAGGCGGTGAGCATTGGAAAGCGATCTTTATTGGAGAAGACCGACGTGGTGAACTATTTGACTCTCTTGCTCAACCTCCAAATATACCAACACAGCAGTGGTTGAGAAAACATACGCGTCAATATCAGCGAAATGAACGCATACTACAACATCCACTTTCATCAACGTGTGGTGCTTTTGTACTGTACTTCATCTTAAAACGTTTACATGTATCTCGATTTGCATCTGTTATTCAAAACTTTTCATGTAATCCATCCTCTAATGAAAAAATGATTTGTAAGTTCTATCATGATTTGAAATAAAAACATCATGTTGGAAAAATTGTTTTTTATTTTACAATCCGCTGGGTACGTACATACTCAATGAGATAGTCTAGGATCATATTTGCTTGTTCATGAGATTTTAGTCCAGTAATGATCACTTTACTATTATGAAAGATTGCCACATGCACAGGCAACCAACAACTAATGAGAGCTGCAGGAAAAAGTTCGGGTTCATAACACAAACTGTAACTGCTGGTACGAATCTTCAAAAATGATAGACTGTCACTCAATTGAGTAGAGATCACCATATTGTCCACAGTCAGATTCGACATCACACACCTCTCCCTCTTCCATATCCGACGTAGTAGTCTCTGTAGCTCTAAGCGCATTGACTGCGCCGATGAATGAGAAAGGGCGCCGAGAATCTGTACAGTCCCATTTGGGAAGAGTTGAAGATTCCGTGAATTGTTCATCTTCACCACTAACATTTGAGGACGGCCCGGGTAATACTTGCTGTTTGGAAGCTGTTGGCGTAATGTTGTGAGATCGATTTTGGTGTAGAGTCTGAAGCGACGGAGAATGTTGACGATGGTGTAGCGATGGCGCTTCATGATGAAAGAATGAGTAAATTGAGCGATGTACCTTCCTTTTATACTTTTCCCAACTACCTTGATGAAATGTGAAGTTAGTATGAAGTTGGGAATGATAGAGTTGAATTCGCCGATTGTTGACGCGCAGCCAGATGCGATTTCCAATACGTGAATGTCTTTTCATATAGAAGTATTTCAAGTCCTTCATGATATGATGTAGAGATTGAAAATGACGATAAGATAAAACAAACTCTCTTCTCACATTTCCAGTTGAATCTTTGAAATAGACGTTTCGATCATGATCCGTTTCAATACGTTGTAGGGAATCTAATTTCCAACTCATGGTGCGTGGTAATCATATCTGATTAAGATTTGCATAGTAGGGCGATGAACTCACGACGAATAAATGTCATGATGGAGCGATGTATGTATCTTCTATACTTCTCCCAATTGTATTTGCGAAATGAGAAACAGTTTGCGGAATGAGAATGGTAGATTTGAATTTCATTTCTGTAATGTTGAAGCCAAACTTGATCACCCAAGGAGATGAATCTTAATGTTTCAAAATATTCCAAATCCCTCATGATATCATTGAGGTTGACAAATTGTCGCCATGTTAATGTAATTCCTCTTGATGTATGACCATGAGAATTTTTGAAATGTACGTTTCCATCACGATCAACTCTGATATATTGTAGAGAGTCCAAAATCCAAGTCTTCATGATGTTATGCAAAGTTGCAGATTAGCAATATAAAAATGTCGTTTTATCATATTTTGCTTAGCAATGCGGCTACAAAGAGATTTACTAGCAATCGAGCCGCACTCTTTTCTACTCCCATTGATCATGCACAACAGCTAAATGGGAATTGGGAAGTGGGTGTCACTCAACTTGTTTATAGCAACTGTGTCTATACTTTTGATCATGAGGTGATGACTATTAATATGAGGCGTACAGCTGCTTATCAATGTGAAAAGGGGTGCCGAGTATACATTCCACAGTGGCCAAAGAAAGATCTCTTATCATGTAAAAAGTTTATATATGATTTCTTGAATAAAGCGTGTAAACATATTGTCCAATTTACTCCGCACAATGATGATTATAATTATGTACATCATGTAGTTGAGAAAGATTGGATTGTTGGTTTAAGTCCAAGTTTAAGAAATGATTTAGGCTACCTCGCTAGCGCCTTAACAAGCTATGATAATTTTAACGTTAATTACCACATAAGTGGTCATAAACAGTTAATATATCGAGAGGAAGCTTATTATGTAGATCTTATTCCAAGAAATGAGAAGACGTTGGTGAAGAAGATTGTGATTAAGCCAAGAAAGACAAACATGACTCCTGAAACATTATTGAAGAAATTTAATTATCTCCTTCGAGTTGATGACAAACAAGTGGCAACATTGACTTATATTAAATCATCTAATCATATTGCAATAAGCAAATTAAATGATGATGATCTAGTATTAGTTTGTTCAAAAGATTTTCATCAGTTCTTACGACATCGTTCTGCAGCTGTTCATGGAAAATCTGATATGCAACATTTACCATGTGAAAGGTCAAATCAATTTGATACAGAATGGGCCGTATCTTTATACAGAAAGTGTGTAGAGCCTTTTGGTGGTTTCTTACATGAAACAAGAGTGTTGATGCCTCGCATTATTACTTCGGTTAAATTGGTTGTAGATTATTTAAATGAAGTGATTAATGAGCAACATATTTCATTTTCTGAAAAAGAAGGTACTTTGTCTCTCACTATAAATGGAAAAGGTATTGAACTAATTATGGATAAAACTCTAATGGACATTTTGGGTTTTGATCAAAATATCTTTAAAAGTGGTACTGTAACCAAAGCTAGCGCAGACATGTCGCTATCGCGTCGTATTAACTATTTTCAGATATATTCCAATATTGGTGAAGATGTACGTGTGGGAGATGTTGAAGCTCCATTGCTAGCAATGATACCATACCAGCCAAAAAGCTGCAGTATTTTATCTGAGCATACTTTCAAGAAAGTGCATTATACAAAGCTGAAATCAAACTACATCCCACAAATTGATATTGCCATTTATGATGATGCTGGTGCGTTGATTCCTTTTCATAAAGATGCTGTGACAAGTATTACACTCCATTTCCGAATGAAGAGTTAATGCAAAAGTATGCTAATATATTTTTCCAATGTGAATAATATGGAAAGTGAAAATAAGGACTCGTTTCTAATCTACTTGCCCAGTAATGCTTCTATGAATAAATTTCCCAAAAATAAACCATCAGACTATCGAGTAGAATTAAATCGGCCACTGCATTTAGAAGGTGAATGGGAAGTTGGCGTTTCTAGTATTTGCTATGATAGCAATATTCAGAATGTGAATGATTTGGAAGAAATGATATTGACTCCTCGCACCCATGATGGAATAACGATGAATAATGCATTTCAGTTCCCATACAATTTAACATCAGATGGAAAGTGGAACTATGAATGGATTCAGATAAAATCAGATTCTTATGAGCCATTTGGGAATGAGAAAATTATTAAGGCATTCAACAGTGGTAATACTTCCATCATGAAGAATAAAAATCAGAAAGCTTATGAGTTTACTATCTATCATTGGAGTGGGAGACAGTTCCTCCGCTTTCATTCTTTTACTAAAGGTCTTACGCTGAGGTTGGATAGTGAATTCTATCCACATCTTGGTTTTGGTCATGGACTACATCTAACGTCAATTGCTACTGCAAATGTTAAAAAAGTTTATTCAACTCGAATCAACAAATTTCATTATAGATTTAAAATATTTGATGAAGATGTTGTAGAATGCGAAGAACGCATCATTTTGAAAAAGCGTGGTGTTCAACCTTTATCACTTATTGAGTTAGTAAAACGATGGAATGAGACTGTGGGTAAGAAGTATGGAGAGAAAATTATGGCGGACAAAAATAAGTTGGTTATTCAGAAATATAATGACAAACTTACAGTTTATTTCTCTCCAACCTTGCGTCATTTTGTAAGACATTATACGCCTATTATTGGAAGCGGTGTGGTGTATGGTTCTCATGAATATCACACTAAAGCTGATTCAGTTAATGATGAATGGTGGGTGGACATCTATGGCGATCGCATCAAGAAAATTTACCAGTCTTATGAAGAATCTAAAGTTGCTATCAATATAATGCCGCGTCTATATCATACAGTTGAAAGCTTCATTCATGTAGTAAATCCTTATATACAACAGAAGTTGAAGCATGTGATGAAAAGTAAATATGATGTAAAGACACACCACATTTCGTTTTCAATTGAAAAACAACGCGTTGTTCTGAAACTGGGTGATGACATTCAATGTCAATTGAGTAAAAATTTGAAAAAACTCTTTGGCTTTTCAATGCTACAAACTGTGTTTGCTGCTGCGCATACGATTGGTATAGAAACACCAATGACACTTGATAAACATGAACAACACCTTTACATTCAAAGTGATTTGATTTTACCTATTTCTGTTGGCGAGAAAAAAGAATACATTTTACGTGATTTCATTCATGATAAAGACGCTTCATATGGAATAGTCGAGAAGATGTTTGAATCTATTTTCTATCATCCCGTCGTCAAACAAACTATACCCTCTATTGCTATCAAAATTACCAATGGTTTACAAGAGTGTATCCATGTGAAAGATACTAAATCCCTCGTAACTTTAGTGTTTCGGAAAACAAAGTGAAGTCATTGTGATATGTTTATTGAAATAAAAATATGTATATGAAAAAGTCTTTTCACAGATATAGGGGGAATGGGCTGACTGTAGGCATATATTCACAAGGAAGAAACGATCTCATGCGATACATAAAACAACCATGTATATCTACAAAAAGCAACATCAAAATACTGAGTTAAAGTTGATTATGTCAATACATCTCCTGAATGTGGTAGCGTGAGTTTTATTCTTTTGGGTGGAGGTATGTTTGTGTCAGGATGTCCATGTGGAAGAGATGTGTTATGTCCTATCCAACACCTCTTATCCTCCCATGCTGAAAGTGCTCGTTTCTTGAACGTGTACGTTTTCACAGTATGAACTTGAGATTTTAAGATTGTCATATTGACAAACGTTATAGTTTTATTTTTATAGGCCTTCTTATAGGACCGATGTTTCATTTTATGAACAATGGATTTTGATATACCTTTAGCACGCTTAATACTATCTGCACATTCTTTTAGTTTCATGGAATACATTTTAGGACGGAGGAGAATCATTTCATCTATTTCCTTTCCTGCTGTTTCATCCTTAAAACAACCAAGTTTGGCTTTATTCTGTATGGAATAGAGTGGATGAGTGGGATTGTAGTTAGATGTATCGAAATATTTTTCTAATGACTTACCTACTTCATTAAAATTTAAATCTTTTTGAGTGGTAATTCCTAAAAAGAAACTATCTGTATCACCACCCAGCAAGCGAACCTCTTTTACGAGAGGGCATGGTTTTAATATTTTGTAGAAGAGTTGATACATTTCAAGCTTGGAATAATCTAAAACGGCTTGCCCAATATAGATGGGTTTGCACAACTCAACTTCTGATTTAATCATTTTAACACCTACAAGATCCTCATCGATGATGTCTCTATCAATGAAAAGAGGTGATGAGGTCAATTTGTGATATTTTTGTTCATCAACGACTAGTTTGTAATTCATACGTTTTCTAACATCCTCCATGGTCTTTCCGAATAGACTATTATTCTTATATTTATAAAAATCCTTTTCAAAATTATTTTGGGCGAGTGCACGTTTTTGACTGTTACTATCTATGTAGGGTTTGAGGAAGGCTTTCTGTCTAAATTTGATAATGCGGTGAACTGACTTTAGAAGCATGCCCATTTCTAAATAGAATTTTAATATGCAGAAGTGTACGAGATAATTTTTCTTATCATATTGGGTGAGTAAAAGTTTGCGGCATGGTTTGTACCTTGGCTGTCCACACTCTGTTAAGTTATTATGAAATTGTGACATGAATGGTGAAAACATATCTTCAGTCACTTCGCCAGATTCAGGTGCGAGTGGGAAATCAGCAGTTTTATTTTTAATACTATTTGGATAAATCAAATCCACTTCAAAATAATATCCCCAATCACCTTCATCTGGAATATTCAGTATGTTTGAAGGGTTGGAGTAATACTCAAGCTCATTTTGATTTAACCAACTAAACTCGGAATGAGGTAGTGGTTTAGACAGTGAACTGCCATATAAATTATTTTGGTCATAGTACTTTAGGTGGATATGATCATCACCTACTGTTTCAGATTTTATATGATGTTTATTTACAAATGTGAGACCACCGCGTATTCCGCGCTCAAATATATTATACATCTCCGGGTCTTGTAAGAGATGAATGGTCTCACCAGTCATTTTAAAGGCTGATTTAAAGGACATGGCTGGTAGACTGACAAAGTGGATAGGATCTAATTTGTCTTCTTCTAATGCCACTCGTCGAAACTCCTGAAAGACATCAGCCAGCAAAATGACATCTAATTCTAAGTAAGCGATCATATAATCGCCAAACGTTTTACAATTAAATTTTAACCATGCCTCTTGAGCATGTTCATAGTCCTCTACTGGACAATCTTCACCCGTCAAATCGTTTTTGAATTTGTCAATGGAAGGAAGGGTTGTTTCATTTAGTTTAGACATTGAGCTAAAATACGCATAAGGAAAGACTCCTTTGCGAGTGATTATTTCATCCGTTAAGTTTGGATAGTGTTTCTTCAAAGTTTGACTATGGGGAAGAAACTTGAGATTACGAACGAGAGAAGCTAGTGACGCTGACATGAATTGAAATGAATCTAAAAATTTTATTTCGAAGAAGACTGTCTTATTTTCTTTAGTTTTATCTACTGGTACTTTTGCTGTCATTGCCATGAATTTTTCTCTCGTTTGTGCTATTACATTAAACTGCCACGATTTCATCTGGCTCAACCCTCCTTTTATGAGCATATGACTGTCATAGCCCTTAAAGTTATGAAAAATGACGGGTAGTACACGACGTCTCAACCTAAGTGAAAAGTTACATTTGGAGCAGAGTGCGTTTCTAAATTTACCAGTGATGTGATCATGATCACGCACTTTCTTAATTTTATCGTCATCAAACGTTTTATGACATTTAGGACAGGATGTGCAACTTTCAAATTTTTGTTTGTCTTCATCTGACATATGTAGTGACTTACGCTGCAATTGGGAATCATATGATTGTTGAAATTTTGCAGCTTTATCGAGAAATTCTAGAAATTTTGAAATGCAATCTTCACCTTGCCAAGTATGCATTTTGTTTTGTCTATTCCTAAAGTGGTCATGCCATACTTCATAGCAGGATATGGCTGCTGGCTTGTGGATGATATCATCAATGTAGCATTCTATGTCTGCGTAAATGACACGCAGGGGACTTAATTCGTCACCATTATCCCTATGTGAAAATATTTTATCTTTGGGCATGCGTTCCATTTGTAATTTACCTCGCTTGCACCATTCATAGTGAGTTTCAAATTTATCTTTACTCCAAAATGAGCGGATGCAGCGGTCGCATACAAAATGTTCACCTCTTTTAGAGTGCCCCAAGTGAGTGTACAAGCGAGAGATTTTGGGAATACCACAGTAGTGCCATTCCTCGCTATCATCTTGTTTTACTAATAAGAGGTTGACTACACGTTCATAACAAGTTGAACGTGAATTATAGCGGGCACCCTTCAACCCCTTCTCCCACACGTGAACGACAATTTTAATCTTATTATGTTTTTCGAACGTTTCTACATCTTTGATTTTCATGTTGTTACTATCACAACCTTCAAAGTCTAGTTCATCCTCCCACTGTCTATAGCTATAGGTGCGATCTCGATGCGCGTTGATATCATTATAGTGAAGGATGGATAGGACTGCATATTTGAAACACTGTGATTTACAATCAACATTGATGACAGCTTTCTTATTATACAACGTTTTTGGAAGTTTAAATGTGCCTCGAGCTGCATGACTTTCTAATAGGGAAATTTTGAATATGGCTGAGTCCACACCATCAAAAATGAGAGCGCTGTCGCGTTGATTGAATTTATCTACATTTGATTTTAAACATTGAATGTGAAAATTTAGCCAAGACTCGCAGTCTACAACTTCGGTTGCGGAAGAGGAAGGAATATGAAACTGTATTCTCTCCGTCACTTGACCCGTTTGAAAATCTATTTTAATATATTTTAGTTTAAGGTAGATGAGCGCCTTCATTCTAAAATTGTCTAAATTATTGAAGAGCGCTTCGATAATGTTAGAATTTTGAAGGAGCCACTCAGGAAAATCTACAATTTGAGTATTGGACTCCATGCAGTAGTCGCGTACTAAATTATTATGTGAAACATTAATGAGGGAGATGGTAGAGGTACCGTTGGTGTAGTGATCATTTGCATGCGTGTGTTGAAGTCTGTGCGAAGATCGCTGAAAGTGACTATCAAAAGAAAGAGGGCACAAATCGCAAGGAAAGGAGATGTCATCGTCAGAATCAACTTCACCTCCGGAGATTGACGCCGCTTTGCGTTGACACACACGTTGTTTGATGTGTCGAAGGAGACTGTGCTTCCTTGTAAACATATGTCCGCAGTCGGCACATTCCCACTCGTTGCCTTGCCGCGAGAGTCCTGAGCTGGAACTCACATCACCTGAAAGAGAAATCATTCTTTCATCTCTGTTCAAGCCTCAGTGTAGTGTTACAACCTACCTTGACTCAATAACTCTAAACTTTCCTCGAGAAGAGAGGGCGTTGGTGATGAAGTTGATGTCTGAAATTGAGGAAGATGCTATTAGTCACACGTTTGAGGGAGATGAGAGGAAATTTTCAACTTACCATTTCAACGAAATCAAGTTTAAGGTTGATACTTCTACAAGATAGAGACTTCACTCAAATAATAGTCAAAGAGAGAGATCGTGCGTTCGTCACTTGTATGATTCACAGATTAAATGAAATGACCTGAATGTCACTTTGCTTATATACTTTCATCCTCTTCATTCATTGGATGTTCATTCTGATTGGCTGCTTGTGTATACTTAAGAATTAGAAAAATGTTAAAGTTATCATTATTCAAAGTCAGCATTTCAAAGACAACATGACAAGTCCTCCAACAACACCAAATACCGCATTGGAGTTCTCCTCTCCATATACATCAGCAAAGGTGCTCGTTACAGCAAATGCACCAAGAAAGGCGAAGGTGGAGAAGACATACAATCTCGACAATATACGAAAGTTATCATTATCGGAGGAGGATGAAGAGGAGTTGCCCGACCTAACAGGCATACGGTGGAAATATTTACAATATGATGCCGAAGGGGTGATGGAGATGACCAGCAAGTCGCACTTGCATCAAATATGGGAGTGGTACACCCCTAACTCCCAACCGCGAACCGTGGCGGAGTGGGCGTACATTGAGAAAGTGAGGGACGCTGCAGAAGAACGTTTAAAGCAGCTCAACTGTTTTTGTAATCTATGTGAAGCCAGACTCTGGGACGATATTGACGATGAAGACCTTTTGAAATACATGCCATAATAAATGTTTATTTCGTATTATCTTTGCTTTCATACTGACTTACTTGAATGGGGTTTTAGTGAATAATTTAACCATGTATACTTTTTCATTTGGAAATAGTAGCACGCTTAGTTTAACTTGTAAATCTTATAACATTTCATATGGACGATGATGGTAGATGAAATAGTGTCAAATAAATTAAGATAGCTTACACTTCTGATACAGGGATAGCAATCGACTGCGATCCATGTGTAAAGAGCTTGTTAGACTACGGATGGGCTTAAGTGGATGATTTAACCATGTATACTTTTTCATTTGGAAATAGTAGCACGCTTAGTTTAACTTGTAAATCTTATAACATTTCATATGGACGATGATGGTAGATGAAATAGTGTCAAATAAATTAAGATAGCTTACACTTCTGATACAGGGATAGCAATCGACTGCGATCCATGTGTAAAGAGCTTGTTAGACTACGGATGGGCTTAAGTGGATGATTTAACCATGTATACTTTTTCATTTGGAAATAGTAGCACGCTTAGTCTAACTTGTAAATCTAAAAACATTTCATATGGACGATGATGGTAGATAAAATAGTGTCAAATAAATTAAGATAGCTTACACTTCTGATACAGGGATAGCAATCGACTGCGATCCATGTGTAAAGAGCTTGTTAGACTACGGAAGAGAGAAGTGTGTTATGTTGCGTGTGGCGCGTGAGTGTCCTCCCATTTCATTCCATTCATCAATTCGTCTCATTGATAGAGACAGGTAGAACTCATGGTTCTCATAACGTATGCAATGGAAAGTTTTAGGCAACCTTCGACAGTTGGCTAAATGTCGCCCTGACGCGAATGCATGCTACGTTGAGACAGAGGCAATCACTTGCAAACATGACGCAGAGAGGTTTAACAAGATTGACCATTGCCGAATGTCCCTTGCGGTATACATAGCTACGGGTTTCACCGCCGCCCTTTACAGGAACGCCCGTCGAAAGGAAGTATTACACCGAACTTCATTTGCAACGTTCAAGTTGACTGATAGCAGATTCAACTTAATGATAGTATTCGCCAGTCCGAAGACTGCCCAGGGCAAACCGCGAGGAGGTTCTATCATGTCTTGCCCCATGGTGGCCCTTAAGAGAGCCGATGGTTCGTTCTCGGGAGTAACAAGATGACTATTGGCTTGAATAGTCAATAGGTATGACGGTTAGGTTCTCGTATACCCTATACCGCCTAAGCCGTGGTGGTGCATCTGGCACCTTTCGGATGCGGGTGGTATTTGGAGTCCACACCTCATCCGTCCAAACGATCCTCTTGATCTTCCCCTTCTTCTCATCCTCATCCCACTCGTCGAGGATGACGAACTCGGGAATACCGTTGTCTTCATCAGTGAAGACGGGAATATTGTCGGCAGATGTCGCTTCCATCGTGACTTCAAATTGAATGAGAAGCGCTACAATCTTCTGGCTTATATAGGGTTTTCAACAATGAATTGCTCAACAGCGAATCAGAATGCTTCAGGGATAGCAATCGACTGCATAATGTTCAAGTTGACTGATAGCAGATTCAACTTAATGATAGTATTCGCCAGTCCGAAGACTGCCCAGGGCAAACCGCGAGGAGGTTCTATCATGTCTTGCCCCATGGTGGCCCTTAAGAGAGCCGATGGTTCGTTCTCGGGAGTCGTCATCCTACAGCCTACCAATTCTGCTGAGAGAGTCAAAGACTCTCTCTTTGGTAGCACTGTCGACTTCCACACTAACTGGCATGTGAGTATAGAGTGGAATGTAGCGCCATTCCGTTGGATTGGCAGCAGTTGCTGTCATCGGATTGCCAATCCGAGCAAGATTGTTGTGGACTCTGTCTTGCTCCTCTAGCCTGACGAACTCCTCAAATAAATTTCGCGGCCTTAACTGCGGTCCGCGAGGAGAGCTGACTTGACTGTTCGGCGTCTGCATGATTGAAATGAAATGAAATGAGAGGCAGTGGTTTATATACCCCTCTAACGCGACGCAACGTTCAAGTTGACTGATAGCAGATTCAACTTAATGATAGTATTCGCCAGTCCGAAGACTGCCCAGGGCAAACCGCGTGGAGGTTCTATCATGTCTTGCCCCTAGGTGGCCCTTAAGAGAGCCGATGGTTCGTTCTCGGGAGTAAATTGATGGGGTGGTGAAGGCAGGCAAAGATCTGCAATGAAAATGATATGTATTAGAATAGGATATACTATCTTATTTACTTTTTCACTTACCAAGTTAGTCATCCTTAGGCAGTCTCGCGGGCTTCCTGATTGAAAATTTGTGGAGATGCCCGCGCATTCTTAGTGTAGCGTGGAGGCATTTCTTGCTCGGATGTCCATGATAGCATACAATGCTTTCGTCCAGGCTTTTATTGACGAGGACTTCGCCGGCCAGATGGTTATCCCGAATAGGGATGTGGAACTCAAACAAACGATCCTCATTCACACGTTCCCACTCATCCCTCATGCGCTCCAACTTCTCACACGCCTGCCTCTCATCACCCCGCCGAGCCACAGTCCTCTCCAACTCAACATTCCTCGCTCTCAACACACTCATCTCCTTCATCATCTCCTCAAACTTCGCTTCTGCCTCTCCCATTCTCCTCTCCGCAGCACTCGCCCTCTTCTCACACTCATCATTCTTGTCTTCCAACACTCGCACATTCTCCTTCAACTCTTTCACAACACGCCTCATACGGATATTCTCATCTGCCACCTCCTTACATTTCACCTCCTTCATTTTCAGCTCACTCAACTCACTCAACGTTCTCTCATTCACCTTCCTCAAACTTTCGTAGCGATCTACCAACAAAGCATGTGCCGCTTGCTGCGACACATGCTTCTTTTCCATGTCCTCATCCCACCGCGCCGACTGCTTCCGTACCCCACCACCCTTCACTATTGGGGAAGATGAGCTCTTCGGGGGGTCGCTAATAACAATATTGGATACCTCCGATGACGAAGAGCTCAACTTCCTCACACACTTCCTCACTCGCTCCCTATCCAAATCCACATCATCCTCATCATCACTCTCAAACACTCTCTTCCGCCACTTGTCAGCCTTCAAACCGGCCACAGCATTCTCTACCTCATTCTCCACAGCATTCCCACTAGCATTCTCCACAGCATTCCCACTAGCATTCTCAACAACATTCCCACTAGCATTCTCAACAACATTCTCAACAACATTCGCAACATTCGCCAACATTCGCTCCCTCTCTTCCACAATCAACTGCGTAAATCTCAAATCGGTCACCAACCCTCCTACACACTCACCATGCCTCCGATAAAACTCGGCCTCCTGCCCAACAACCAACAGCACCCTGCACTTCACACAGGCAATCCTATTCAGGATAACCATGTGGTCGGCCCCTGCCTTCCTTATGTGGTCCCTGAGACCGTCTCGGCGGTTGATTCGACCGCATACGCACATTTTGATGTGAAATTTTTTGTTTTTGTCGTTATTGACCATTTTTGTCGTTACTGAGATTTCTCGTTAACTGTAAGATAATGAAATTAGTATAAGTTTTGAATCATGTAGTACAGTCATATTCCTAAAGCATTACACTTAGTCAGGAATGATAGATGTGAGTGTAGTGAGTGGCACTCGATCCCGTCGACAGCCCGAAGGCCTTGTACCGATCACTAGGGAAGTGAGAGATCTTCCCCGATACCCGCTCTTTACAGCTAAAGACATCATTGTCACTGCCCCGAAGTGGTAACAGGAACGCCGAGTCAAAGGTAGTGATCAGTAGCTGGGATCTAACCCCTCAAAGCTGCCTTAGTTAAATTTCTGATAGCAGATTTGAATGTAGTATACAGCCTAGAACATAATATCATCATTCAACATTCAACTTAGTCAACATTCAACATAATATCAACACTTAGTGAGGAATGATAGATGTGAGTGTAGTGAGTGGCACTCGATCCCGTCGACAGCCCGAAGGCCTTGTACCGATCACTAGGGAAGTGAGAGATCTTCCCCGATACCCGCTCTTTACAGCTGAAGACATCATTGTCACTGCCCCGAAGTGGTAACAGGAACGCCGAGTCAAAGGTAGTGATCAGTAGCTGGGATCTAACCCCTCAAAGCTGCCTTAGACTTAGTTAAATTTCAAATCTGATAGCATATTTGAACTCAGGATACTTGAAAACCTTAGTCTATATGTTAAAACTTTGAAAAAAGTGAAAATTAAGAATTTTTAAAAAATTCCGCATTTTACTACTCATACTACTTTTAAAAAATTTTATCAGTAGTAAAGACACTATCAAACTCTATCATACAAACTTTGAAGTAGCAAGATAGCTTGCCTACTTCAAAAGATAGAGTCCTTTGCACCCGATATCGGGAGCTCAGAGCGACGACCGTCGCTTACCTCGTCTTTCGATGAAGTGATCAGACTTACGTTGTCGGGGGTTTATATATGCTCGGAAGAAAACTTAAAATGGCTCTATCTCCGAAAGTATTCATCGTAGCGACATGCGGTTTGTTGCAAACGATTTGTCTCATCATTCTTTACAATATGACACCTGAACCATTCTCATATGACCACGGGAAGTTGGTCCGCCAGCACATGTCCATGTAACATGCCACAAGTGAAAAAATTCCTAAGTGTGAGAGCTCCAGTGTGGTGAAAATTTTGAAAAATTTAAAACTTCCGAATTTCAACCTGGGACCTTAACCAAAACATTTTTCATCAAATTTCACTGACCTCCCCCCCCTCGTTCTGAGAAATTTGATGAAAAATGTTTTGGTGACGGTCCCAGGTCGAAATTCCACACTTTGGAAAATTTTCAAATTTTTACCCATACAAAGTCACTCTGACACTTAGGATTTTTTCAGGTGAGCGAGCTCCGACCTAAAATCTTGTAACCACTCTAACTTTTGAACGAAGACAGATAGGAACAAGCCGATTCTTTCACTGAATTTGTCTCACTCTTAGCTTTCAAACGAGCTATTGCACGAGAAAATCCGTCCACTAGAAGCCAAGATAGAAGCTAGCTGTCCAGGGGGGGGGAGGTCAGTGAAATTTGATGAAAAATGTTTTGGTGACGGTCCCAGGTCGAAATTCCACACTTTGGAAAATTTTCAAATTTTTACCCATACAAAGTCACTCTGACACTTAGGATTTTTTCAGGTGAGCGAGCTCCGACCTAAAATCTTGTAACCGCTCTAACTTTTGAACGAAGACAGATAGGAACAAGCCGATTCTTTCACTGAATTTGTCTCACTCTTAGCTTTCAAACGAGCTATTGCACGAGAAAATCCGTCCACTAGAAGCCAAGATAGAAGCTAGCTGTCCAGGGGGGGGGAGGTCAGTGAAATTTGATGAAAAATGTTTTGGTGACGGTCCCAGGTCGAAATTCCACACTTTGGAAAATTTTCAAATTTTTACCCATACAAAGTCACTCTGACACTTAGGATTTTTCAGGTGAGCGAGCTCCGACCTAAAATCTTGTAACCGCTCTAACTTGTGAACGGCTGGTCCGATTGACTCGCAACAAAAAATGTTGTCGAGCAGTTTTTTCTCCTCTTTCAAACGAGTAGCTGTAAGACAAAATCCGTGCACTAGAACCAAAGTTAGAAGATTGTTGTCGGGGGGGGGGGGGTCAGTGAAATTTGATGAAAAATGTTTTGGTGACGGTCCCAGGTCGAAATTCCACACTTTGGAAAATTTTCAAAATTTTACCCATACAAAGTCACTCTGACACTTAGGATTTTTCAGGTGAGCGAGCTCCGACCTAAAATCTTGTAACCGCTCTAACTTGTGAACGGCTGGTCCGATTGACTCGCAACAAAAAATGTTGTCGAGCAGTTTTTTCTCCTCTTTCAAACGAGTAGCTGTAAGACAAAATCCGTGCACTAGAACCAAAGTTAGAAGATTGTTGTCGGGGGGGGGGGTCAGTGAAATTTGATGAAAAATGTTTTGGTGACGGTCCCAGGTCGAAATTCCACACTTTGGAAAATTTTCAAAATTTTACCCATACAAAGTCACTCTGACACTTAGGATTTTTTCAGGTGAGCGAGCTCCGACCTAAAATCTTGTAACCGCTCTAACTTTTGAACGAAGACAGATAGGAACAAGCCGATTCTTTCACTGAATTTGTCTCACTCTTAGCTTTCAAACGAGCTATCGCACGACAAAATCCGTCCACTGGAAGCAAGCTGTCCAGGGGGGGGGGACGTCAGCCGAAAATTTTTTCTCTCCGATTTCGCTGGAAACATCCTTCCTAACCCAAAATTTCACGTAGATTCCGAATCTGGCCTCCGTTTTCTCATCCGATGCTTCGTTTGGGCGCTACACAGCAAAACGTCCCAAATTCTAACTCTGTCGTTTTTCGAAAAATGTTGAAAATTTTTTCTCACCGATTGCCTTGAAACTCACCCTACCGATGCAGAATTTCACGCTGAATCCGAATCTGACCTCCGTTTTCTCATCCGACCACTCCTTCCACTCGAAACAACCCATTTTACAACCCAACATTCAGCAGATTGCACCAAAAACATCACACACTATAGCCTCAAGACTAATCCTGGCGGTCGCCCACGTCAACCTAGACGGTCGCCCACGTCAACCAGGCGGTCGGACCAACGCACCCGAGTCTCACACTCTGTTGTTGCAGAGGGGGGGGGACGTCAGCGAACATGTTGTGAACGTGGACCCACCCGGCCGGCACACCACGACAGACCACAACCTCTGTCGTTCCAGAGGGGGGGGGGACTCAGACACGAAGCACCACGGCGGCCGACCACGACACTCTGCCGTGCCAGAGGGGGGGGGGGGACGCAGCGATGGCCGCCATCTTGCGCGGTCCAGAAGTGGAGTTTTGCTTACTACTGCTCTCGACTTTAAGTAACCTAATTTATTACCCGATTTTCTACCATGGCAATTAACTTTTTGCTTTCTTCCGTTTCCTGGATTCTTCAATCTTTTTAACCGTGTCATGATTTAAATTAAATACTTGAATAAATTACTGAAAAGATTGACTTCAAATTCAGGATCTCTCTTAATGATTAAACAGGGTTCCTACGCTTTTTCTGATTCAAAAATTAAGGCGATTTAAGGAGATTTTAAGAACATTAATCACTTGATTTAAGGAGGTATGACGGCTCAATTGGTTAAGTGACCGCACCGATAACAATGTACAGAAGGTCCAGGGTTCGATCCTCCACCTAGGGAAGTATAGAAAAGGTGAATTCTCGACTCTCTGATAGTCACATTCTGCTAAGAAGAAAGATTCCAAATCCGAAGTGTGCCGTCTCAAAAGTAGTCCCAAATTTGAGAAGTCATTTTGTAGATTGTGATATGAAATTCCATTGAACCATGTATATCCAATGTTCATGGAAAAAGTTGTTTCGTTTTGTAACTCCATTAGCGTCATCAATCAAAAAATATTTCTTTCTGTGTAATCTTTACATTTGGAAGTACGCTCAAAAGCAATCATGATCCTCTGTGAATTTGAATTTTCGTGATGATAACAATTCTTTACCTTTGCACTTTGCTGTCGAATACACAGGACAGGTGCAGGCTAGGGTGGTCCACAAATATATGGGAAAAATAAAACATTCAAAATTCGCCTCGCTCCCTTTATTTTCTTGTTCCAATACATGTTTTGGAATTCCAGTTCAAATTTCAGCTCAATCGGAGAGTATTTAGCGGTCGCGCCCAAGTATCGAATTCAGGAGTAGTCAGGCTTCGCGTTTCTTCGAGCGTCATTTTATGAATCGAAATACAACTTCTTGCGTGTTATGAGTCACTTCTGTATGAAGCGCACGCCTATGAGTGAACAGAAAGAAAGGAAATGATTTATTGATTAAAGAACTTGCCACCGAGCGGTCAAATACACCTTTCACATAATAGAGTTCAGTTATCTTGCGCGTTCAATGCCATTCGTTCCCTGAGGTGTCGGCCTGAATAAGCTTATACCGTACATTGAACTCGTCTTGTGTTTTTCTCCGACTGCTATCTACACCCTGTTTCGTACACACTCGTATCAACTGTTTATCGATCCGTGCAATCAAGGTGAGTTTATTTGAGATCGTCTAATTGTACATGTATAAACTCGAGCCGATAGTGATAGAAAAATTCTTATCCAACAATAAGAGATGACATCTACCTAATGATAAGCTAACTATATTTTCTCAGCAAAGATATAATGAAATAACGCATTTGTTAAACCACATATTATTCATCCATATGTATAGACTAACAAGTAATGGATCTCAGCCATCAACATATCACACCTGCCGGCAAACGAATGTTTCTTAAGCGATTCGTTACAGAATAAATAATTAATAAATTCGGGGATCTTAGGCAATATAATATTGATGGTTGGTTCAATTAATAAATCCGTTGCAAAATAAATAATGATAAAAAATTACATGTACTTATTGTTGGGGATTTTATTCGTATTACCCTGCGTGTCTGTCTACCAGAAAAATATTTTTATGTATTTTAGTGGTTAAAATAGAAATTTTCATGAATTGATAATGTATAATGAAACACTTGCTGTACACACGCATATCCTGTCGCAGTACATGTACCTATATTCAATATTGATATTTTCTTTGTAGATATGGCTCGAAAGCTACGATCAGGGTCCGATTGCTGGCTGATCGGAATATCTACCAGAACCATCAAAACTCAAGGTTTGCCATCTAAACATGACGTGCTGCTAAAATACATGTATCATCATGTAGAGTTGAATCAAACTGCTCGCGAGAGTTGCAAAGCAACATTAGAAGAGGTCTTGGGTTTCTGGAACAGAGCGCGAATACCAACAATGATGACAGAAAAAGCAATTTCAAAGCTAACGAGATTGGTAACGAAGTACAATGATTTGAAAAAGAATAAATACAAGAAAAGTGATTCTGCTCGTATGCATGAGTCTATCTTCACAGCAGATCTTCCGGAGTTATTTGACTTAGCACATCAGAATGCTTTGGAGATAATGACAATTCAAGAGGACATCAACTTCTTGATAAGCCAGCGTGAAGATGTTCGAGAGCAGCGTATGGCTGGTATAGATGTGGAACTTACCCTCAAAAAGAGAAACGCAAAAGGAAAGAAACGAAAAATGTGAGATTCGCAGAGAAAAAGAAGAGGAAAGAAAGAGACTACTCGAAACAACCATGGAAAACAGTAGCGCTAGTAATAGCGAACAGGAAGATATTGCCGGTAATGAGCCTACCACGTTGTACAAACCATTCATGAAACATTCGCGTAAAAGTTCTTCGTCCAAGGAAACTGATACAGAATATGTATCCGTCACGCTTCCAAAAAAAATTCTCACTAAGTCTGTGACAGGTGCGTATACGATTTTATGAAATTAGATAAATCATATAAAATTATGTACATTCATCTTCAGGTGTTGCTGATCGGTTTGGTCTATCCAAAAGACAATTATTCGCTACTGTGGCTACAGTATTGAATGAATCTACATCTTCGTCAGTTCAAGATTTTGTGCTTTCGCCTACCTCAGCACTACGTTCACGAACATTTAATCTACAAAATGTCTCCGAAGAAGTGAAGATTAGTACCACATTCCCAAACTTCTGTACTGTTCACTGGGATACTAAGTTGTTGGGAGAACTTGGAGAACATTTGGCGGTAGTCGTTAGCGGAGACTTTCCAATTAAGATATCCGAAAAATTACTTGGTGTTCCTGATATAGACTCATCGTCTGGAATGAATCAGGCGAATGGCATACTGGGGATTCTACGTGATTGGAACTTACAGCGGAAGGTCTTTGCACTTTGTTTTGACACGACTTCTTCTAATACTGGCGTTTTCAACGGTGCTGCTGTTATATTAGAACGATTTTTGAATAGGAAATGTCTGTGGTTGGCATGTCGTCATCATACTATGGAGGTTATGGAAGCCGGAGTCTGCTCTTCTATCTTTGGAAAATCCACTGGCCCAGACAATCCATTGTTCAAAACGTCCAAAAACAAGTGGGACTCATTAGACAAGTCGATGGGAAGACTTGTCAGGCTTCCAGAATCAACATGGCTTAACATCAGAAAGAATCTAATTATTGAGCGTCTTCAAAATATTCCTGGTCGCTTCTGTCGTGATGATTATAGGGAGATGATCAATGTAGCGTTGGTACTTCTGGGAGAGCTAAACCCTGATGTGTTGAGGAAACCTGGTCCCATTCATCACGCAAGGTGGATGTCAAGAGTACTGTACTTTGGGAAAATGCTGATATTTTCCTGTCAACTTGATTACTCGGAGGATTTCATTGAAAAGTTGAATAGACTCGCAATTTTTAACTGTCTGTTATATACAGCTTCATGGTTCGATTCCATTGAGTGTGCTGCTCATGCTCCAGCGAATGATATTCGACTTTATATAGATCTTCATCGATTCAAGCTGATTGATTCTCAGATTGCCACTGCAGCTCTTGAAAAATTAAAGAATCATCTATGGTATCTAACTCCAGAAATGTTGACCCTGAGTTTATTTGGAACTAATGTTCCTGCTGCTACAAAATCCGAAATGGCAAATAGGTTACTTGAAGTGAAACCTCTATCATGTCAAAAGCAATCTGTGATAAAGAAAGGTAAACCAAAATTTCCAGAACTCATTATTGAGACTGTCAGCCTGGTCAACCTCATACAACAGAATCATGGTTCATATTTCAAGCTCTGAATATTGACACAAACTGGCTTTATGATCCAGTGGACACATGGAACGAAAATGCAGACTTTTCGTTCGCGAGAAATGTTGTTATGCACCTGAAAGTTGTTAACGATGGCGCGGAGCGTGCCGTGAAACTTGTCGAGGATTACTGTGACAAGGTGACGAAAGATCCTGAGATGCGACAAAATCTTCTGCAATCGGTTGAACATCATCGAAAGCAGTTTTCTGAATTCAAAAAATCTGCTTTTGTGAAGAAGTGATGGGACGTTTAGTAAGTTAACTTGTTTATGTAGCCTACTTGGTAAGAATTACAGTTGTTTGTGTACTATGCTCTTAGATATTAAAGTAGTATCGACAGCATAGTTTGAATATTTCTGAAATATACTCATTTTTCGTAATTCAAATAAATTTGTCTTCTGTCTTTTACATAATCAAGCAAAAGCTAAATAAATGCATATCAGATTTCTTAGCTTATAGGCTATTAGTATGATGTTCAATTTTAAAAGTGTGAATTAGAAAATCAGAAAAAAATCACTGTGTAAACTATTATAGTAATCATATCTATTACTTGAGCGCGACCTCTTAATTTGATGCAATAGTCCTCAAAATTCAATCACAGACTGTATTTAGCATTTGGAACAAGGGCGTTATGGGAGTGAAAGCGATTTCGGAAATTTTGTATTTTGGACCACCCTAGACTGCAGGCTCATCAATAGTTGCCGAACTGAATTGTTGAAAGTTGCTGACCTGATTAAGCAATTTGCAACAATGGAAACAAGAACATATCAACAAGGAACAAAATATAAAGCCAAGTTTTGTTTGTTAAATGTAGATGTATATCATAAAAAATATCATTAGACAAATGATTACAATTGATGAAGAATATTGATTTCCGCAATCCAAGAGAAAATATAAAGTAAAGTCAGCTGAAAGAAACAAGGCTAGATTGCTTTCACTCTCATGATTTTTCTATTTGTTCATCACAAAATACCTCTGAATACATCAAAAAAATCCATAAAACATGATTTGTATTCGAAGTTGAAAATCGTGGTTGTCCTAGTCACAGCTATTGGCTTTATACATGAAACAATGTTTGCCCCACCTTATCAACACGAAGAATTTGAAGTTATTCTGGAATAAAATTATTATAAATTCAAAATACACGCGTACTATGGTAAGCTATAACTACACGGATATGTTTGATTTCATTCATTTCCTTATCCAGTAAAAGAGATACAATGAAAACGTTTTCAAGCAGAAGTATTATTCAAATAGGTCTTAATAAATATAATAGGAATATGAAAATAGGATTTTCCGAAGATTTGCGCAAAAAATCGACGCTGAGAGTGAGAGACGGTACAGTTTACTATGTTATTGATTCATCACCCACCACGCACCGTCACGGAATCAATCTAAAGTCCAGAAATTTAAGAAGATTTTCAAAAAATTAAGGACATTTAAGGAGATTTAAGGAGGAAATTAAAATTAAGGAGTTTTAAGAAGATTTAAGAAGCATAGGAGCCATGTTAAAGAGAAAAGGTAAGAACCGGATAAATAATATAATGCATTTCCATTATCAATGCAAGCAACACAGTTCCCGCGCTTTTCAACAAAGTCATTCAAGGACATGTGCTGTGACCTACAAATGCTCGAAATTGCAACAGAATTCTCGAATGTCTCATACAACTGTCATGCTACTACTACACTGCAGATATTTATAAGGTTTTGGAGCAGGATATATGCAGTATAACGAAACTAAATTGCTAAAATTATGCAATTAATTTAACAGTAGGAGGTGAAAGCTTATTCACGACTTGAAACTATTTACCATGACATTTTTTTCTCTCAATAATGAGCACCAACCCTTCGATTGTTTCACACACAGCATTTGTTTATCTACAAACAAATGACAAGAGAGGACGTTATGCCTATTATGAAGCCTCCGATGTCCGCTAACAATACCAGCAAAAATGTATGAATTAAAGTTACGATCATGCAAAGTGTTTCAGATTGCACTTAAGTGACATGACAGAATCGCTGTTCTGTATGAAAACAAACAAGGAGAGTTCCATGCCATTGCGGCTTATGGAGAAGGCACGGTCGCTGGTGTTTTCCGAGCACTGAATGGCACAACTAGGTCATGGGCTGAGGAAGAAGCTAGGAACGGTGAGGAAGGTTGGAGGCGAACTGGAGTAGATACATATAAGCAAGACGTTGAGAATAATAACATGTAACAAGACTTGATAGTCGATCGTCGAGTGGAAATCACCGCAGATCATGCAGGAGGGAAGTGTGGTCACAACGGGATTTCTTGTGAACTAGGTGGACGGATGCATTACTGATTTTAGTACTTACATGTATATTACTGTGTGAATTACCGGATTTTTAGTATGACAACCACAGAATTTGATTAATCTGCGAATTCTGTGATTACAACACTCAGTACTGTCCGAGAACTGACAATATTTCGCTTTTATTATCATGAAATATTGAATAGCCTGATTTGTGAGATTAATTTTGAATTATACGGAGTCATAGCATGAACAGTTTATAGTGTAGCTTGTCCTACCCAAACACAGGGTTGGCCGGTAAAAACCACCTGGTAATAAACGGTAAAAACCTGGTAAAAACCACCAGATTTTGTCACCATTTTTCGGCGAAAACTGGCAAAAACTGGCTACAACTATTTTCCAGCATCATCACTTCAGTTTATTGGGTACATACAGTATAAGGGATTATCGTGACTCCTTATTTTATTGATGAGCGTTAGTCACAATATGTTCATTTTGCTATTTCGTCATTCGATAAATATTTAGGCATGTGTTTTCACAATTCAGACCTTATCAAAATCATGTTTCAATCAAGAATACGTTCCAAGCATGAATGTACGAACATGAATTATTACAAAAAACATTGTTATAAAGCTACAGCACATTCTCTCAAACGTTCATGCTGGAAGAAAATCACTTGGTTCTACATAAAAGACTGCTTTTGCTCGAAAACAGGTATTCCATGAAGCTAGAGGGGCATGAAAATGTAGAAATCAGGCATCGGATTTCTCCGATTATCTTGCCCGCTGCTTCATAGAATAGCTTGTCTTCTAAATCTGTGACAAATGTCCCATGCCCATTGTGCTTATACGAATATTTCTATGAAATCTATCTTGCAGTTCCAGAAAGGCAAAATCAATTGCGTGCAAGTCCCAGAAGGGTCATGGCAAATTACCCTCACATATCTAGAAGATAAGGTGATGTTAAATGAATTTAATACCGAAAGTAAAGTTTTGATTTGAGCTCAAAATATGGAAATTTGACATACTTCAAACAAACTTGAATATCACAATAGATGCAAATAAATGTCACTACTGCTTGCCGCTCTCATATTCTATCAACAACGACCAATTTTGCACCTTACTGGAAATTTTCTCTTGTAGAAATTATAACTGAAGCTATTCAGACATACACTATACCTCACTTTATCAAGATTGCTGCTGCGATCCATGTTATCTCATTATTAATTGTTCTTCCAAATCATGATTTTTTAAGGTTCAAGAAAAGGGCACACCAATCGTATACAAAGACAACATCGTATGTCGTTCGTGACAAAAATACATCATGTGGTTCTATCAAGTCAAGTCAAGTGAAGTAGGTGTTTATTTCTCTTCAAAATGGAGATCACAAGACGTACAGATTATAAAGATGCAGAAACGACATCATCGACGTAAACAAAAATTCAAGTTATATAAAATATCGGAAGAGTATGGGTAAGAAGATAGAATGTCATCAGAGAATGAATGTCATGCTTTGCAAGATATAGTTGCAATCTGTAAACCCGCATGCATCGTAATACTCAAAACCGAACTTGCTGTTGATCATTGCGTGAAGAAATAGACTGATTTTTCGGAATTTTAGTTTTCGCCGGTTTTTACCAGTTTTTGCCGGGTTTTTACCACTTAGTGGCAAAAACCAGCTTTAGCCGGCAAAAAAGCCAACCCTGCGGGCCAAACATGTACTCACACTGTCAAGAAATGCAGTGGCGGCTCGTCCATGATAATTGTTCTGCAAATCCAACACTCCTGAATTGTAGTGACCGACTAGGCTAATCTAACAATTATTGAGTCAAATACGAAACTGAACCTTCATTTACAGACATAATATTGATAGAATTAAACATGTATCATGTAAGTCGTCAGGGGAGCGACCTTCGATTGGTATTGACACAAAATCATTCGAAATCGCCACAAAAGTCAAATTCAACATTACAGTAATACATGGGCAAATGTGCAGTGTTGAGCGAGCCCCTCACCGCCGCCACTCATTGGTTTATCTTGATTCTGCTTTCACCAATAGATATAGAGGTAAATTAACAATGAGTGAAATGAGATGAGCAATCAAATCGCCATGCGAAAGATATGCGGCTGGCGGGACCATAAAACATCGCGGGATATGAGAAAGCCCAAGAATTTTGTGCATCTACTGTCTTTGAGGATGCATTGACGAAATTTATTATTACAATGTAATAACAGACTCAAACTCTTCACTTTTTTACTAAATTGATTCAAATTTCTGAGCGCAGAGCATTTCCTCGATCTCCTGTTATTTGTGAATTGCTATGAATTCTGTTGAGCTACTTTATTGAATAATCTAATGATGGGCGACCGCTTACATCTCTACGGTAGCCCAGTTCCAACTGAAGCTGCGTGACACCAGGCACGGAGTAAATCAATAGATTGATCAGAAATTTACTTGACCGTATGAAACATCACACGCAGCAAGTCTAAGTCAATCAAAATTAAGAAGTAATAAATAAATTTGGCTTAGGTAAAAATCCGTTGACGGTTTTGTTGAAGTATGTGCAATATCAAAATAAAAAGAGTAGGCCTCTTTGTGCTCCACCCGAACCGAAAGTCGCGAGCACGCCACTGATGAAATGCAAATCATGCTCTGCTAAAAATTATGGATATAATGGTGCAGGTCAATGCAGACGTTCTACGAAACCTGCGAAACTATTTTCATTTCAATTTTGAACTTGAAACTCAATTACTTTAAAGGATAAAACTTTGGTCACTCGTTTAAGTACAGATTTAGCTTCGATTTCCGGGTTAATGATAAACCAAACATAATTGGAAAAGGATACAATTCCTCGGATGGTGCCATTACACAGGGATTGTTCATTATGGAAAGTTGTTCCAATTTCGACAAAGTGGTCAAAAATGACACTTCTGTCAAATCATCGATCAGGTTCTCTGCCAAAGACAAAATTGTTATACTTTGAGGCAAACATTGAGAGGCCATGCGAAGATTTGTTATGCGGTTTCCATGCAGCAGCAATGTCTGAAAGCAAGATATTCTTTGTTACTTCTATCCTCCATTGACAAACACACGTACTTATTGATCATGTTGCATGTTACGTGACAGAAGAAACACGATTACTTGATGACATTGCCTCTTGCGAATGTGGGTGCTGCTTCACGAATAACCAGATTGTGATATTCTCTTCAACGCACTTAAGAACGAATAAATATGACTCGAATTTAGCATTGGGTCTTCATTCCTGTTGCCAATGTGGACGTATGTGATTCTTGCACTTTAAAAGACAACAGTCTAAAGCTGCGTGCTTTGTGTATTCCACCTAATACTTCGACTGTCTCAGTCAACATCACTCCTGACACTGACTGAAGCAGTCGAAATATTGGTTGCAATACACAAAACATGCAGTTTTTGACCTAGCATCTTTTAAAATACATTGTTTAAAAAAGGCTGCTTAAGCGAAGCCTTTTGCTATTTGCGATTATGGTGACAATATGCTTAGTTCTCCAAGGTTAAAGGTAAATTTAAGGTATTATTAAGATTAAATTGAAGTTACTTAAGGCAAAATCTACCAAAAAAAACAAGTGATTGCTACGTGACCTTGTATGACACGCTTAGTTGATCCAATATGCTCAGTGACACTATCTCAGCAGTTTGATCAATTAAATCACGCTCTATTCACAAAAATTCTTCTGCTTTATGATATTGCATGTCACTGTACACGAGTAAGTTTGCACAACACAATACGCGTGGCCTAAAGCAGTCTTCTCAAATATATATGATGAAAAGAGACAAGTAGAATTTCCAGCACTCATCAAGGGGAAGGAAGTCCATATTATGCTAAAGAAACAATTCTAATCATTTCAAATCAGAGAAGCCCCAAAACCAGATGTTGGCTAAATGAGCAATGCATTGTACAAGGCCTTTCGACCTCTGTAGCGACTCATCAAATCGCTGTATAATAGCAAAAGCATAGGCAAGCCTCTAAGTCTATTGATCATTTGGTTAATTACCTTCATAGACTTCAAGCTAGAGATGTTAGCAATAGCTGAAACGTGATTGTCCGATAAATCTAAGTGCTTGAGATTCACATTTCTATCAAGCTGATCCATCGACTGAAAGCAACAGATTGAATTAACAATAACAACAATCAACTATTCAAATCAAACAGTTACCCTGATCAAATTTCCAGAAAGATTCAACCAAGTCAAATTTTGAAGATTTCTCGTTCCTGAAATGAATAAAAACGTCATACGCTAACCATTAAGTCAAAATGCAGTAGATAAGTAAGATTTTACTCTCTATAAAGTATATTCTCCGAGCAATACAATGCAATCAATGCATACAATTCCTTTAAACAGGGGGAACTACTGCTACTGAAAATACTCTAACAATTAGTTCGTCGTAAATTAAGATGTACAACAAAGCTAAGCTTACTCAGTGAGTGAATTCCGTCTAACGGAGGTTGTCAGAATTGTAGCTTCATAGGCCATCAGGTATGCTAGCCATCATGCTGCAACAACCTGTCAACATAATATGTGATGCCGTGAGACCTGACACATCTAATTGATCCCGAATGAAATAAAGTTGTGAAATGAAGATTTGATGAAAGATATATGAGAAATTTAATACCTAAAGGTCCATTCCCACCGGACGCGGCGCGTCTCACGCGTCCAGAACCTTAATAAACCTATGGGGTTGTTCACAGGAGACGCGCGGGACCATGCGTCCAAGTAATTTCAGAAAAAGTTCTGATATGACGCGCGGTTTGCTCACGAAATTGGAAAATCCATCCCGCGCCAAGCCGCCTCGCGGCTTGCTCTACCTCCGCACTGAAACCTGACACCACACGTTGCCAGATGTTCGTGCAGAGAAATGACTGACTTTCGACATAGTTATCCGACAATTTGACCAAATGAACTTCAAAATCCCTGATCAGTGCACTTTCGTACTTTGTAAAACATGAAATCGAATTTATTAATGCATTTGGAGATGAATGATATTTTATTTACTGCAAAACGAGTATCGGAACCGAAGGTGAGAAAGTTGTTATTGTTCTCAACTTATTTGATAATCTTCAATAGAGTGATACTCCCGATTACTATAGAATAGACGATGTAAGTTGATAAAGGTCGTTTTGTGAGCTAACTCATGGCAAAGTCAAGCCGTGCGTCAATTCTATTTCATGATCTGTCACCAGTGCTTTGTTGTCACCCTATTACTGAAAATGTGTAAATGATATCTGTGTCCTTAAAAACCCTATTCTTTACAAATATGAAATACTCAATGTTTAGTTTTCGCAAAATTATGTAGTTTACAGCAATTCCCATATCCTAACGATTAATTTGCAATATCAATCACTCAAAAGTATGCCGTACTTAATTTACAATTGGAAAAAATAACTTTGGCAATGTCGGTCTCTTTCATCTGTCTTTAAGTGTTCGCCACTCCAAGCATTACGATGAAGTCATCAAAACGCTTCGTATCGATTATTTGATGCAGATCGCAGAATTCTTAACCAATTTAGTAGAAACACACTTCATTTAAATGGAAATTTCACGAAGATGATGTTGGTATCTATTTTGCAAACAGAAACCATTTTTCTCCTTGGAAATGCTCGGTTATATAGCTCATGCTCATCGCAGTGCGTGACAGCAGTCGACATAGCCTATAATTGTGTTGACAGTTTGACAAAGGGATTGATTTCACTTGGTTTTTATGCAGGGTTGGTCGGCAAAAAAAACCCACCCGGGGTTTTATTGGGTTATATCCGGGCGGGTTTTTTCGGGTTTTTTATACCGGGTTTAATCTAGTTATTTCGATTTTCTTGAAATTAAGAGGTAATCTCTTATTTCATAATTATCATTTTATTAAAAAATCAAACTACATTGCACACATCAGTGTAATGTCAACCATGATTAAAATACAATATCATGAGAAAGTATCGGTGAGTACTTAATATAGGTTACTGTATTTTAGCCGTACCAAATATTCAGATAATTACAGGCTATCTAAATAAGGAATCATATAAAGTTATTCTCTCACCTACATTTACGAATAGTATACTTTACACAAGATTGGCTGTTATCTAAAATTTATAAGTTTTTTCTACTATTGTATTATCAGAGAGAAAACACATGTGTACAGTAGAGGCTATAAATTGAACTTTATATTAAAATATATGGTCAAAACGGGGAAGATCTAATGAGTCATTTAAACATCGATCACCAAATATCTGTTTGTTATACCGGTATTCAAAAAGTAAGAAAATATAGGCCTAGACAAAAATATAGGCCCAACTGTTAGCAGTATTACTGATATCATCATCATCATCATCATCATTTATTTTCGTCAGCATTTTTCCCTCTTGCGAGGGGTTACTGACGTTCGCACCACGCTGACACGCCATTCCTCCATCTCGCTCGATCACTTGCATCTTCTGCTTTCAGACCAGCTCTTTTGCACTCCCTCAGCGCCATGCTCTTCCACGTGGTTGGTCTTCCTCTTTCTCGTCTTCCCTCCTTCTCAAAGGTCCATGCTTTCTTAAGTGGATGTGTATCATCTCTTCTCAGGATGTGACCCATCCATCTTAAGCTACTCCTTTTCACCACCTCAACAACCGTCTCCGTCAAACCCAAATGCTTCATTAATTCGTCAGTGCTCTTTCTGTCAGCAAGTTTTACTCCGCACATTTTTCTTATCATGGCTCGCTCTGTTCTTCGGAGGACACCCTCTTCCGCAGATCTTATATTCCATGTCTCTGAGCCGTAGGTCATGACTGGCCGGATACATACTTTATAAATTCTTCCTTTTAGTCTGTTAGTAAAGCGTCTTCCACATAGTACTGATGAGAGCTGATTAAACTTCACCCAACCAAGACGGCATCTTCTGTCAATTGCTATCTCGCATCCACCACCACTGTTGATTGTGTCACCGAGATAACAAAAGCGTTCCACCTTCTCAATACCCTTCATATACTCTTCATTCGTGCTGTTCATCTCACTTTCCCCGTCACTTCGCTGACACGACTTACAGACAAATCCATCTCCTTTGGTCTTCGTGAATCTCTTTACGCCTGCGCATCTGGCATGTACCCACTTTCGACATGAATTACATCGTGCAGAATTTCTCATTACACGCTTGCGGCACACTCCACACGGATCTTGCTTGACCTCATCAATTACTTTTTGACCACCACTCGCTCTCATCACCTTCGTTTTCTTGATGTTTACTTTCAGACCTTTGTTTTCGAACACTTTCTTCCAGTCATTGAATGCAATTTCCAAACTCTCCATAGAATCCGACATTAACACCAGATCATCAGCGTACAATATATTCCATAGCGCCTCCTTTCGAGCAGATTCAGATAAGACATCCAGAACAGTGGCGAAGAGCAGCGGTGAAAGAACAAAAGCTAAATAAAGCTACTAAAGCTAAATAATACGCAGATCGTTTCGTCGAACTTTCATATCATAATTTCGATTCATTTTATTTATCTATTTTTGTTGATTACCTGAGGATGGTCGTTTGGTGTGGTCGAAAGACCTCGTCCTAATATGTGAAATGGAGGACGTACGCTCTTTCTTATGGTCCGAAGTGTCCGTCGCAGACTTGCAGCCTGCTGCGGTATCAGTAATGACGCGCGCGCACCACGCACGCGCCACCCCGAACTCCCCATCATTTCCGAGTGTCTTTTGTATGCGATAATAACATTAATGATCAGACTTGTGGGCAGTGGCTTTAAATCATTGTTTGCCAATATCGATCTTATCTTACGCACTTTCGACTGCACCAGCCACCCAAAGACATGCGACCAGCAGCGTCAACCAAAATGCGTGCGCTCTCCCGAATTCCCCATCATCTCACGAATGCATCACTACAGTCCGCTGTTGACAAATCCAGGCTGGCTGATGTCCGGCGAGTCAGGGATGGACAATGGGCATCATATCAGCATAGGCGCTAAGTTTCTTGCGCAATGAAAACATCGGACGTTGACATATTATTCGGTTTTCCTTTTCCTTTTCAATATTTAGTGTTGTAGTAAGAAACATGTAGATTACGGAATTGTATGCATTCCATACGATGATTTTTGAGAAGAGGCAGAGTCAATAAATCAGAAAAATGAATTGGCATTACTGTATTTTAATTAGAAGCATCGAAAAAATGACATAATATGGAAAAAATCCATTTCACCCGATTTCGCCCGATTTCACCCGCCCGATTTCGCCCGCCGGGCGGGTGAAATCGGGTTTTTTTCTGACCGGGTGGGTTTTGACCAACCCTGTTTTTATGAATACTATTGGCTATGAAATATCTGATCTGATTCCCTCAAATCATACGACAACCACAACTTATAGAGTTTGATACTCAAGAGAATAATTTCTGCAGATTCGGATTTACTTAACGAAAATCAACAGGACGGAATGCCTTTTTGTCGCCATATCATGCTGAACTTAAGAATTAATCTCAGACTGAGCCTATTTTCTAGACTGTTGGTTGACCAAAACTCATCATCGAATTACTCGGATATTGCTCTAAAACCGACTGTCCCTAGCAACACTTCAATTCATGACGAACTGTTCTCGTCTGATGAAACTTGCAGGTCTAAGAACCTGATTACATCACACTTTGTTCACGCTCGTAGATCTAATGTAAAATGTCTTTGTATTTCCTCGAGATGTGTCGTTTAGATATCACTTTCGAGTCATTATGATTGAAATGTTGCATCTGATTTCATGTAAATTTTGAAAACTGAGTACGTAATTTAACTATCTCTGAAAAGTGTCATATTATGGTGTCTTGTCTAGGTTCATTCGAATGCATGTAACACAAGGAATATGAATAAAATATGTTAATTATTTAGCAATAAGAAGTGTCCATAATGATATGGCATTTGTAGTTGCCACCTTTCCATTCCCCTCTACCAACCCTCGCCGCGCGGCTTGGTGAGAACAGGCATTTTTGTTGGACGCGCCGCGTCCATGGAATTTAAGACATGGAAGATCCTTCAGACATAAGACATAAGAATCCATGGACTTTAAGACTGATAACTCTTCCCTACAGGTTATTGGAATAATGTCAAAACAAAAGACTCTCATTTAAGAAGTTAATAAAATGAACTATAAACAGCGATTGAAACATAAATGTTGACAATGGACTATCCGAAGTCTGAAAGCAAAAAATCAGCACAAACTAGGGTAGGGCGATCGCGTTTCCGTCCCTCACCTCCGAACACTCAAACCCACCCAAGCGGGACCCTTTTCAAAAGCTACCTCAATCCGAAGTAAATACTTTGTATAATGAAAGCCGTGACGAAAACTATAAAATGAAATAAAAGTTGCCATCAAATCCTTTGTCTAGCATTTGCTCAGCTTCATAACAACAGAATTTCCGAATGGTTTTGCAACTTGTCTCAGAGTGGTCTGCTCAAGCCTCTTACTACTAAAAGCTGAGACGTGTTACAAACTTTAATAATAGATTCTACTTCGTGTGTACAGATGCGACCAGTTCGTGAAACTTTGCTCACAAAGACTTGAGTAATCATCTTATCCGGAAAAGTTAAGAGTTCCGGGGAAATCAATGTCATCTACCTTGTGGCACACGAAAGTTTTTAAGCCATCATCTGAAATTTCTAATTTTACATCCAGATACTCCACACAGCTTGTCGTCATGCCAACTGAAACTAGCTTCTATCAATTTTCAAGATTTGGAAAAAACAAGTAGAAGTTGTTAACTTTTTTATCTATATATTTCGGCTATGGCACATGAATAGCCGAAGTCAATAACATCTGCTTGGCTTTTCCAAATCTTGAAAATTGATCATGACATTTGGCCAAGGCATTTCTCTCACTAATTTCTATACCATCATGATAAATCAATGGGATTTTCGAATCAAAACTCGTGTAGTTTGTAATGCAAATATCATCTATGTACCGTGAAGTATCGGATAATCAACGAACAAGTCCTGTCTTCTTGTCTTTAGCCAAATTAGTCATATGTATTAATTCGCAATGCGAAAGACCTTGATCTCAATTCGTGTACAAAGTAGAAAAATCACATACATGGACATCATGCACCTTAAAATTTCTACTTTTAGACAAAAATTCGTCAGCAGAATTTATCCTCAAATAAACATTTATCCCACTGTTTTCACAGATAGCTTCACAGTATCTCTTTCAGGGATGCCACTCTCATCAAAAATAAAAATCGGAATGGGCCCCCTAGATTACGTAGTCGTGGGCCCCTCAAAGTAAGAAACCTGCGATCATTCGATATCACACAACCCGGTAAGTTTTGAACGCGTTAAAGCAGAAGTTGGGTCTCTTCTAATAAAGATGCTTCTGAATCGTCACAGTTGGCAAGTAAATGTATTAGATTATTACTGATGCTTATTCAACCATCAGTTTCAACAAGGTGCACTAGAGTACATGACTCGAGCAGCTACTATTTTCAGGAGAACCGTTTTCGAAGGTTAGACAGTGTACTACGAAGACCCCTCTACCCTCCCCCAATGCAAAATCAGCATGAAGTTATTGAACGATTGACGATTTCAGCTCGATATAAAGACTGCATATTATCGAATAATCTACATGTAGGCCCATGGATGATTTTACTTAACTGTTTCAAAGACAACTTTCTTCATTTCGATCAAAAATTTTACATTCAAATTTATACTCGTAAGGCACTATTCTCGTGCAGATTTGCCATTTTCTATTAATCGTGCCATGACGTCACACGGTGCAAGATCCCGTCTTTGTTGTGAAGAATTTTCATGATACCATTAGGAAATTGCTGTTCAGCTGTTCTACGTTTGGAAGATCGCTTCAGCAGAGCGATCTGGTCACAACCAATATCTTCATACAAAATCCATGGTCAGTGCGGTCTAAATGCTTGTGCAAGCCATTTTCTTTGAAAGAGTCATCATTCTTTCGAGAAATCGAGATTGTATGGTAAAATCTTCCTTTCTATGCTGTATAAAATATGCCGAATGTCATGAAGGATAGGAATATCTTCATGCAGGTTGGAAAGCCAACGCACTACTACAGATCGTAAATTATTTAAACAGCAATTCTCCTAAATCCAGGGATGAGAACGGGGTGTCACAAAAAAATTCGGAAGACATTTTCTAGGGGCCCAGACGTTACCTTTTCTTGGCCCCATTTTCAGTTTTGATATGATTACAAGTAATCCAAGATTCAGTTTTAAATAGTTATAAATCTTTATGCGCCTACACAATATATACCATATGCTGCGACTAAAAATACATTGATTATTAATGCATTAAGGTCATAGATAATAATTAATTAGAGCTCAACCACTTTGATGGCAAAGTATCGTAGACAAAACCTCCACCCTTTTTGGAGTACAACTAGTAGAATTATGATGTTTTATAAAGCGCCGCAGGCAAAACCTCCAGTCTTTTGGGATAATTCTCTAATATTTAGCCACATGAATAGAATGAATGTTCAATACATCCCTCTTTTAGAGTTTCTCAAAATTAGGGTACTTTGAATTATGGTACTTTGCATTGTAGCGTTTAAATAAAAAACAGTCGCTCACTTCTTTCGGACAAATTTCTTTTATTGTTTTAAAAAAACAAGGCCCGACGCGTTTCGTCCTCCGACGTTATCAAGGGCACATGAGCTGTACAACCAGGCGAGGGGTTAAATAGTAAACATTTTGCAGAAAAAATGAAAAGTTTAACAAACAAATTTAAACTCCCTATCCGTATCACTTCTAAACCCGGTAAGGTTTTGGATAAATATTCCAAAGCGCTGTTCTCCTAACAATGCATGTCATTGCAATGTGTGTTCTGCTGTGGGACCCAGATTTACTTGCAACGATAAATATACAGGGTGGCCATAAAGTTGCGCACCAAGATTTTGATTAATCTTGTAGATCGCTTTAAATGACTTTTAAAGGAGAAAAATGCATAAGTGTAACCAATAAAATTAAGAAAATTGTACACTGCTTCTAGGTATTCACAAATGTTCTAAATGCTGCCCACCAGCAGCCACACATAAATTGAGTCGATGGTGAAAGTTATGGAACACTCGATTCAGGAAATCTGAATCACCGACAATTTCCTGACTGGCATCACGAATTCGAGTTCGCAAAGGATCTAGGTCATTCATGCGCACGGAATATACTAAGTGTTTAGCGTATCCCCAAAAGAAGTAATCCATAGGATTCAGGTCGGGGAATCGAGCAGCCCATTCGACTGTTCCCCTTCGATCAATCTAATGAACGAAGTTTTTAATCCAGCCAGCCGCACACTATCATATCCTGCATGAACCACTCAGGTCGTCCTTCTCCAATTGAGTCTAAGTGAGGGATAAGTTCTTCTTGCACCATTGTGAGGTACTTGTTGCCGTCGAGCATGGAGTCAAAAAGAATGGCCATAAAACATGGTCTTTTCACAGACCGCACCAGACCGTTAGTTTCGCACCACTGCTCTTTTGTGGGTTGCATCCAGTGGGGATTCTCCCGCGCATCATATCGGCAATTTTTTTTATTCACTTCACCATTGAGATAAAAGTTGGCTTCATCACTAAAGAGCACTTTCCGATGCACCATGTCAGGATCTTCATCCAATGGGTTTTTAAACCATGTCGACATTTCCATATATCGATTAGGATCGTCTTCGCACAATTTTTGAAGAATCTGAAGTTTTTATGGATGAAGAAGTTATTCTTTGAGTATCTTCTGCATCGTGAGCGTGTAACGTTGATTTCGCGAGATGATCTACGCACGGATTTTTTTGGACTTTGCTCAATTTTATCGAGAATGGGTGTTCGTGTCGCATGGACTCTTGGACGTCCACTTAACTCTTTGTCGTGAACGTCAGTTTCTTTGAACTTCGCAAGTAAACGACTCACTGCCGTGTGACTAACATTCATTCCTTCATGCTTTGAATTGAACGTTTCAGCAACAGACCAGTTTGTCGCACCCTCTCGCCCACAAAGTAAGATAATTTCAACTCTGTGTTCAATTGACAAGGACATGCTCGCTGGTTGTGATTAAGAAGCCAATGTAGCTTCCATTTATCTTGACTCCTTCGCTTTTTTCAGAGTAATACTCATTTTGGCAGTCGCGCGATCATCTGCACCAAATAATGTTCATTTATGAAGTTAAGAGAACGAAGTATACTCCACATGCGCACGACGAAACTAGGAATTTCTATAATAGTGTGATTGAAGCTTAAAGTTTGGACGTAGGTCAGATAAACTTTGGTGTGCGACTTTATGGCCACATTGTATTGTTTACAATTTTAATTGCAAAATCTGCAATAAAAATTATATCGGTCAAACTTGTCGTCCGCTTAAACATAGATATGCTGACCATCAACGCAGTTTGAAAAATCGCGATCAAAAATGTGCATTGTCTGAACAAGTTAATAAAGATCACAGCAGTCTGACTGACGTACAAATCAAGAACTTTGACCTTTCAATTCTAAGCAAACAACGTAATTCAGTTCACACGAAGTTGTCTGAAAGTCGTCACATAGCTAAGAATAAACCTCTCCTGAACAGAAGACATGAGATGATTTGAAGGACCGCTCACTTTTACTATTTAACCCCTCGCCTGGTTGTACAACTCATGTGCCCTTGATAACGTCGGAGGACGAAACGCGTCGGGCCCTTGTACATATGTTTTTAAAACAATAAAGGAAATTTGTCCGAAAGAAGGGAGCGACTGTTTTTTATTTAAACGATACTTTGAAAAATTCCCAACACCAATAAAATAAAACATTCCAGGTAAACTCTTGTTATATTTTGAACAACGAATTATCAGAGAGTCTATAAATTATCAGATCAGTTCACTGGCCTTCTTCACAGTCATAGTAAATGTAATGTACTTTTCAATTTGCTCCAGCGCAATCCTCGCGTACACACGATGCACATTGAGTACATTGTATGCAGTCAACCTGGAGACGACATCTTAGGTCATCACTATACTCCCCATCACAGAAATGACAGAAGTTACTTGGGTCACTTGTTAATGTTTGAGGATGTGTATCCATTACAACAGGTTGAGCTGGATTGGAGATATTTCGAGATTTTGTTTTCTTCATAGGCCTTTCTTCTTTACCCTTGTTTCTAGGAGTGGATTCTTTTTTCTTCTCTGATTGTTGAACTTCGGAAACATAGTTGGAGGCAGTCAAGACACCGGATATGTTTTGTCTCTCAGCTGCAATTAATCCTTGTCGCTCACACGATGAGGCTTATTAAGCTAGAGAGACATAAGGCTTAGAGTGTCCCAATTTACCCGTCATGCATATCTTATTTTAAAAGCTATAAAAATTTTTGATAAAATTCTTAAATTGAAAGTGTAATATTATATGCATAGCACAAGACCCCAGCTTCCATATCCAATGCATTTAAATTCATGAGAAAACTTGATCGATGATGTAATGATAGCTTTGCTGAAATCTAAATTTTACATCAGCCCTATTTTTGACCTACAAAAATTCGTTTATCACTTGTGTTTTAGTCACACAAGCGGAAGTATGCAGCCGATTTCGCTTAAATTTTGTGTTTTCAGCTAATGATCACATCAATAAATAACCACCTTCATTATTCCAAAATATTTGCACGAAGTATCTTTTTTCGAAGATATTCGTTAAGTGTCCCATATTGCCCGCCGTCCCATATTACCCGCACCTACCCTAGTAGAATTTTGATATTTTCAAAGCCCTGCTGGCGAAACCTCCAGCCTTTTGAGAGTATAACTAGTAGAATTTTGATGTATTTAGTGCTCTGTAGGCGAAACCTCCTGAAATGTATAAAGCATTTTCTCGGCATTACATTATCAAACAGGAATTAGGCCTACAACTTTTCTCAGTTCCATGTTATTTCAAAATGTCATAATGAGGGAGGTTTTTTGTGAATCAAAATTTTTTGGCGTTCATTATGAGTTTCACACTATATGAGTAATAATATAGACTCGGTAGAACAAATGGAATTGTTTTGCCGTAGAATCGACTTGGTCAATCACCATGAAATTGTACGTGGAGCCTACAAGTGAATCTGTGTACTTTCTCCTTACAATCCATTTCATTTGAATTGGAAGGGCAGTTTCAGAATTAGAGAGAATTTTTGAATGTACATTGTACAAGTATGCAGAATTTCTACACGAAACGCAAAATCGACACGAAAAGAAATCCGTATCACTTCTGCAGTTGTTTGTGAGATTTCAATTTTCGCTGGTGTCTTCACCTAAATTTAACCGCTTTTGAAACAAGTGATCGCACAAAATATTCTTTCGTCACTCCCTTGTGTTCTCGAAACTTTTTAGTAGATTTTTCTTTCATATTTTTCTGGCACGCTTCTTGAAAGACACCTTTTGGAGAGCATCAAAGCGATCAGAACTCAATTCATAGTAGACTCCATAATTACGCATTACAACTTTCTCGTCAAGCATTGCCACCTAAATTTACTTCGTATTTCAAAACCTTAATTACTTGCGTTTCGTCCTGTTTCTTCAGGATTGACGAAACGATAACTGACTTCCTTATAGAAGAATCTTCTGCTCAAGAGTCAAGCGGATTTTTAGAAAGCATCAGCTTTGAATTTGCTCACCCTTAAAAATTGCGAGGTCTTTAAGGTCCTCTAACAATCTGCATAGCCCAGTTTACAATTTTAAAGAGCCCTACATAATCAAAAAAGGCCGCACATGCTCTTATCTTTCACGGTCCCGGTCTCAATACTATAAGCCCCTTACCATCTCAAAAGGCCCCCTCACGATCTTTAACGGTCCTGTTCACAATCTCTAAAGGACCCCCTCACAATCTCAAAAGGGCCCCTTTGCAGTCTCAAAAGGGCCCTTTGCAGTCTCAAAAGGGCCTTCACAATCTCAAATGGGCCCCTCACGATCTTCAGGGTCCCTCGCAAGTCTCAAAAGGGCCCTTTTCAAAATTTAAATTGTTCAAAATCCAATTTATTTGTTCCCTGACACAACATTTTCTCACTACTTAGTTTAATCTAAAAAACACCGGAAATCCGGTTAAAACCGGAAGAGTGGCAGCCCTGCTCTTTAAATGTTCCCGTATTACTTTCAGATCTTTGTTGAGTTTAACTGATAACTGCTTAGTTGTACAGTTTTTCGCTCCTGCGATAAAGCGGTTTTGAACGGAGATGAAGTTTAGGTAACCAATCAATTTTAGGTAATCGCAGATGGCATCATTGCATCCACTTTGAAACTTTTCGCTCCTAACATCTTTATGTCTTGAAATTATAACATCATCATCAATAGAATTAGAGCTAGTAAGTGTAGCAACAAGATTTCTAATTGTCCAAATACTCCATGAAATAATCAGCATTTCCAATTGCCGAGCGGAAAATTTTCGCGCAGTTGACAAATTTCCTCGCAGGGATCTAGATTCACCTCCATGGAGATGCCTCTTTCACTGCATTCGAAAAAAGTTCGTAACACCAAAACTCTCCATTGGAATAGTTGAGGAGGGCATATGAATGAGAGCGCAGAATATCAGCAAGCAGATCACTCATCGACGAATATAAAATATGGATGATAGGAGTAGAATCATTAAAAAAAACGCTTCGAATTGAATTAATGGTAAGATGGTAAGCTGATAAAATTCAGATAAGTGAAAGCATCTGATTGTTGGTAAGCAGTCGTCTCATCGAGATTGATAAGAATATTAAAAAATAGCGATTCATCGAAAAATAATGCATTAATTGAATGCTGCGCAATTTTTGGCCAAAGCCATCATCGGGTGTAATGATGCGTCAGACGTCATCAGAATATCAGATGCCTTCAGTTCTGCCAAAAATTTGCTTCACTCTCTATCCAAGAAAGTATCCAAGAATGATTGCAAACGAACTGAGCATTTCCATGAATTTGACGTCAATTGTTTCTTTGAAAACAGTGAAACGATTCCTTCGACGAATCTAACTTTTTGGAAGGATAGCCGCCCGAAAGCAATTGCTTCATGCAAGCATATCAAAGAAAGTCTGATTGATACAGAAAGAAAAATGGAATCAAACATGGACTCAGGAAAAAGGGAATCAGGTAGTTTTTACCGGGGTTTGGTTAACTAGGACCGAGTCCTGGAAAAGTCCGACGCTGGCCAAAAAACAACGAGCACGAGTTTGAGTCCGCATCCCTGGCTTTTACTGATGAATGTTGTTTATATCTGCATCCACGTGAGGGACTACTTTCGGAGGGATTCTGGTCATTTGCGTTGAGGGGAGAGTCCGCTTTGATGGAGTGAGTCAACTTGTGCGATGCAACGAAAATGTCGATCATCGGGAGTTCCAGAGGATGCCCGATGTTGCAATTCCCTGCTTGATAACCAGTCGACATATTTTGCAGTATGATGGTTCGCCATGCCACACATCTGCTTCGACTTGACATTGCGGTGAAATGAAAGTCAAACGACGATTAACAGACAGGCAAGCAAAAAGCCATGATCTTAACTTAATTAAGGACATGTGAATTGATTTGAAAAGATATGTGAAACAAGACAATTGAACGACCCTTGATGATAACCATTTGCGCAGCAATATCGGACGAAAAAGTTAGGTGTCTGTGACTGTATGAAAGTATAAACAGACGAATTCAAGTTGTAGCTACTGCTAAAGGAGGAGACGCCAGATACTGACTATCTTTGTTAATGAACTTCTTACTACTTATTGAAACTGTGATTCTTATGAACATTACATTTATTCATTGAATCTGATGTTTTCAATCGGCTCATTCCTTATGCGCAGATAAAATTATTAAAAAAATAGCATTTATCAATGGATTCAGAGAAAATTCATTTTGACAGAATCATAAGTAGTAACGCCTAAGATATGAACATAAATGACGGAAGGAAATGAGTAGATTTAAATGATTGAAAGTGTAAGACTGATCTAAGGTAAGTATGATTACGTATTATACTCAAAATTTATGATCGGGTGTATACTTTTTCGGATTCACGCGAATTCTCGAATTGTGGATTCACATCCACCCTACTTTCCGAGGACAGCATACATATAAACAGGTATGATACCATGAGCTGATGACTTGTAATGATATTAGTTACTATCATAATCAAACTGCGAATCAGTTTTCAATTTGTACCACTCAAAATAAATAAAAATCTCCCTTGACTTAAGCGACTTAAATTTCCGCCCTCCGCGGACGATTCCTGAACTCCGCGCATCCGCCCAGCATTCGAAATGCTGGAAATGATACAATTCCTACTTGAGACATTTTCGTTGCCTAAAGTAACCGAACATGAAGTTTTTCTGAGAACGAAGTAGCTAGCTTGACCAAACTTTGCTTGTATCAGTAACGACCAACGCGGGAGGAGTAGTGATGCTTAACCATCCATGAACCATACCGGGTGGCCGATCTTGCTTTCTCTCCCTTCCTTTCTTCAAAGTAGGATGATCACATACTAGATATGAATGTCACATACTCACAATATCACATATTCCGCGTGTGAACTTTTAATAGTGACAGTTATTTGACCACGGAATCGGGAGGGTGGCTTCATTTTTTAAAGTTCCCAAAATATTCAACTGCAAAGACCTGTGTCATTTGACCTCTACCAAGTTAAAGGTTTCAACAAGTCACTGGTCAAAAATTCAGATGTAGGTTTGCACTATGCCTATTTTTTTGTGGCCTGTCATTATGCATAAGCTATCGTCTAATCCTAGATGGATCGTGTAATACCTAATACCTCTTGTTTAATGCATGATTTATTGAATTAATTTCTGTTTGATTATCATTTCAAATTCAATCTCTGCCAATGCCATTGAAGATATAAAGCTTTTTAGGCAGACACGCCTCATCATACATGCGGGCGGTGCACACATGAAGTCATTACACACTTATCAATGAATATCAATAGTTGTTTTTCATCGGCACTGAATCGAGTAGGCTACCACATACATTGAATGAAGAAGCTTTGAATCAATAAAAATACTGCGACGCCTAAATATCGGAAATTAAATAGCAAAAAATTGAAGCTTCTGATTTTTAATTAATCATTTTGATAATCACTTTGTATCAATCTCCAATTTGATGTAGAATGGTCATAAAATATATGCCTTGAAGTTGCACGTACAATTACATCTTTATTGCAGTATTTACAATTTTCTCAATTTTCCTGTTTATCTTTATTATAAAACAGATATAGCGCTACATTTGCAAATCTGCAAAAGAATCTCTTCATCTATACTTGGATAGCAGATTAGTAGAGTGCTGTGCAGGAAAAAATTGCCGACCCTATCAAATTTGTAAAAAGTGTGAATATCAACATTGCATATTTATTAATTCAAATTAATATTGAACAAACACTTCAGTCAGAAATATTGTCAGAAATGTAAAAAGAAACAAAACTGAAAGTGTGCGTAGCCACCTGTAGAGGAAATGCACTCCTCCAGAATGAACAAGAGTGGGCAATTTTACTGCACAACACTGTATTATTGATATTCAAATTCAATACATAAATTGGAGTAAAGGAGTTTTGATCTTACACTGTTGAGCAGAAATACAAAGACAAAAGTAATGGGGTCATGTTCGACGATGAAGATATCATCGTGATTTCAGCTTCCGTTATATTCTACAGAGCAACTAAATCAGATAGATTGTCTTTTATCTCCTAATCTCAAGTGTAGCAGGTTCAAAAATACATGTGCGATCAGGCATATTTAAGAATTTAATAGCTTGGGATCCCTGGGGACCCAACCCTTCATTTTCTATTGTGGGAAATCTTTGGGTAAAGTTTTGTCCGTCACTACACGTTTATTAAAATAAGCATCAGTTTCATACAAGACGAATATAGTTTCCGCCAGATGATGACTATTATGGCTCCGTTATCCATAAAGATGTGTTTTGCAACAACCCAATTTTTTACCCACTCCCACCCATCATGAAACCGTTCCTGAGTGTTTGGTGTACAGCTAGTAAATTGAGATCGTGAGAGAGTCGACTATTGAGAATGAAATTTCCATTTCCGCACTCTATTACGGAGAAAACTTGAATCAAAATTCTGTATTTTTGTTTAGGTTACAAATATGTATTTAACGCAACGTTCAAAACTCGATGTTACGTTGTTGCGCCTACTTGGCCGATCGCGTGAGCCCAAGGGAGAACAACATATCAATCTCTGCCGTCTATGCCTGTAAGAACAATAGGATACAAAGCGGCTTGTCATCTCTAGCAAAGAACTGCGGCAGCCGGAAAAGAAAAGCGTTTATTAGTAGTTCTAAACATAGTTTTTCATAATCCTCAAGCTTTGTAAATGAACTCTGCTTACAGCATCTGCGAAAGTTTACATGTGTTGACGTAGCTGGTTACTTGAGGAAAGCTGTTTTGCACTTTGATCTTCAATGTGGCAAAGACGTTGATAAAATGTATGACTCGATTTAATTGACATGAACTAGATTTTCCTTTATCATAAGGAAAACAACGAAGGCCTTTCCTCCGATCACTCAAATGAAAATATACATGCTACTGATGTCATCGTGGAAATAATTAATAATTCCGCAAAAAGCACTGAATATTCTGTGATTGATGCTTTTGTCATCAGAAATTCCATTAATCAGATCTATACGAATGGCAGCAAGTTCATTTAAGTATTTCAAACCAGTCGAAACACTGAATCAAATTTTCTATAGCAACGAGCAGGCATCACACATAAGCCATTGATGCATTTTGCAAAGACTCACCTTCAATTGCAGTTATCTGATTATTTGGTAAATTCAATACAGTTAAGTTCAAAAGTTGAGTGACTCCAGACATTCTTGATATTTCATTGTTGGCCATTGACAGCTGAAAATGTGAAGGGTCAGAATTCAGGGATAAATCGTTCACATCAATCGTTAGTGAAACAACATACTTGGGTTGGCAGCTGAAACCTCTTAGAATCGTGACCCGAAACAAGTTTACCTCCTATTCATCTCATGAGATTGACCTGAGTAGGCGAAGCATTTTCAATTAAACACATTGTGAAAGGTGAACAGAAATCCTATTTTAGCGCAACTGAAAAATATATGTAACACATGATTTAATGATCTCAGTAAAATCTAATGCTATATAGGGTCACTATTACGAAGCATTCTCCATTAGGTGCCTACATTCCTACTGAGTTGACTGATTTCATCATTCCTTAGTCTGCACAACAAAAAAACGTTTCTACGGTAGATGCAAAATGAAAAAAAATGCGAAATTGACTTGCCTGCCTTAATCTCTCGACATTATCAATGTTCTCGATCTTTGTCAGGTTATTTCGATCCAAAATCAAGGTGGTGACAGATGAACCATCGAAATTCTCCAAGCGAGTGAGGTGTTGACCGGATAAATTTAATGTACTCGCAGGTCTAGTCATTTCAGTTTCTCGGTGCCCATCGGTCATCTGAAAAGCAAGCCCACTATATTGATGTGCTGCATAAGAAAACGCATAAGTTCCTAAAAGATGCAGGCTTAGTGACGCGCCGACATGGCTGTCAAGCGCATCGACAGCAAGCAAATGAAAATAATAAGATAGAATTAAAGCCCGCTTTCGTGAAGTAATTCTGTGCAATTCCTAGCTTTACTTGAGTCCAAGTCTGTATGACGAGGATCTTAACTATCAGAGTCTCCGATTCGACGATAGGAATGAAGAATGCTGAGGGTTAACTTAAATTCATCACAATGAGCAAGGATGGGTGCTCAGATAAAGCCTATTTATTAAAAGCTGGGTGCCCCAATTATAGCCTATCTAATATAGGAAGTTCATCAGATGGAATTATAGCTTTTTGCAAAAACTAGATAAGCCTACATGTAGAAGGAAGGCTGATAATAAATTTAAGTTATAAGTTTGTGAATCTTGCTGATCAACTATTGTAACCATTGTCAACAATTCATATTGATTCGGACTGCAGCTCCACCAAATCTAATCCACTGATGCATGTGATGCATTATGAAAAATTATAATAAACCTGAAATATTGAAGAAATTCCAAAGCATTGATTGTAAGATGAAGTCATGATGGAAATAATCAGGAACGTCTTCTTGTTTAACAGAATTACAACTAATAAACAAAATTTTTCGGTCGGTGTCCACAGACCATCTTCAGAATGGAATTCATTACAGGATTAGTAGTACTATATGCTATGTAAGCAATTCAAACACATATCATAGCTTTGACATTTCGAATAGGTTCTGACAAGAATGGCTGAACATAGTGATTGATAACAGTGAAATGTTAAGATGAATGATGAAGAGACGGCTATTTGATGCAGTTAGTACTGGGCTGTATTTTGCCAATAGCATAGAATTTGATCTGACTAGCAGTTTAATTAAAAGTATGAAAAGGTATAATTCTTTTCAAGAAGATTAATAAGTCAACTTTTCAGTACGATGAGCGATATCGTTGTTGAGAGAGCGCAGCGAGGATATTCAACGTAATTGCAATTAAAATAACATGTAGGGAAAATAATATCATGACGCAAACATACCTTACAGCACATAAGTTCACGAACTGCGAAATGTTGACCGGAAAGACTGCAAAGTTGATCAGGGACTGTAAAAAGCTGACCAAGGACTGTTAAGTTGAACAGGGACTGTAAAGTAATGCTCATGCGCACTGGGAGCTATGGTAATAATAATAATAATAATTCTTTATTGTTAGTACAATAGCGGTACGTAAAATGGGAACATCTGCACATAACATGGTTACGAGAATGAGGAATATTTGACGACAGATTTTCGATACAGTGTGGATTTTCAAGGCAATGGTAGGAGGATTCTTGAGTGTCTAATGTCACTACGAGTTTCCCTCAATGAGAAAAAGCCAGACAAGGGATGTAAGTTTTTGTTTCGAGCAATTTTGTTGATGAGTCTGATGCAAACCTTGTCGAGACGTACTTGAAGACTTGGTTTATCGTATGACTTCGACCATCGTAAGGCAATTCGATCAATGCGCTGGAGTTTCTTGCATAAGTGCTGGCTGATGTCACACATCGCAGGATAGCAGTAAGATATATGACAAAAAACTAAACTTTGATAACATTTCCAAACAATACAATCTGGATTTCTGTTATCCTTAAGTCTTTTGACAAATGATAAAGACTTGCAACACTTTTTATACAATTCAGACACTTGTCTGGTCCATGAAAGATCAAATGAGAAAAACATGCCCAAAATGTTAGTATGTTCAACTTGTTCTATGCGACAGTCATTTATGTATACATTTAGGAGTTCAGTCTTCTGATATTGTCTAACTACTGACATGCATTTGGTTTTAACAGTGTTAACGGAGAGATGCTTAAATGAACTCCACTTACAAAAATGATCAATGGCAGACTGGAAATTACTTTCGAGTTTTTGTTTACAAGATCAATAACGGTAATATCATCGGCATAAGCAATTATCTTGCAATTATCAATTTCAGGAAAATCATTGATCAAGAGAACAAACAGGAGGGGGCCAAGGACAGACCCTTGGGGAACCCCACTCGTTACGGGTTTCCAGTCACTTACAGTAGTTTTTGTACATACTCGCTGAAACCTATCAGATAAGAAACTTTCAATCAATGATATTACATATGAATCGAAACCGAAGCGATCAAACAAAGTTTCAATTAGTTTCAGGTGACTTACAGAGTCAAAGGCTTTCTTGAAGTCAACTGCTAACAGTCTAGCATGGTTTGATGGATATGCGGAAAAATGTTGCGCAAGGGTTAAGCGAATGGCAGTTAGTGCATTTGTGCAACCACCGAAACTCTTCGGGATAGATCCAATTTGATTTAGATTTAGTCGATCCTCAACACACGGGAGCAGAACATAGTCTCTGATAATCTTTTCCAAAATTTTACTTGGGAAGGAAAGTTGGAAATTGGTCTATAATTCGAGTCACGTTTCGGAAGAGGAAGAATCTTCGCGGGTTTCCAGACCTGTGGGAATATTGCATGCTTCAAGCAGCGGTTGTAGATTTTAGCCAATGGAAAAGCAAGGTAGGCCGCAAAACATCTGTAAAAAAATCCAGGTACACCGTCTGGTCCCATTGAATTTGATTTGAAGGATTGTATCATTCGGACAATTTCCATTTCACTCACAGTAATCTGAGAGACGTTCGATGACAATGGTGTATGCATATCAAACAAATGAATATCGGGAGCAGAGAAAACATTCGAGAATTCATCATTCAAGCGAATAGCATCAGTGTCATTGATAATCAAGTTAGTGTCTTTCTTAGTTTGTGAGTTAATAGACTTCCACTGTACTCTGCAGTTACTGTCTGATAATCTGCGAAAGTATTTTGCCTTCGCTTCGCTTAGTCCAGTCAAGAATTTCTCACGCAATTGTATAAATTTGCCGTGATTTCCCCTAGTTAGGGCCTTGTCTCGGGCATCAGATAGTGCTTTAAGAGACGGGGTTAGCCATGGTGGGTCACTTGATCTCATGCGCACAGTTTTTTCAGATGTAAAAACATGAAAACACATTTTCACTATGTAAGTAAAAATTTCGACCCAAGTGTCAATGGTGTCAGTCTCCATAAGATGATCAGACCAGATGATGGAATTTAAAAATGCACAACACTGAGCATAGGAAGATGGCGTAAACGATCGGAGTTTAAGCTTCGTAGTAGTGGATTTCTTTATAGAGCATGCTTGGACATAAACCCCTTTTGTGGTCAGAGCGAGCAAGCGGTGCAATGATTTTAGGATACTCAAATTGGTCTGCCTTGTTAGTAGTAATAACGTCTAAGACATGGTTTCCACGCGTCGGCTGACGGACGAGTTGAATAAGGTCATTACTAGCACAGAAATCATGAAGATGATGCCGTAGATCATTCACATCTCCAACAATCATGAAGTGATCAGTCGTGGATGTATCAATTAGATCTTGCAAGTAATTAAGTACGAAATCATGGGATCTTACTTTACCCCAATGCGGATGATACACGATAGCTAGAGTTGTGACGAAGTCATCAGATCTGCAGCAGAGTACGTTTAATTTGGTCCCACTGACTGGACAAGAGCTGACGATTGAGAAATAGAGGTGGGACTGGTAGTAAAAGAACCACACCACCTCCATGGAGATCCCGATCTTGTCTCATTAAATGATAATTGGGTATTGAGATCAATTATCATCAGTTGTTTGGTTTAGCCATGATTCCGTGACACAAATGAGGTCCACAAATGAGGCCCGAATTCATAGGTCATCCATTTTTGTGAAAAGGGAACATGCGTTGAACAGGATAATTGAAGGCACGTGCAAAGCTAGGCGATTTGGCTTACGACGCTTGAGGATAGCAGGATCATCGGAATGCTTAGTCACATATAGGAAACGTAGATGGCGAGCTCACTGAAGGACTTGTAGGCAAAGAGGATTTACGCAGCAGCTTGTGATACCAGAGGCGGCGTCGCGTTGTACGTGATACAGGGAAATTTTGGCGAAGCCGTATAATCTCTGCCCGGGAGTATTGTATGCGTGACGTCATCTCGAGCGAACACAGGAGGAAAGCGAGAATAATCAGCCACATCAACTGACTCAGCATATCAGTAATATCAATATTTCAAGAATAGCAGCACAGTCTGAGTGTGTCAAAGAAATCTGAGTCAATGAAAAGATGGAGCTCGATGAGACAAATCAGATGATATCAAAAACTTTTAGATGAGTAGCAGTAGAAGTTCATATCATGAAAATGTTATGTGCAGATTGTCAAACAGGCAGGAGAGCGATAACATACGTATGTCTGCAATGACGGCAACCGAAGTTGTGAAAGTAATATCAACTTTTCAACACATAGAAATTAAAATGTTACTAGAAAAGAAAGTTCTGATAACTATAAAAACTATAACTTAAAATTCTTTCCTGTTGTTAGTAGACGGTTGCAATTTATTGTCTCTGCAGAGCTATATGTGGCGATCTCGGGCAAAACCCGCCCGCCCCCGGGTGAAATGGTCACCGGGCGGGTTTTGACCAACCGTGCAGAAAGTAATGGATAAATTGCATGAATGTGCCAACGATGCCGCTGAGTATTCACTTCGTCCACTTGCACCGCTGCATCTTGTGGAGCTGGGAAAGGTAGAAAAACAGTTTTGGTATTATCGCTGCACCAGTAAACTGATACGTGATAAAGGACAGAGGCCCTTCAGGCACCTACAAAAAAATCTGAGACTCAATTTTAAGACTCTTAGGACTTTTCGTGATCAATATTTAGGACTTTCATCTAATGAATTAAGGATTTTAAGTTATACACAGAATCAGTTCGATATCGTTCAAGAAACTTGATTAAACGTTGTAACAAATGAAATTTCCAGAGAAATACAAGAGTATTGAATTCCAGTCGTGTGTTCCACTTAGGAAGTATATGATTAATAGAATTCAGAGGTGGGCATGTGCTTGACACTGCCACAACAGTGTGTTGACGTAGAAATGGGTCAAACAATGAATGCATTGCGGCAATGCGACACAGCAAGGTTAAATAGTCTATATGCTATCTAAGTCTGAAAATACTGCAAGTGTTGGAACAATATACCAATAAATATGCTTAATATAATAATCCACAATGATGAGGAAACTTACTGAATATTGTTTATACCAGCAAGCATTCATCAATTGGCAGGTACATTCCTCATTCTGCGCACCATGGAATGGAATGGGACACATACAATATCCATAGATGTAGATATTGTATTTTTGATGCCACAATATGCAGATCCTGTGGCAAACACAGCGACGAAACTAGCTATCAAAGCGGCTCAGCATTTCCAAGTACGCTCTCCATCAACGGTTTCTATTATCAAGGCCTTCGCTTGTGTAGATTTAGCAATAAAGCAATGATGACATTCATTGCGTCGCAAAAAATAAATCAAAATAAATGGCTAAGTCAATAATTCAGTTAAAATGCAAATTCTCTTCAATCGATTTTATAAACTCGATTTAAAGAATATATGACAACAAAAAAAATGATAAAATGTGGTGAGTTGACAGCTAAAACTAAATATCTACAGATGTAGATAAAATACAGTATATATATATATATATATATATATATATATATATATATATATATATATATATATATATATATGTAGTCTTCACAGTAAAGTACTTCAGTAACCATAGCAAACGTAAAACAGTTCTCGTAATAACAGATCTTTGTTAAGGAACACAAAAATAAACACTACTATTATTATTATTAAAAAAAATACAAAATGCAGGTATCGAAGGCAAGTACAGGTGGCCAACTGAAAAATTGTGATTAAAAGATTCATGTCTTTTCTATGTCATAGTTAAATATGAAGAGAATATGCTAAGGTAAAGTAAAATTGTTCACGTCTGCACTTTCGTTACTTAGCTTAGTTAGAAACTAGGTGAGCCAGGTTCAGAAAAAGTGGGTTTTCTGTACAAAGACAGTCAGACAAGTGCTGGAGATTATCGCCACGCACCGAATAAATTCCCGTCATTCACAGAACCTTGCTATAGAATGCGTTTGAGTATGAATCCAAGAAAGTTCGGATAGATTGAAGAGAATTCAAATTATGACATCCAGTCAATATGAAATTTTTAAGTTTCTCTGTCTAACTGAAGATGTTAGTGAATAGTTGCTAAGATTGGGGCTGACATAAGTTTTTAGAAATGTATATTCTCTACATATTCATAATGAATGTGTAACCTTCAAACCCTCAACCCTCAAGCGGAGGATTGTCTATAAAACCCACCCATCCATCAATGCAGAAAGTAGTGGCATCTCCATAAATGGTCCCTGGTCAATGTAGTCATGAAAACTGAACCTGGCTCCCTAAGATCCTCGATTCAACAAAGTGAGCACTATACTGCAGTGATTCAGACTCCGACAAAATTCCAGCTTACCAAGCCCTCGCTGTGATAGTTCAGGGTATCTACAGATTTTTTATTTTTATTTTCCGGGTTTTTAATGGTTTTCCCGTGTAAAAACAATGTATTTCGGGGTTATTAAATTTGATTTGCAAATGACTGATAAATATCAAAAGTCAAGTATCTAATGGATTGACTACCCTTCTCTATTTGCCTTGCTGATAAATTCTTTCATCGATGTCTATGCCTTGGTTATCAAATTAGAGATACAGTGGAACCTCCTATTGCGGACATTCTATACAGCGGACACCTCCGTATTACGGACAGTTAAGCTCAGTCCCGAATAATGTTCATATCATCACCGGTAACTCCATATTGCGGACACCTCTAAAATGCGGACACTAAGGCGCAGTCCCGACGGTGTCCGTAATATGGAGGTTCTACTGTACATTCATACATCTTAAATTAGAGATATATTTGCATTTTGTTAGAGTTACATATTTAACCTAGTGCAGGGGTGCGCAACCTAAAGACATTTTTCGGCCGCCATTTCGAAGACAGAAAGAATCACGGCCGCATTTAATATGTGTGAAAACAACTAAGTCAATAGCCAATCCTTTATATATTTTACCACTGAAATTAGCTTTCCTTGATGAATGACGCAGTGAAAATCGCATTAAGGCCTACTTCGTAAAGAATGAGTTAGTAAGTTAACCCATATACGACCGACGGTCATTTTTGACCCGAAAAGATTTTAAGCTTGGGGTATTATTAGCACTTGAAAAGTTCAAAGCATTTTTTTGTAAGGGCAACCGAAGGAGAAAACACTTTACTAAGCTACTGTAATAATTCGTACAGGAATCACGAGCCATACAAAATTCATTCATTCATTCATCGCAGAGCCGGTATATTCTCCGCATTCACTCGCATATAGGCCTACACATTTCTAGAACCTCGTATATAAGCCTGCCTACTTTGCGTTCTTATTGAAATTATAAAGTATCGTATTATTACTAATCATGCAGTTCTTTCGCAACCAAAAACCGGAGCTTTAAATTTGATGATAAATGTGAAATAGAAACACAACTAAAATTTTAACATATTTTATTTATGAAAATACACAAAGTCTAAATAGGTAGAAATACAATATCTCGTACAGAAATTACAATATCTCTCGATTCAACTCGCTGTTTCACACAAGAACTCAACACTACCGCTGCAGAAACTGATCTAGTAGGCATCCTTATTCAGGTCATGGACTTGAAGCTAACACGGGAACAATTCGAGCAAACTACAATTGTCCGTTTTGTTTCTTTTAGCTGATGACAGTGGAGGGCGCGATTCGATTTTCGCACGATTCCGAATCGCGCGACTCAGCGCACGATTAATCGAAAATCTCGCTATTCTGAATATTTTGAGATTCAGTGACTAGAAGTTTGCAGTTAACCTAGCCTGCTTTATTTTTCACTTCAGAACTATCTTTCCATTAAAAGTTTGATAATTTCCATCAAAATTGAGAGCATGTGACACTTAGTCTATTTAGACTGAAATTATTAAGACTGCCCTATTAATTAATGCTCTATTGAGAATGCTTGGGAAAAGGGCATAATAAATCAAAACACATAGAAAGTCGCAAACAAGACATGAAAAGTTTTGATAATCTATTTATAAGATTCTGCCTCAAATCTGTCATCATAGAATTACTGCAAGTACTCGTATTACATTATGTACAATTGCACATGTACTACGAAGTATATTATTAATATTTTTACTTTCCGGATTGTTTTGGTCTTTATCTGTCATATTTTATCGAGCATAACTGTAGGAGTGTAGGTTTATGCCATTTCTTCTATCAGTCATGAAATAAGCATAATCATGCATCAATTAAATCAAACTATTAGACTCATAACGCCTGCAAAACATTAGCTAATCTAATGGAGAGAGACGTCCATAGACTTTAACAATTTTAAGTACAAAAATTATGTGACAGCTGAGACACTGCACGTCGTCTAACAAGGCTGGTCAGTAAGACTCGGAATGGCCCAGACTAGCTTAAAATATCTAGAATTGGCACTCTATAGCATAATCTTCATGATTATCAGCTGCACGGCATAGTCAGGAAAGATAAGCATAGAGCAGCCCGTTGCGCATTCCTTCAGCTTGCTGAGCCATTCCAGGTATTTTAAGCTACAGCACTTTGGGCCATTCCTGGCTATCCTCACGAGCCCTTGTAGGGCGAAACACAGCGTCTACGGTTGCCAAGGAAATCTCGTGCTTCATTTGTTCAAGTCTGATGATAACTTCTTATTCTATGCTCAGGCGAATTAGCACTCTACAACCTTCACAATTAGCAAATCTGCAAGTGCAATTGTTGCTGGGCTATGTTCATTGTGTGCATGTTAAATGTAAATCAGGCAATTATGCGCATTGCTATCAATGTATTTATATGACTTCGATGCAGATATATGATGTGATAGGGGCCTACTATGCTTGACTGCCTTGACAACATGCATGATTCGTATAAATGGTGTACCTGGCCTATGCGAACGTGTTTAATACTATGTGGGGAGCTCCGAAAGAGATTTCACAAGGCACCTCTGTCTAGCTATACATGATCTCAGGAACGAGCATTCGCGCATTGCAATTATCACAAACGATGAATGAGTGAATAGAAGCATAATTTTTACCTAATCAAGCAAAAGAGTCACATTGCAAAAAATCGCACGATTCCTGGGGCCGTATTAATAGAGATAGCACTAGCCTAGCTCTACCCTAGTGCTAGCCTAGCAGCAACTTCCGTATTAATAAAGGTAGCAAAAGGGTAGCGCTAGGCTAGCACTATGTCTGAGACCTAGCGCTAGGCTGTCGTACTAATAAAGATAGTAACTATCGTAGTGCTAGCCTAGCACTACCCAAGCGCTATGTCCAAAATGTGGCAAATTCCTTAGCAAGGTCGAGACCTTGGATATCTTATGTGATGTTTGCAGCATAGTAATGTTGAGCACATTAGCCTCAAGATGGCATATGATTTTTCTAATTTGAATAAACATATCGAATCATAAATTGCAATTATAAAAGTTATTCTATAACTGAATCAATTTTGCGCTAAAATGGAATTTAAGCGACACATTCTATTTATGCATTACACTTCTGCACCAGACGTCCTGATTAATGGAATGGATAGCTATCTTCAACATTTACACAACCAATATTCCTATTTATGAATTTCCCTTAATGACAACAAAATTGATTGTCATTGATACTAATTGCTTGCGCATGAAGTAATACAACGGTGCTAATATTCCGTGATTTTCATAGCTTTCAAATTTACTGAATCGTGGGTTTGCTATTTTAGAATCTCAAGCGCATTTTTAAATACCCATACAAACGCATTTCACACTGTCTGACATTCATAATCGTTGATGAATTTGTGTGATAATGAAATTGTGATGAAATAGTGCGCTTAAAATTGCTAAGTAGTCAAATTGTAATTTTTTTATCTCAGTAGCCTGATAAAAATCAAGATGTATTGGCAATAAATTGATAAACATTTTTCTCTCCAGAAAGCTTTAGAAAATAATTCAGAATTATAGAAATTCAGATAGAAGAAATTCAGAAAGTAAGAAAACATCCAATCAATACATCTGACTGACACTGATTATGATTTAATCAAAAATTTTCAAGATAGGAATTACAATAATACATCATATTCTTTTTATATGTAGTGACTTGTTCACAATTTAATAAGTCAGACAATTCGAGGGATTCATTTTCTCATATTTCATTCTCAGATATTAACTTATACTCTAAATTCATAATTAGAGGAATCATGGCATAAGAGGATCCCACTACGCTTAGATGTTAATTGTTGAGAATTACTTTCCAATACCTACCAAAATAATGAGAGTGAGAGACTACACATTGAGTTGGACTGCCATTGCTCCATCGTGTGCGATAGGATGGGCGTCATGTTGTGTCACTTACTTGGCAACATATTATTAGAAATGCATTCTACACTGTTTCTACACTTTCAGATTTAGCTGAATCTTATGTTACATAAAAGATCGGAAGATCATACTGAATCATACGGAATGAGCCCCATTTCATGCATCGAATTATTCAACCATTTTTTATAAGCAAGGATTTACATATCTGATGTTTTATCTTTTGTGAATGGTAAGTGTCAACAGCTGGGTGGGAGAGACGATAATCGCTTTGATCTCCGATAACCAGACTTGTATTGCCAACGCCAAACGCGCGCGCATGTGCAAATTTTCTCTCGAAGTGAGCGTACAATTGGCAGATTTCTATATTCCACATTTTCGCTACTGTTCGGCCTGCTCTTAATTCAGCAATATTCTAGGGATTGTTTTAAAATTTCGTTGAGTTAATTCAAGTTTGCTATTACAGTAATCATAATTGGGAGTTCAATGCACGTGCGAAGATGTCAAGTGGCTAAAATTCTTAAATCTATCCTTTCAACCGCAAACAGTTCCCGGCTGAAATTCGCATTACATTTCACTCTATTGTGTAGGTATGACGTTAAACACAGCAAGCCAAGGAAGTCATCATATTCATTTACTGTAAAGAATGCTTTCCTTAAAGAAAGAATTTCCTTCATTCCCGCCTGTTGACACTTATCATTCAGAGAAGATAAAACATCGAAATGATAACTGTCTTGCTAATGAACGATTGTGAAATAGTTTAATACATGAAATGGGGCTCATTTTAATCGACATCATCTCCCGATCTTCAATATGACATCAGAATGAGCTAATTTCGCAAGTTATGAAAAAAGAATGCATTCTTTACAGTAAATGAATATGATGACTTCCTTGGCTTGCTGTGTTTAACATCATACCTACACAATAGAGTGAAATGTAATGCGAATTTCAGCCGGGAACTGTTTGCGGTTGAAAGGATAGATTTAAGAATTTTAGCCACTTGACATCTTCGCACGTGCATTGAACTCCCAATTATGATTACTGTAATAGCGAACTTGAATTAACTCAACGAAATTTTAAAACAATCCCTAGAATATTGCTGAATTAAGAGCAGGCCGAACAGTAGCGAAAATGTGGAATATAGAAATCTGCCAATTGTACGCTCACTTCGAGAGAAAATTTGCACATGCGCGCGCGTTTGGCGTTGGCAATACAAGTCTGGTTATCGGAGATCAAAGCGATTATCGTCTCTCCCACCCAGCTGTTGACACTTACCATTCACAAAAGATAAAACATCAGATATGTAAATCCTTGCTTATAAAAAATGGTTGAATAATTCGATGCATGAAATGGGGCTCATTCCGTATGATTCAGTATGATCTTCCGATCTTTTATGTAACATAAGATTCAGCTAAATCTGAAAGTGTAGAAACAGTGTAGAATGCATTTCTAATAATATGTTGCCAAGTAAGTGACACAACATGACGCCCATCCTATCGCACACGATGGAGCAATGGCAGTCCAACTCAATGTGTAGTCTCTCACTCTCATTATTTTGGTAGGTATTGGAAAGTAATTCTCAACAATTAACATCTAAGCGTAGTGGGATCCTCTTATGCCATGATTCCTCTAATTATGAATTTAGAGTATAAGTTAATATCTGAGAATGAAATATGAGAAAATGAATCCCTCGAATTGTCTGACTTATTAAATTGTGAACAAGTCACTACATATAAAAAGAATATGATGTATTATTGTAATTCCTATCTTGAAAATTTTTGATTAAATCATAATCAGTGTCAGTCAGATGTATTGATTGGATGTTTTCTTACTTTCTGAATTTCTTCTATCTGAATTTCTATAATTCTGAATTATTTTCTAAAGCTTTCTGGAGAGAAAAATGTTTATCAATTTATTGCCAATACATCTTCATTCTTATCAGGCTACTGAGATAAAAAAATTACAATTCGACTACTTAGCAATTTTAAGCGCACTATTTCATCACAATTTCATTATCACACAAATTCATCAACGATTATAAATGTCAATCAGTGTGAAATGCGTTTGTATGGGTATTTAAAAATGCGCTTGAGATTCTAAAATAGCAAACCCACGATTCAGTAAATTTGAAAGCTATGAAAATCACGGAATATTAGCACCGTTGTATTACTTCATGCGCAGGCAATTAGTATTAATGACAATCAATTTTGTCGTCATTAAGGGAAATTCATAAATAGGAATATTGGTTGTGTAAATGTTGAAGATAGCTATCCATTCCATTAATCAGGACGTCTGGTGCAGAAGTGTAATGCATAAATAGAATGTGTCGCTTAAATTCCATTTTAGCGCAAAATTGATTCAGTTATAGAATAACTTTTATAATTGCAATTTATGATTCGATATGTTTATTCAAATTAGAAAAATCATATGCCATCTTGAGGCTAATGTGCTCAACATTACTATGCTGCAAACATCACATAAGATATCCAAGGTCTCGACCTTGCTAAGGAATTTGCCACATTTTGGACATAGCGCTTGGGTAGTGCTAGGCTAGCACTACGATAGTTACTATCTTTATTAATACGACAGCCTAGCGCTAGGTCTCAGACATAGTGCTAGCCTAGCGCTACCCTTTTGCTACCTTTATTAATACGGAAGTTGCTGCTAGGCTAGCACTAGGGTAGAGCTAGGGTAGTGCTAGGCTAGTGCTATCTCTACTAATACGGCCACTGGTCATTCAAGAATCGCGCGATTGATTCTGTTGCACGATGAATCGTGCGAAATCGATTAACTGCTCCCGCCACTGCTCTAGCCATGAATGCACATGAATGTAGCTTCCCTAAAATATTCTATTCATGAGTTATCGAACTGCGTAAACGCCTTCATCGCGCCAGCGGACGCGCATTTTTCTAAGCAGCATGGGCACATAGGTGTTCGACTGACAATATTATGCTACTATAGTGACGATTTTTTTTCGATTGCCTTGAACTCCAGAAATATTTGCAATATTCTTCTTCATTTACTTCTCATTGTCACGGCCGCACTTTGCCTCTGTTACGGGCGTAGGCTCCGCACCCCTGACCTAGTGTAAATGTTGCTATAATATACTCAAAATTTTAAACTTCTTATATGTAAACTATGCTTACTCAAGCAAGATGCTTATTCCACAAGACTCGATTCGACTCGACAGACTCGATTTCAAGCAATTTATGTTTGAAGTTAACATACCGGCAATCATTCAAGCTATTACTTCAGTAAATTGAGTAGAACAGTTTTCCGATTCTTGAATCAGGCCTACACATATGAACATCAACATCCAATTTCCATCATTGGTTGATTTAGATAGGAACACTTCAGCATTGCTGACACATGAGACTATTAATCCGAAAGAAATGCTATCGAAAATAGATATTCGAATGGGCCCACATTCAACAAACTGAAAAAGCAACAAAATGCAGAAAAGTCTTCACGCAAGTTTTGTGAAATAAGATCACAATATCTTGGAAAAGAATTGTTGACAGCAAATTTAATGCGTGCGCTCAGTCATTCTTAATAACTTAGTAACGCAAATTTAATTAATTCAGTTAAAAACTAAGGGTTCACTCAATTTTACCGTGGTCATGACCACAAAGGTTTTTCCGGGTTTTCCAGGGCTTTGGAATTTCCGGCTTTTTCATGTATTGTCGATACCCTGTAGTCGCCACTCGCAATTTCAGTCGTCTTCTGCGACAAGCAGGGATACATCTGCTCTATTCCATACGGAGTCCGTAGGGGCGAAAAACGTTTATTATAGGAGACTAACAGATTTGATGGTAAAATTCAGTGCTAAGTTCAGAATAAAGTAACCTCTACTTTGACCTGGTGTTGAAATGAAGATATGTGAGGAACAAAAAACAGATTTACGAAAGTATGACTGTTTGAAGTATTATTCCGATACATATTCAAGTAAGGTCAACAGTTACCGATTATTCAGCAGACGGAAAATAACTGGGACTGTCTTGGTGACAATTTCGACTACCACATCTAAATTAAAAATAAGAGAACAACTTGAAAATTCATTCGCTTCACCAACTTGAAAATGAGACAGATATTATTTTGATTAAAGACTCGGGCACTAGCAGATTCCTTGTTCAACTTTACGAGATACAATACTCGGATCTCAAATTCTGAACGCCAATCTATGACTTTTGATGACATTTAGGACTTTTAGAACTTTGTGGACACCCTTTTAAGGTGCACTCCGGATGATTTTTCAACATGACCTCAATCGCATGTATACTGGAAAAGAAGTCATTCGACGTGCCTTTCAGCAATGAAAATAGTTTCGTTAAGTCGCTGGAGATCAATGAAAATACGTGATGGCGTTATTGGTTATCTGCGCGGTAGGAGCATGAAAGCGTACAAGCAAGCGTCAGATTTCAGACGCACTGATGAATGAATTGCATTCTTATCACGCGCAGTGACGAACCAGGGTGCCTGCATTTTCGAAAGATAATTTTCCAGATTCATAGATAATCCATTTTACCCAAAATTTGGTTTGATCAACCTAGTGGAAGGGAAAAGTTGAAAGAAAGAACAGCTAGCCTGTATTCGACAATCAGATAGGCGATGACAGAGTCTGCCGACAGAAAGGTATCAATAAGAGGAAACTCCTATTTACGGATGAAAGCAAAGTCGAAACATAGCAGACTATAGTCTAAAGAGAAAATGAAAATAAACAGGAGCCAGTGTAATTAATTTTGGAAGGCGGTACGAGCCGATATGAAAATACGACTGCAGGAGAAATGCCGACTGATTGAGCAGAGTGTGCAGAAGCAGAGACACGCCAAGCATACATGCTGATCAGAGATATCAATACAAAATGGGAACCGAAGCAACGATTTTCTAATAAAGATCGCCATGGACACTTGTTGCAGACATCCGAAGAACCAAGGAGAAACATCCGAAGAAACCAAGGACCAATGGACTGAGTACTGATGAGACCTGCATACGTAGACGTGTGATTGTGACAGCACCGTAGTGACCACAGAATAAAATATTTTGTTTATCTGCTTCGGTTTGCTGGAAGTGTGATTGATTCGAAATCGACGGCACATCGCGGACAAGTGGGCAAAAAGGAATTCCTAATACCTTACAGAGATAGGAAAAAAGTCGTGCGTCGCTTGCGGATTGTTCTAAATTCCAGTTAAGTGCTTCGATTGCCACAATTCCGTCAGATTCGAAGAATTCAGATCATTGCGGACAAGTTTTCTCCATAATGTTGGCCCTTCCGATCATTACAAAAAAATAGCAGGCGCACCAAAACTAGTTCACCTGATGATTCCACCATCCTCTTTTTAACATTCCCCGCCGCAAAGTGCATGCACTGAATCTAACGTTGCCAGACAGCGATGTGTGTTTTGCAGGGCTGCCACTCTTATCGAAAATAAAAACCGGAAAGTCAAATCGGAATGGGCCCCCTAGATTATGTAGTCGTGGGCCCCCTCAAAGTAAGAAACCTGCGATCATTCGATATCACACAACCCGGTAAGTTTTGAACGCGTTAAAGCAGAAGTTGGGTCTCTTCTAATAAAGATGCTTCTGAATCGTCACAGTTGGCAAGTAAATGTATTAGATTATTACTGATGCTTATTCAATCATCAGTTTCAACAAGGTGCACTAGAGTACATGACTCGAGCAGCTACTATTTTCAAGAGAACCGTTTTCGAAGGTTAGACAGTGTACTACGAAGACCCCTCTACCCTCCCCCAATGCAAAATCAGCATGAAGTTATTGAACGATTGACGATTCAGTTCGATATAAAGACCGCTTATTATCGAATAATCTATATGTAGGCCCATGGATGATCTTACTTAACTGTTTCAAAGACAACTTTCTTCATTTCGATCAAAAATTTTACATTCAAATTTATACTCGTAAGGCACTATTCTCGTGCAGCTTTGCCATTTTCTATTAATCGTGCCATGACGTCACACGGTGCAAGATCCCGTCTTTGTTGTGAAGAATTTTCATGATACCATTAGGAAATTGCTGTTCAGCTGTTCTACGTTTGGAAGATCGCTTCAGCAGAGCGATCTGGTCACAACCAATATCTTCATACAAAATCCATGGTCAGTGCGGTCTAAATGCTTGTGCAAGCCATTTTCTTTGAAAGAGTCATCATTCTTTCGAGAAATCGAGATTGTATGGTAAAATCTTCCTTTCTATGCTGTATGAAATATGCCGAATGTCATGAAGGATAGGAATATCTTCATGCAAGTTGGAAAGCCAACGCACTACTACAGATCGTAAATTATTTAAACAGCAATTCTCCTAAATCCAGGGATGAGAACGGGGTGTCAAAAAAAAATTCGGAAGACATTTTCTAGGGGCCCAGACGTTACCTTTTCTTGGCCCCATTTTCAGTTTTGATATGATTACAAGTAATCCAAGATTCAATTTTAACAGGGATGCAAGTGCAAATTGATGAAAAATCCGGAAAATCAGCTAGGATGCGCCTTTTACTTACTACTAACTTAAACATTTCAATGATTTAGATAAAGGTGGCCCAGCCATGGTCCCTGTCATTCCGTACATACATGTATAAAAAAACTATGCATTCTGACCAAACGAACACCCTGCTCCAATGACACGTAATGATCCGGAATGACACTCCAATGCACATTTTAACTGAAATCATGTTCATACCTGCGTCTGACAAAGTATAGGCCTAGGGGTTACCCCCTTAATTTTTATGGCATTTTTCAACGAATCCCGAGACCCAATGAAATCTTGGTCAAAAATCCGGAAATCCGGATAAATCCGGAAGTCTTGCATCCCTGTTTTAAATAGTCATAAATCTTTATGCGCCTACACAATATATACCATATGCTGCGACTAAAAATACATTGATTATTAATGCACTAAGGACATAGATAATAATTACTTAGAGCTCAACCATTTTGAGATAAAGTATCGCAGACAAAACCTCAAGCCTTTTATGAGTGTAGTTAGTAGAGTTTTGATGTTTTTAAACCCCTGCTGGCGAAACCTCCAGCCTTTTGTGAGTATAATTAGTAGAATTTTGATGTATTTAGAGCTCTGTAGGCGAAACCTCCTGAAATGTATAAAGCACTTTCTCGGCATTACATTATCGAACAGGAATTAGGCCTACAACTTTTCTCAGCTCCATGTTATTTCAAAATGTCATGATGAGGGAGGTTTTGTGAATCAAAATTTCTTGGCGTTTATGTTACAGTACAGTTTATGTTACTATACAGTTTCACACTGTATGAGTAATAATATATACTCAGTAGAACAAATAGAATTGTTTTGCCATAGAATCGACTTGGCCAATCATCATGAAATTGTACGTGTAGCCTACAAGTGAATCTGTGTACTTTCTCCTTACAATCCATTTCATTTGAATTGGAAGGGCAGTTTCAGAATTAGAGAGAATTTTTGAATGTACATTGTACAAGTATGCAGAATTTCTACACGAAAACTACACGAAACGCAAAATCACCTTTCATCACAAAATCACAATCTCAAAAGGGCCCCTTCGCAGTCTCAAAAGTACCCCTTCACGATCTGAAAAGGGTCCCTCACGATCGTAAAGGGCCCCCTCACTATCTTAGAGGGGCCCCTTACAATCTCAAAAGGGCCTCTCACGATCTGAAAGGGGCCCCTCACGATCTTAAAGGGGCCCCTTCGAAGTCTCAAAAGAACCCCTTCGCAGTCGCAAAAGGGCCCCTTCACGATCTCAAAAGGGCCCCTCACGATCTTAAAGGGCCCCCTCACGATCTTAAAAAGCCCCTTCACAATCTCAAAAGGGGCCTTTCGCAGTCTCAAAAGGGCCCCCTCACGATCTTAAAGGGGCCCCTTCGAAGTCTCAAAAAAACCCCTTCGCAGTCGCAAAAGGGCCCCTTCACGATCTCAAAAGGGCCCCTCACGATCTTAAAGGGCCCCCTCACGATCTTAAAAAGCCCCTTCACAATCTCAAAAGGGCCCCTTCGCAGTCTCAAAAGGGCCATTTCACAATTTGAAGGCCCCTTTCAAAATTTAAATTTTTCAAAATCCAAATTATTTGTGGCAGAACATTTTCTCACTACTTAGTTCATTCTAAAAAAAAAAACCGGAAATCCGGTTACAACCGGAAGAGTGGCAGCCCTGGATTCCGTTCATTATATGCATAACGTCACAATTTTTTGTTCTAAAATTCAAGTGCGATTCTCGTGTTGCCCGGGTTTCCCAGGCTCGGCCGCCATCCTCCAAAAAGCAGAAAGAAACTTTATCTAAGACAATTATCGAAACTTCCACTTCTAAATCAGCCGAATACAGTGTCAGGTGCGCCAGATTCGAAGTTGGCGCACCAAAAGTATGATCTATTCATAGAACTTCTGAAATTAAGTTTGCCGAAACCAGTGCTAGGCGCGCCAGATTCGAGGCTCGCGCCAGACGTAGATCCATTCCAAGAATTTTTGAAATTATGTTTGCCGAGACCATCGTCCCAGGCGCGCCATACATTTCAAGGTGAATGGGTTAATGATTCTGATGGTCTGAAGCTACAGCGTGCTTGTGTGACTCGATGGCTGTCATGCGAAGCCGCCGTCAACGCCATGATGAACAAGACTTCAGCAGTCTGGGCCACGCTACAGCGCTTTGATGAAGAAGTCGACTAACACACTGCAACGAACTGTAATACTGACGCGGTGACGCAACAAGACTTTATTTGTCATTTGTATTATCGTTATGCTGTCTTGCCGAGACTAAAGGAGTTGTGGTTGACTTTCCAGAAACGCAAGCTAAATTTCGCGCGGGTTTCCCCTCTATACAAAATTGTAAGCAAGAATTTGAAAAGCTGCATTATGGCAAGGGAATAATAGGCAAACTGAAACAGAACTGGGACAAATCAAATGTGATTCTGGGTGAACTGACGGATGATGACCGAAAGTCAATGCGCAGCATGGCCAACAATTACTGCGCGAGACTATTGGACAACCTAGACAAGCGATTCCCCCTCTCCTTTTCTCCTCGTTTCTCTCTCCTTTTTATATTTTTGACACAGATCGAATGCCGAGGACATGAGCGAAAGAAGTGGGATAACTCGTCTTTGACTTTTTTCATGAAGAATTTCGGACGCACGATCGATGGAGAGTCCCGAAACGTACGCTTCAAAAGGAGCGTATGGTGGGATCGGAATTTGGACACCTCGAAGTTGCTGTGGATGCATGACATTTGTTACATCGGCAAGAATTCTATAGGAAGACATGCCCTGAACTTTCACAGCTGGCAACAATTGCGCTTACCTTGCCATTTTCGGCAACTGACGACGAGTGTGGTTTTCAAATGAAAAACGATTCAAAACTCGATAGAGAAACAGACTGTTGAACTGTACCCTTTCGGCATGGCATTGCTGAACATTTCAATTACGGTAACGATCCGCCAACTTAGTCATCAGAATACAGCAGCCATAGCACATAAATGGCTGAAGTGTCTTTTGACGATCCAAAAAGCGAGGTACTGTCACAGATGTGACAAGCACTGTGAAGCACTAGTGCAGATGTGACAAGCACTGGTGAAGAAGATGAAGGAGAATTCTCTTGAAAAGATTGAAGAATAAAATGCGAGTGGAATCATATCACAGATGGTTGATCAAGAAGAAAATTTTGAGGAACTGGACATGGTCAACATGTTGAACGACACAAGCGACAAATTTTATTACTAATGTGTTTGTTCAAGCTGTTCAGTAGGCGATAGGCTTATTATCTACTTGTGTTTGGATTTAGCTAATTGAATATTCTTCCTCAAATGCCTTTGGAAATTTTTAGGTTCACCTTAATCATACTGGTATCAATAGGGCAAGAAAAAGACAACATGGTGGAAAGCAGACCTAATATGCGTGTAGACGAAACGATGACGCGGATGCCTAAGGATGCAATAAACCGACATCATCGAACTGAACGGAATTACGGCTACCCGAAGCTGTAATAAGATTTGAGGAGTAGAATGGCGTCATCTCATTCATCGGTGCAGTTAATCGTCGAACGCGAAGCGCTGAGAAGAGCAAGACGAAAATAAGAATTATTGAGGGACATCTTCATAATTTATTAACAAATGTGTCATACTGTACACACCAGTTTTTTAGCACTGTATATCAGTCCCGAACACAATAATTTAAGCTTTCAGTTGTAATCTTTGTGTGTAGCCAAATCCTTCAAGAAAACGTTGCAGTGGGACACTGCTGAACTTAAACCGCATGCTGAGCAACTGCCAACAACACACAGATGACATTGCATGCGTCTAAATGCAAACATACTTCTAACATGCAACTCCGCAAGCGTGATGAAGTCGACACAGTTAAAATAACATCTGCAGTTCCTTGACTACGCTCATCAAAATATGTCCAGAATCAGAATAAATTTCCAGTGGCATCAGTTGTCTGTGGTAATATTATTGCATACAGTTGGTGGTAGGGATATTGCCACCAATAAAAAAAAATAAATAAATTGTGAAGAGAATTAAGAGAGCAGCATGCTACTTATTGGTCTGCGCCAATCCCATTGTAATAATCAGGCTGTTGGTAATATGCCGCTACCCATGCTAAAATCAGATCTCAAAATCGGAATAAATATTTATAAAATCTAATTATAAACCTTGATTTAATATAGTGCGTTGAAACAATATCTTATACCTTATCCTATATATCTATATATATATATATATATATATATATATATCAGTGGCGGCTTTAGCGATCATGCCCTTCATGCTCAGCATGACGAAGTATTTTGTCTAATTTTCCTCCACACAAATCAACGATGTCAACCACAAGAAAGGGAAAGTTTTGAATCAACAAAAAAACTTCAAACATCATTTGATTACATTTGACAACATTTGATTACCATGTCAGATCATGTTGCTGTGACATTAAGGTCATACTCAATTAAGATTTATCAAGTAGCTACTTGTTCTAAAAAATTCAGGGGAACGCAAGTCAATTCGAGCATACCTCATTTGTTATTGGCCGGATCATCTGACGGAGAACAATAGCAAAATCTGCGGATGACGATTTTCATACTCCATCTCATGCCGTGGAAGGGAAGAACAAATGATACGTATAGCTCGTTTCAACCAACTAACGGTAGCTGATTGGACGGCAATCTGCTGATTTTATCGGTGTAGTGAGATCATGGAGATGTCTCGAGTCTCAGTTGCACGATTGAAACCCCATCGAATTGACTTCCTTTATAAGTAATTCAATATCTTCCAATGTTTAATACAGCTTGTGATTTTGTGCGATTGACGGTGTTTTTACTATCTTAAATGCATGCTTCAAATAACTAGAACTTGAATATTATTTAATATACATTATCTGGTGATTAAATTTAGCCGTGGTCTTCTACATGCTTGCATATGTAGATATGTCTAGGAGCAAATAGTATAATAGGCTATGCATGCATCAGATTATCATCGGATGTACTCAAACATACAAATCATGTAGCCAACGCCTGGAATTTTATTTTAAGCGTATTTTGGCTGATACAGTATGTAGATCATTAGAATTATGCCTAGCCCTACACCATATTCACTGGATTACCTGATGTGAAAAGTAGGCGGCTTGCATGTTTGAATTATAATTAGGAAAGGGCAAATGCAAATGGAATGAGATTAAAATTTTGCTCATCGAATTCGTAACTGTTTCTTAAGTTGCATGATATTAAGCTACATTATGCTACATCAGTTGCATGGTTAAAAATCCTCGTATGATAGCTGTCACACATACTTTTTTCCTCATGATGCGAAAAAATTGATGAGCATGACCTAACAGAAATCCATAGAGCCGCCACTGATATATATATATCAATGCCACTGTAGCCATATCTTTTCCTAATATTCATGAATGACAAAGAGCTATATTCATGGAAACTATGCAAATACAACTTTATGGTTTTTCTTGATTGAAAGGCTATAACATAGACATCGGATTACATTATTAATAATAATGTTATAACGTCCTAATAATGTTATCCGATGTCTTTGGGCTATAATATAAATCTCTAATGCGCTGATAGTTGCTTCAGTTGTTCGTTGTGGGACAATTTAATCGTAAGGACACAAATTGAAGCATGTGTGTCAACATGTTTGTCAAAGTGATGCTTGACAATGATGATCTATAAAATGAATTAATATAGTGCCGCCACCCAACCTTTGTCGACATCCATAATCCAACAGATTTTAGTTGCACAATGAGGAAATTCCATAAAGCACATTATCTGGCAACTCTGGCAGTAAAATGAGGCGTGATTTTGCTGATTCTCAATACTTTGGAATTCCTAAGCTGATTGGCCAATAATATAGAGTGAGGGTAGTAACGTCATTTCAATGACTTGGGTCCAAAAACTATGAAATATTCAAAGACGGGACCAAAGATATTTAATTGTTTAAACGGGCTAGATGAGAAATAGATGCCTAAATTTGAACCCATTTTAGTACGGTCCTTATCGTGGCAAAAAACGCATTACGGCAATGAGGCGAAGTTGCTGTTTTGTCGGCTGTGTCGTGTGCAGTGTGACAAAAAGCCTTAGAAATGGCACATGATGTAAGGCATAGTTCACTGATTGATATATGATAGTTTCAAAAAGTTCAAAAATATTCGTTCAGTCGTTTCTCTAAAAAAAATTGTTGAAGATGAGAGCGGTAATACAGCAATTTAATGCAGTACTATCAATTCGGAAGAAAAATATTCAGATGAAGACTGATGGGGTGTTGATGAACACTCAATTCCCTCTGTAGAATTCATAACTATTAACAAATTCAGTGAGAATCCGAATCATAGACATCGAATAACATTATTAGGACTAGACCGGACAGCGCCTAATTAATACACTATCAGCTGATGGCCATAAGCGAATGTCGCTACCGAGTGGCTTTAATTCTGAAAATTGTTTTACTATGCTATTTGTGTAAACAAATAGTAGCGCAATTTTTAAATTGGCGAAATTTTTATTAAATGTGCCTTGAAATGACTCCAATCTTGAAAATATAGATCGAAAATGAATTTACTCCTGGCGTGAATGAAATTTTTCGAGTAGATTTCGCATAATCTTCAGAGTACAGTTTCCATGCCACTAAGTGGTAACCACTTGCCATATGTACCATTTAAATATTTTTGTAATAAGCACAATCGCAAGTGTTTTGATTAGTGAGTCGTTAACTCTTAATCCAGAATTCATACAATTCACGTCCGAATAATGCAGTTGGCCATTTCGAAGTGTGCTCTATGAGTCACGCATGCTCCATGCAGTGAATAAAATTGAATTGATTGATTGATGCGTAATCCACACAGTCCAACGACCTATCCTTGCGAGTAATGTGAACGATGCAGGACCTCAATTTATGCACGTGTGTAGTGCATTTTCTTGTTATACATCTTTTGAAAAACATGTAATTTGTTGATAGGCAGGCGATAATCCTACCTTGTATTTTGGCAGAAATTGGTATCTGGCTGTGGACACAGTTTATAAGAAAAAACCAAATTTACGCAAGAAGATTAGTTCTACTCTCCAAATCCAGCTGGATTGTAAAATTCCAAATCCGGTCCACCCCTATTATGCATGCATTTACCACAAAAGCACCATTTCTGAACATGTATATGTTTGTTTTCGGTTTGTTTTCCAAATCTCTCGCTGCACAATGGGGAAAACTTGTCAATTTATGAATTTCTACAGTTATTGGCTATCTTCTGAAAATTCCAAAATTATCACAAAATTAATTAAAGATGCATTGCCCTCTGATGTTCATCAATGATAGTCGCTGTAGCCATCGTCATGGTCTTAGCACGTTTTTTGAATTTTTGGGGCATGGACACTAAAGTGTTCTCAAAAAAATTTTTATAAAATTTGTCTTTAATTTTTATTAAAGTCGCATGCAATAAATTTCAAGACATAACAAAATCGCTCACAAAATAGAAAATGTAAAAGTAAAATGATGAGTATGTTCAAAATGGCTCAATCGATAAGTTAATTACTAAAAGCGTTGAATGAAAATTTTTAAAAGTTTGTCGCAAAATGTCCTAAAATTAAGTCTCAGAGTGCTTTACACTGCAGACAACATGTCAACAGTTTTAAAATAAAAATCGCCGTGAAAGTGCATATTTTGAAACTATTTGTGGAAAAAATAGTCACCATTCTGAGGTACTCTAAATGGATGCAATGGTTGGAAGTTCTCAACATGCCATGTCAACAAAAAAATTGAGCCTAGTTTGATTTGTAAATTAGGTCGCATGTTTCAGTCGCCTCGTTGAGCAATGCTGCTTCATCACTGGAAATGACAGCATGTTTGCTGCTAATCTAATGGGAGTGGATATTGTTACCCATAGGCTATTATTTCCACTTGAAAGTGTCATTCAAAATATACACCATCCCGACTTCGACTTTTGCTTTAAATGCAACTTTGAGTTGCCTTAGTGTTTCCAAAATAGTAGCTGCCTTACAATATAGTAGGCACCAGAGCTGGAAAAATTTCACTGAATTTTTTTAATTCCAATTCCAATTCCAGAGCAGAAATTTCAATTCCAACTCCAATTCCAATTCCAGTCGAAACAGTTCAATTCAATTCCAATTCCATTATAAGATTCAATTCCGATAATTGCATGTCGCGTATAGTGTATTATGCTAATGTATCTAACGTTTGTTCGCTTCAATCGAACCCATGTGCCCTTATCCTATCCTCGTTGTTCCTGTGTGCCGTTCCCTGCGTCGTTCCTATGTGCGTTCTCATGTTCATAGTTCATAATTCCTGTATACATGTATATGTGTAACCGGTCTGCCCACGCCATTTTCGTTTCGTAAACGAGATATTCAATATCTCGTGAAAAAAGAAAGAAAGTTAACGGTCAGCAAAGAATCAAACGCAGAGAGAGAGATGAGATGCGAATAAATCGATTAATAAACTGATAGAAGAAAGAAATTCAATGTGCGAATAACGTGATTGTTGATGACAGAAAAAACGACGATAAAAATGATATCATGAAAACTGATTAATGGTCCATGTTAAAAAAGGAAATTAAAAATTCCGTGATAAGGGCGAAATGAAGTCGAGTCGAAAGCTAGCGGGCAGAGATTAAAGGAAACTCTTTCAATTTTCAAAAGAAAGAGGATTTATCGTCAAGTCTCAAAAATTGGTATAAATTAGAAACGATGAGAAATTAGCACAACAACATCACATACAATATCTTCAGCAGCAGTGCAATGTAGGCGCGTTCATATTTGAATAGCATAGAACGTGCAAAATATCAAGCTTGTAACAAGAGTCTCAAAGAATGTTTGACTTAGAATGAAATTAAGTTAATTACTATTGGGAATTTACAGTAGCACATCTTGGTCGTCGTACAAAGGTTCGAAGATTATTCATATTTTGACTCAATTTTCGGGTTTGTAGAAGCTGTTACATGAAACGTTAAAAGATTGATTAATTCGGATGGCCTACTTAATAAATTATCGGATCCGAAAATTCCAAGTACGGAAGTATTCTAAATCCATGTATATTCCAGGATGTCCATTGATGAAGCAATTAAGTTACAAGAGTACAATTTCGCTAAGAATATCTCCGAACGCAGATGTCCAAAAATGCTCATTGCCACTTTTACAAGTCTGACGCTGCTTAGATCTTTTAGAGTCAGGGATTGAATGCGAACTCCTATAGCACCAGAGTGGAGTATTTCAACCCCGACACAAATCCACTGACACAAGAGAAGCACTACAACAAAAGAGCATCAACGTGATTCTTAATGCTTAATACTTAATTCTTGTACTTCAACAGCATCACAATATGATGCCTGCACACTAAGTTATAGATGTAAATCTACTCGCCATGTTTGATAGTTAAGAGATTGTTTAGATTGAAAGCTGACGAGACGGTGCTAACTAACAACATCATTCAAATTTATTAAAGAGTTATATTTATTTGCTGTCAGTGCAAATAATTTGTCAGAGAAATGCGCATTTGCTTCGTTTAAATTGTATAAGAATTGACAGATTTGATGCACAAAATAAATAAAGAAATAGCAGAATCGCCAAATTTAATGTACAGAAAGCCATATCAACTGATTCTTTCACAACCGGTGGTTCGAATCCATCAGCCGCAGTGAAAAGGTGGTTCTTTGGTGGGTACAGTGATTGATTCAAGTTGATGAGGCTTTTGACAACAATAACCTCACCTTGATTGTCACCCTGACATCTATACCTCACTTAGATCAAATTCACATGATAGCTTGATCACATAGTATAGTTTTCTCGATGCTGTGTAGGTTTTGCTGTTTCTTATTTTCTCTGCGTCAGAAATTCTAATTTTTTTCCTCGGAAAATTTCAGTCAATGATTTATTTCTGTTCAATACTTCACACCCTGTACAACATCAGCAGGCCTAAACAGCTAGCTTTATATGAATCGCTTTGGAAAGTGTTTGTAAAGTATAAGCCTCAAAAACACGATTTAAAGTTAAAAATAATTAATTAATCTGTGTTTCTGGTAGTCCTTACAATCTACTGAATCACATTTCACTTTCATATTTTTCAAAATGATAGGTGGACGTCCACCGGGACATGCACCAGGATTGTTGATCAGAGCGGGTTGCTGTCGTAAGATCAGATGACATTAATAGAAAGCACTCGGCAATCATCCTTGTCTGATGATCCACTTCCGTTTTGTGACAAGTGGAAAACGGCTGAATCCAAGTGTATTTGCAGATGTTATCAATTGAAATAAGGTCATCATGATCATGAAAACAGTTGGAGCTGCAACACGCAGGATTAAGTTAACAAAAATAAGACACCTTTATATGCATGTTTTATACATAAAGAAGATCTGTGCACGTTATTATAACTTGAGCCTGTGTCACAAAAGGTTTAGATTATAAGTCTGTTTGCGTTGGTATTCTGAAATCTGGTTGAAATTCTGAATTCTATGCCAGCACCAGGCGCTCCAGATTCTATTTCGGTACGCCAGCTCACCAGATTCATGTTGACGCACCAGAGTGCCAGATCCGACGTTGACCCGTCGTCATACTTCTCGAATTTCTAAAAACAAGCGCGAAGCCAGTGCTAGGCACAACAAGTTTTCAGGTTGACGTGCCAGCGCGCCAGACGTAAGCGATCTATTCTTAGAATTCCTGAAATTAGGCTTGCCAAAACCCGTGCCTAGCAAGGTTGACGCGCTATGCGTAAGATCTATTTTTATAAACTCCAAAACCGTGGGCGATAACGCGCCGAGCGCCGCCCTCTCAAAAGTGCGCCGGATGTGGTCGAAGTTCCATGAACATGCACCTTTCCTGACATCCAAAGCTCCAACCTTCAAAATGAAAGGTCAGGTGTGTTCTGATTGTGTCCGCAGCACGATGATGTACGGGACAAGGGCCGTGAATAGTAATCAGATCATGAAGATTGAAAAAACATGGTGAGAATAGTGTGAGGTGTGAGACTGGCCGATGGACGCAGGGGTGATGACCTAAGAAAGAAGATGAACTAGGAATGAATTTCTGACGTTCTAAGAAGAAGGACTGCGCTGTTGTGTCTACATTCTGAGAAGAAATGACAATCATTGAGAGGTGACACTGAGCAACACTATACTGAAACCATTCGATTCATAGCCACCAACAGGGATATTTGGGGATCATCAACCGAAGATCAATATTTGACATGATATTACGCCTTGTAACTTGATTAAGCTGTGGTATGTGTCAGCTCAATTCCCTTTGACTATGCTTGTTACTTTGCAAAAAGACATGACAAAAGATATTGTAAAAAGACATATCTTTCTATAATTCATGATTTCACCGAGATGGTCACGTATCATCTAGTTGCCAAGTCGTTTGCTGCATGTACGTAAATGTCTACAATGAACAACAGATGAGTAGTGTAATAACTCGGCTTTAATTGCTTCGGAAGTGTAATTGGGATCCTATAACTAATGTTTAAGCTATCAACTCCAAATGATAAAACGTGCATTACATTATCAGCTGATCAGAGACATGCTGTTATCGATATTTTAAATTCCCTCATACAGAAATTTACTTAGACAAACAATATTTCCATGTCGCTACCGAACGGCTTTAAAGGCCACGGGGAAATCAGCTGTGTCCGGTCTAGTACTAATAATGTTTTCCGATGTCTATAATCCGAATGTTACAGTGAGGAATTGGCTATTAAAAAGGCTCACCATGTCAACAACGATCCTCGAGCTATTCACCAGGATGAAACTATATTTAATATGGATCTATGTATTGCAAATAATTAACAGAGGGCAATAGGTCCAAGTGGAATCGATCATCGGATGTCTGTCAATGTGAAAGATGTTGTCAATCTGCATTGTACAACATGCGTAATATGTTGTTTGTTTTTATTTGCTTGAGCCAATTTTATATCAAATTTTCTGATAATTCATATTCATTTTTTCTGTTGTATCATGTAATTTCTTACCGCAAAATTACATTTACACATCCTATTATTGTCTAGCTTGGCAATCGCGTCTGGCGTGGCTATGGGCCGTGCAAATGGGCACAGCAACGATGTACATGTACAGCCAAAGCCAGGCTTCGTACAGAAACAATCTGCATGATCAAAAGTGAAGACGCGGTTTATTTTTCTGTTCAGAAAAGTCATTGGTGAATTGCAAGTCAACTTCACTCTGCTTTTATCTAAGAATGAAACAATTGGTTTTCATTCGTGATGCGCACTTCAGATATAATAGTCAACTGACTGACATAAAATAATGCAATGAAGTCTAATTGAAAGCATTGTATAATCAGGATGCTCTTATTTACAACTGCGTTTTGCAAAACATCTGAAAAAGTAGAACCAGTAGAACGCTGGAGAAATGTTGAAAGAATTTAGACGCTGTATTTAGACATATATGAGAATATCTTGAATGCACTTTAGTTCTCTGTAATAACTAAAAAGAGGCAATGAAAAGGAATCATTGTTGCTCGCTTACAAATATTTTCAAATTCATGCAATATCAGTTGATTTTCACTGGTTTCGTTGCACACAAGGTAAAAACACGTCCATTTCCTGTCTAGCCCTTTATAATATTTAAATATCTTTGGACGGGACTGCAACTCTATGGCCATTGGGGCAATGATATTCAACCATTTAACATTATTTTCTTTTCCTTGTCTCTGCTTAGGAGCATGGAGTACTTCATGCGCATAGACATCGGATAACATTATAATGTCATCCGATGTCTATGTTCATGCCTTTGGAGCCATATGATTTCGCCAAATTGCAAAGAGGCAAACAAGATGCCCTTTTGGTGTGTTGTGTCATTATATCTTTTCCAAATTGCATAAGCTCATAGACGTTGTTCATTGTCATCAATAACAACAGCGTAAAACCGAACGAGACGCCGTTCTTGGAGGAACCCCCTCATTTTGAGCAAGATGTGGTTGCAACCATGCTGTAACAAAGGTTGTACATTATGAGTTCCGTGCACTCCGGGAATTGATGCGTGTTATAAAGTTTTTTTTTGCTTCTACGTGTCTACTTTGCTTTGGAAAAAAAATATGAATTTCCAAGAACTAAAAGTGGTCAATAAGCAAGAATGGATGGCGACGATAGTTGGTGATCCGTGGCCCCGATAAAAATTTCCAACCTAAGTGACGATTGGTGCACATTTTCGCTTTTCGCAAAAAGTGCTTTTCGAGTACAGATAGCTTCCTTTTCTGCTCAAATAATGACATCCGCTCAGAGAGCTGAAAACCATGTGATTTAGCCTGCGCTTAATAAATATTGTATAATAAGTAAGCATGAACTCTATCATATGTTTCTGCTAAATAAAGCTATGCGTGATTTATTGAAATGAAATGTTTTTTATTTGAACATGAGTAGAAAATTTTTTTGATGTTTGCCGACTTACATTCAGTGTAGGATACACATTCGCCAATTTTGGGATATTTACGAATTTAATGAGAAGCATCATAATGCCTTTTTTGTTGTTTCATGGAGCGGTTGTTATTTATCGCATAAAGTTGATAATACTGACAGCAGACAGCTGACGCACTCAGCTGATTAACTCGATTATGCCCTCTTGAGTGTTCGTTCTCCAAGAGAATATCAAGGAATTAGCTTTTTATGATATCTGAAACCATCTTACTGAAATTTCATGAAAGATGTGGTTTTATTGTGCATCAATGCCATTTCCAGAAATAGGAAACGCATGGATGTTAAAGAGACGAAATGGAAGTCGGGTTTATGAAAAAACGTCGGGAAATCCTTAACATTAATGACTGCGTATACCTTTTGTTCGTACATTGGAACTTTTTACATATTTCAACTATTACAATACTTCGTCACAGTATTAAGCCTTTGACTAGTGCGATTCCATGCTGGTGATTGAAGGGGATTTCAATGACCCGGATACCTCTTACAGCGCCAAATTTTTTTCCTAATATTTTTGTGATTATTTATCCTTGTGTTCTCCAGGTGGAGGAAATGTAGCCGGGATACCCAAATGAAATTAATCGGGTTGCCTAGAAGTAACAGTTATTCCTCATGTGCCTTATTAATTTATTTCTTATTGACGCACTTAACTCCTGAAATGAACGAGAATCAGTTATGTGGACTAGGCTGCTTAGAGCAAATAAATGACTTGCTCCTGTAGTAAGAAAACTGCTTAATTTTCCTGGACCTGAGAGCTAACGTCTCCCTGAAACATGTGGTGCTGCACTGTAATTTAGCTTGCCGGATTACATTTCTATTATGATTGGGTTTTTCGAATTCAGTAGTTTGCCATCGTCTGTCTTTCACCCATGATTTTTGTTACCTTGACATGTATTACTGTAGCATATTTTCAGGACACAGATGCGGCATTCTTCATTTTTGTAGAATTTAAAATATATGAACTGCCTTGATATGTGATTATCTAGATCGGCCTACATAGCTTTCGTTGATAATCTTCTACTCGTTTCTCACTTAGATCCATAGATTTTATAGAACGAAATCATTGACTGATCAAGTCATTAAATGGCCAAGTAGCAATTAATGCTTTTCAATCAAATATTCATGCTTGTCAGACAGAGGGATTTAATTCCATCATGTGTCAATTTACAGTTTCTTTCATAACTTGACCGTTTTATGCAGATCTACTCAAAGAAATCAACACACTTTCAAATGTCTTTTGTTTCCGGGCCCAATTTAAATAAACAATGTGGCATATGAATCCCTATGTTTCACAGATTATTTTGGCAAGTATTGTACACTCTCTAGTAGGCCCACTTGTGGTCACTTGTCGATGTGGCTTCCACTACGTTTCTGACATATTTATAAAATAAATGAAAATTTCCTATGATGGATGTCGATTAAGGAAGCATAATCGAAAGATCAAAGCACAGTACACTGGCGCACGTTAGTAACTCACAGACAATGAATTGAATTACATAATTGCGGATTGGTATTTGTCAGGAATCGGAACTATGAACAGAAAAGAATTTGATGCGTCAAGTATTCAAAGCACCTATTTCCAAATGCCTGTCTAGTGTGATGATGAAAGATTATCTATAAAAAGCATGTAATACCAGGCTTCCCAGACGAAATATCTCACCATCACCTTAGATCTATGGGCTCGGATTGTTCATGCACATATCTACATTAATAAAATCTGAAACTGAATAAGGCAGAGGCGCCAAGTTAGTGATGCTTCCATCTCTGACTGTGAAGTCCAAAGCCGTCACTTAAAAATCATCAGAGGCAATATGGATTGGGTCCTTTAATTTAAGTAATCATGTAATTTACAAATAGATTCGTGCTATTGAACGGAAAGTCCAGGGTGCAAGCTATTTTTCTTTTTTTTGACTTTATAGTGCCACTAATGCTCCATTGATCAGGAAAATATGATACGAGAAATCGTGAAATCCATATGTCGAGGCCGACGCATGTCGCTCACTCTGTCCTGCTCTGAAAATCGCACAGAAAAGTGGCACAGTGAATTCTACTCTAAATGTGTCCGTCAGAATATTGCAGATACGGACATAAAGCTAGAATGCTAATCCTTCCACTGTCAAATCGTATTCGTACGGCAAAATCAATGAATGAATAATCAACATGCAGCTAGTAACTAAGTAATGGAAATGCGCATAGCAATTAATTATAATAAATGCATAGAAGGAATTGAAAGTACAAACATATCGGAAGAATATTGATGCTTAAAAATGAGACTCTAAAATCACGTCAACAAAGAGCGGAGTTTTCGATCGTTGCGATAGGAAAAATGTACAATGATGTCAGTAGCCTTCCTGCAAGTATGACGGGTGAAAGAATTGAGTCTCCAGATGCAGTTCCCATGATAGGTAGTGAGGTTGATAATGCGCCTCGGGTCGTAAGTAGTAGTAATATGTTTATTGATGAAATTGCAAGCATTCTACAAAAATCGTTATTACTGATAAGACAAAAGAGAAAAGTAAAAGTAATTCAAAGGTCACCGCTTCGCACATTATTTGCACATCTGATTGCACAAGGACACAGAGGGGCATGAAAGATTCTTGGCGTGTCCCAACCCGAGAAATAGGCACTTCGTATTTGCACGAGTAAGACAAAACTTTTGGGGGAAAGTCGCATAGTGGATTGCGAGTTTGATATTCTATGGGACAGTTTCAATGCTCTTGCCTGGCGGCGGTATTCAAGAGGGATGAATCTTGCACAGTTGCAATGAGGTCCGCAAATATTTCGATGTGATCTCCGTCGAATTTTTTCTAACTTCTCCCCTCCTTGTTTATTCCGATGATGAGCGGAGAGTCATACTCCAAGACGACAAACTGACGTTGCATAATTGTTCAAAATCCTCAACTTTTAAAAGATCACTTAAGACGCTTACTGACATGTAGGCGTTGACAAGCTATTTACACATATTTTGAATGCAGGGTTGCCATACGTCCGGATTTTTTTTTGACAGAATCTGCTGAAGTCCGGATTTTTTGTCAAAACCATCAAATTGCCGCCTTAAGGTGTGGTTTGTTCACACTTTGCCTAGATGAGACGAACAATTCATCTGGGTACAAGCAGCTCGATTTGATTGCTATTTTCTGGTGCTCCAATCAGCAAAGAATCCGTGTAGAATTCCTGACCTCGATTTACATGAAAATAGACCGGAAAGATGTGATTGAGGCTCTTGCAGGAAACCGAGCGCCACCCAAACTTTGTAGTGCTGAGATAATTCATGCTGAAGTAATGAATTTTCTGAAAACCGTGAACATCTCAACCAAAAGCATACTTGCCATCAACCGCGACGGGCCGCATGTTATGACAGCCTTCATAAAACTGTTCACATCTTCTAATCCGGATGTTATAGACTTTGGTTCTTGCAAATCCAAGCTACATACATCGCACAACTGCGTGGAAAAAGCTATGGGCAAACTGAAATTCAATGTGCTTCAATTTGCACTCGACATGAAGTATTTCTTCAAAGGGCAAGCTCTCAGATCCGAAGAATTCGCTGCTCTGCGAGACGAGCTGGATTTACCGAACTTGAAACTAATTGATCATAGTGGGACGAGGTTTTTGACCTTACTTCATTTTGTGAATCGAGTTCTCACGCTCCTTGATGCGCTTCGTACCTATTTCGTCCACTATTTGCCCAAAAAAGGATTGGCAGATTTGGCAAAGAATGATCGGTATGAGCGACTTCGCAGCGCATTTGCATTAAAGAAGACAGACATCTACATCCTTTTTCTATCGGAAGCACTTCCCCTATTTCAAGAAATGCAATTATTTTTACAGAGAGACGATCCCATTGGGCCGGAGTATGTGTATAGAATTTGTGGTATGATGGCTTCTCTAGGCGGACGATTTTTGATGCCTTCTGTCTGTGAAGACTTCGTCGTGTCGAAGATTTCAACATCAAGCACGGCCCCTGAAAATCACTCATCAGACGTTGACATAGGCCACCGAACCGAACGTTTATGTCTGAAAAATTTGCAGTCTGCCGAAATGACCCATTTCAAACTCGAAGCGAAGGCTTTTGATTTGGAGGCTTTCCACGCAACCAGAGCAATCTCAAACTTGATCAAAAAGAACACATGCGTTTGTGGCGAAAGTTGACATTGCTGTGTCCACAAAACCGTACGTTTCAGTCGGATAAGGACAAGACAACAAAATTGAAAAACTTGACGTTTCTTGCAGGTCTCATTTCCACAATAAAAGTTGATGACATGCAACCATTAATCGAGGAATGGAAACAGCTGGCAATCAACAATGATATTCAGCCACTCAAAGAAGAACGGCTAGATTCTTATTGGAGCAAGATATTCGAAAAGCACAAATATCCGCTGATCAAAGTTCTTGTGCAGGCATTGCTTTGTATTCAGCCACACAATGCTGCTGAGGAAAGAGGATTTAGTGTAAATGCAGCTGTAGTCACAAAGGAGAGAAATCGTCTCCAGCCCGAAGCTCTGAACGGTATCCGGCAAGTGCGATCTCACTTGAAAAATATCGATGGATTACAACATTTTTCAGTAACTCAGTCCCTCATCGACTTAGCTCGAAGCTCATCCCGGCGATACTTCCAATCATATGAGCACGATAGTGCTAGTGATGATGAAGAATCATGAACGTAAATTTTTAGACTATTTAAAGAATTGTTTTTGCCAAAGAAGAATTTTTTATCGGATTGTTTTTATGGACAGATTTCAGTGAGCTAGATTGTTTATACTTGACGTGTTGTTATTGATAGTGATCATTTGTCTATCAGTGATGTATTATTATATAGACTTGTTTTCTGGTAACGCAATCATAGGCGCACTGATGTATTTGTATATAGATTTGTTTTTCTGGTAACGCAATCATAGGCGCACCGTTTTATTCTTTATGTTGATTCATAACCCAACCATAGGCGCACTGATGTACTTTTATGAAGATTTGTTTTTTCTGGTAGCGCAATCATAGGCGCACTGATGTATTTGTATATAGATTTGTTTTTCTGGTAGCGCAATCATAGATACACCGCTGTATTCTTTATAGATTTGTTGATTCTTAACACAATCATAGGCGCACTAATGTATATTTTTATAGATTTGTTGATTCAATCATTTAACGAAATCATAGACGCGCTGATCAATTTTTATATAGCTTTGTACTGCCTATATTTGTTAAAAGGATTTGTGAAATATTCTCAGGCCTTCTGAGATTTATTGATGTATTTGTTAATTGAATATATTGCGGGTTCATAAAAGCTGCGATTTTTCATTCAAAATCACCTGTCATTTATGAATGACGAGGAAAAGAGATACGCATGATATTGACGACAATCTTACGCATAATCATTTTCCATTCACAGTTAAGTATAGAAGGCAATTAATGTTTATATTTACTCTGATGATATAGCATTAGAGCGTCCGGATTTTTTCTGGACGAGTTTGGCAACCCTGTGAATGTGACTATCCCAAGTGAACTTCTCATCATAAATAGCACCAAGAATACACAGCTGTTGACAGAAGTTGACTTGCAGGAGTGGTAATAACATGACTTAGTTTCATTTTCTTCATCAATTTCTTCCCTTGCTCATTTATCTGCAATCCATTAGAAGTGCAACAAACTTCCACAGGCTCCATTTCTTCGTGTTGGAACTACCGGAAAAAGGAATTCCGTATACAACATGATCCGCATACTTTGAGAGTAGCACTTCAGGTCGGTTTGGTTGCAATGAACTCATATGCATGCAAAACAAAAATGGGGATAATGTCCTACCTTGGTGAACCCCCGAAGTCACAGGAATGATGGAACTCAATCAGTTATTTGGTAGCTTCACTCGCTGTTGTCGATTCTTCAGCAAATTATAACACCAATGTAAAGTCTCGTGGCAAAGTCGTACTCGCTAATGATTTGCATAATCTGCCGTGTTCAAGAGGATCAAATGTCTTTGACAATTCGAGAATCATTATCATAACACCTGCTGTATCAATTTTGTCCATTGCTGAAGAAATTGCATCATGTATCCGAATATTAGCGTGGGAACGAAAGCCGTCGAAATCTGAATTGATTGGGTCCATAGTTTTCAAGCATCTGTTCTTTCATGTCTCAAGGATGTAGCCTTCCAGCACTTTCAAAAATACTGTTAGGGTGCATTCCACGAGTGTGACGGACTTAACATCGCAGACTCAAAGTATTTAACCGATTTACTTGATATTCCAGCATGATGGCAACATATGTCCTCGTAACATCATGTGAAATTTTGGTGCGAATCGTGTGACGGACTTATGTGACAACTATGTGCGTGTGACGGACTTAACAGCAGAATTTGCATTTTTCACTTTCCTGTCTTTAGCATAAGATTCCTGCCCATTCAATGATAGTTGAAAGTTCAACTGAACATATCTTATTGTTAGTACCCATATTGACATTCCCAAACCAATTTCAGGATTTTTGGAATGTATATGAATACACACCAAAAAATCATGATGTGACGGACTTAACGTGATGGACTTAACATATTTTGCACCAACGGGATCTCCTCTTTTAAGTTATGTTGACGCTTTTTAATTGCTATTTAGTAATGTTTTCGGTATAATGGCACGTGTCTCTTAACTGAAACGCTAAAAACCGTATTTCTGTTATTTACGGATGATTTTTATTGAAAAATATGTTAAAAAATAAAAATAATAAAAATTGTAATTTAGTGAACAATTGTAATTAGCAATTAAAATGATCCTCTTTCATGGTACATGTCAGGAAATTCAAAACGCTCAAATTATCCAATAATCTGCTTTCTACAATTCACAAAGTTTCAAAAAAATGGTGTCCACGGTTGTTGACTGGTGTAGGAGCACGTATGACGCACAGTATTGAATCAGGCGAATAAAGAGCTATATCTCCAAATGCCGGCCATTTGAAATGGTTGTCCAAAGGTAAAGCCTCCATCTCAGTTACCATGTAACCTTGAGTGGGAACACTTCAACACTTCAGTGATGACTCCGGGATAATGAATCCCATCATACAAAACCTTGACCCAATCATTCATTTTGAATTGCGGTGCCGGCATCAATGTCGATTGATCTGGAGTTATTTTGTGTAGAACACTCTCCGACGATGGGCCTACCTCCCAGTAATGGGTCTGCTTTATGCCGGATCTTTTGCACGATGTCTCTAAGACATCTTTGAATTTTTGTTCATAGGTTAGATGAATTTCATCTTTCGGTACATGGACACAGTTTACTTTTGTGTCAGTTTCATCCAATGCCCTGACGAAATCAGAAGCTGAATTGACTAGGGCTTTCCTTGTTTTGATCCTATTTGCTACGGCACGCTTTATGCTGCCTCCCATGCCATCTATGGCACTTTTGCCGTGGGAGGTATCAAAAAAGGACCACATCGCGTGGCTTTGGTCAAAATGTTCACGTGCCATTTCGAGGAAAGTAATCATAAACCGATTTTTGAATTGTTGCGATGGTCCGTCGGACCATGCATGAAATGAGCCCCTAGCCTAACAATACAATTCAAGGACTTTCCACAGAAGTACACTGATAGTGATCTTGGTCTGTTCCGTTTCATCAGTCACGAAACATAACATCTCAGCAGGTTTCCCTTCAAGGTATACAGCTACCGTGAACAACGAAATTGTGTTTTGAGCCCAATAAGATGACTGCACGGCATCCTGAGAGAAACAAGGATATTTTTCACTAAAATCACAATGGATAACGAACGGCTTGTCAGTTAAGTTAGACATAGCTAACTGATAAACTTTGCTTTGATGACGTTTGATCAAATGATGGACAACGAACTGTTTCAAAAGATCGATGAAAATGCTCAATGCGCCAAGAGCGCTGCGTGTTACCTTCATTTGCATCAGACGTTTACTTTCAGATTCATCACTTGACCACCACACATACGATACTTCCCCATCGTCTTCGTTAGGAATTTGAATCCTAGTTGGAATTGAATGAATCTTGGAATTGGAACGGAACCTTTCCAAGAATTCAACATACAAGCACTAATATTAGCTCCGTAGCATCGGTTTCAGTAATCAGTGCAACAAGATGTTAAGTCCATCACACACCATGTTAAGTCCGTCACCATTAATATGACGAACTTAACATAATAAATTCCGCCATATTTCCGTTATGCCTCATTTGCAGGTATAATGCGCTTATGGCCTTTATAAGTGATATATGAAGAGCAGAACCGCTATGATTGCAACAATTAATAACAACTCTATTATGTTGTAGTCAAAAAAATAGTTCAATTTCGTGACGGACTTAACATTTATTAATCAATTATTCGCAATTAATTATATATCATAATTACACACCCATGACAGAAATCTAGCATGTTAATATATCTTTGGGATGCTAATATTCATAATATTGACAATTTAGCCAATTCCAAACGTTTTATCATAGGAAAAAATATTTTGAAAAAAATGAATGAAATTACAGAAAATTAAAATGAAAAAAATACATTTTTTAGATAATTTTTTCTAGCCTATATTTGATGATAAGTTATCGGATTCTAGTGTTTTATGTTCATTTAGTGCATGGTTGTTGGTATACAATCAAATATTTTCGTGTAACTATCGTTTTAATTTTGAATGTGGCTTTCCACTTTTTCGTGGAATGTACCTTAGAACAGATATCGGTCTGTAGTCGTCAAAGGAAGGATGTCTGTTCGGGGAGACGTTTTCTAGCTTTCATGTTACAGAGACTTTCTTCGAAATGATGGACAGTGCAACTATATGAGATAATGGATCAGACAATTCTGCAGAGGCTTCTCTGACCAAATAAGGTGGGATACCATCCCTTCCGGCGACCTTCAGATTGCTCAATAACTTTACAATTTCTATTATTCTTATTACATACATGACTTGAGCTCGGTGCAACAAATATAAATATAGTTCTTACATAAATAAACATAAGTAAAAAGTCTTAAGAATCACTGTTCAACTCAAGATACAAAAGAATGAAAGAAAACACTTTAAAGAGTTATGCGCGCCAGGAGGGCTCTGTCAAGTGACTTCCATGCCTTCTTTCCATGTATGTCTTCTATTATAACCTTCCAATGTCTTCTACATTGACTGTAATGTCTCATTCGCCCGTATTTTTAGTAGCCATGTTTTGGAATAAATCCCAATTAGGAGGGTCATAAAATACTGATGCAAACTGAATTAAGATGATTTAAATTTTCATCTCCGTCAATGGATACTGGCAATCGAAATTTCTCTGATTTACTGTTCATCTGTCCCATATGTTCCACAGACCATTAGTCTTCGTTTTTGCACTAGCAATCCAGTTCTTGTCCTCCCAACATCCCGGACTACCAAGAGCATGATTGTAGAATTATTAATCGTGATCAGAGCTGGAAAAATTCCACTGAAATTTTTTAATTCCAATTCCGGAGCAGAAATTTCAATTCCAACTCCAATTCCAGTCGAAACAGTTCAATTCAATTCCAATTCCATAATAAGATTCAATTCCGATTATTGCATGATTATTGCCCTTATCCTGTCCTCGTTCCTGTGTGCCGTTCCTTGCGTCGTTCCTATGTGCGTTTTCATGTTCACAGTTCATATTTCTTGTGTACATGTATATATGTAACCGGTCAGCCTACGCCATTTTCGTTTCGTAAACGAGATATTCAATATCTCGTGAAAAAAGAAAAAGTTAACGGTCAGCAAAGAATCAAACGCTGAGAGAGAGAGATAGATGGAGAGATGAGATGCGAATAAATTTACTAAACTGACAGAAGAAAGAAATTCAGTGTGCGAATAACGTGATTGTTGATGAATGAAAAAACGACGATAAAAATGATATCATGAAAACTGATTAATGGTCCATGTTAAAAAAAAAGATTAAAAATTCTGTGATAAGAACGAAATGTGGTCGGGTCGAAAGCTAACGAGCAGAGATCACAGGAAACTCTTTCAATTTTCAAAAGAAAGTGGTTTTATCGTCAAGTCTCAAAAATTTGTATAAATTAGAAACGATGAGAAATTGAAACAGCAACAACTACCTTTAACAACACGTACGACATCTTCAGTAGCTGTTAGAAGAGTTCCGGGCTCTCGCGGTGTAACTTAACCACAGAAGTAGCAACAACAACTTCCTGCCAGCGAACAACAACACAGCAGCGTATACGGCAACACATCAGCGAGCGCGATTGAAGATTGACGGTATAAGTGACACTGATATTTATGATATTATTTTGGTATAAGTGAGTCCGATCGAATTGAAGTGAATTCAACATTAAAAAGTGAACTTTAAGTGTAAAGTTTTTCTTTTATCATCGCGTATCGCATCTATATACCTATAGTCTTGAAGATTAATATTGTTAATTGTTGTGACTGGAAGTTGAATAATAGTTCATGTAATTGAATAATTAATTATTAGAATAATTTGTTGACACTGTCTATATTATGATTTGAACTGACAGGGTTGCTGCCCTTTAATGCAGAGTTAATCTCCAATTTTTGTGCTTATCCTATCAAGAACTAAATTCAACAATTACTTTATTTTGATTAACTATCTTACTTGATAAATAACTAGCTAAATTACAGATTGAACAAAGATGATTGTCTTTTCATTGTCTGCTTAAATGACATTGTCCATGGCTGTAGGCCCATCGAAGTCACAAAAAACACCCTTTATTCAACTATAGAATAAAGCTACCTCTGTCGATTTATCTCTCTCTTATCTCTGCGTACAGTTAACACAACGGCCGAGTAATGTGATTTCAATTTTTGTACAAATAGATTTATCACAGGTCTATCGAAAAAGTGGAATTGAGGTCTATCAAGGTCAATTCCAATTCCAGTAGATTTAAATATCGTCAATTCCAATTCCAATTCCGACGAAAAATGGAATTAATTCCGGATCGTAATTAATTCCAATTCCGACTTTTCCAACTCTGATCGTGATGACTTTAGTGCGTTGAGTGTGCATGTTCGGAACGATGGTGATTGTGGTTCCATTGACGACTTTGAGGTGAAGATTCTAGTGTACTGGAAGTTTTGTTGATACTGCATTGTGTGAAGCGTCCGAAATTGAATCGTCATGAACGGCAAGCTTTTTTGTTGGTCGCAATACATAGGTCTCTAAATTATTACTATATCAATTTGTATATAATCTCTAATTTGGATGTATCTCTTTTCGACTTTTAAGGTGTCGATAAAAGGTCTGGACCCGAAGCGTCCGCGCACAAAAATCGTTTTTTTCAAAGCTTACTTGACGGCATAAAAGAGAGAATTATTTTTTTCAATTTTTCCATTTACCATATTTTAGAAACATCCCATTGGCGATCATAAGCTCTGTTGGAATACTAGCTCTGCTAACTTATTTGTGCTTATTTTTTGACACCATCAATTTTGCCTGTATCGCCCCTGACAGCACTCTCGTGGGACGAAGCTCTACAACTGTCGGCGTAACGCTTCAAGACAGTGTTGGTGGGGAAACCCTCCGTTGGACGTTTGTCGGTGACTTTCAGGTCGAAATCGCAAATGCCCTGTGCCTGCCATGTACACTGCCGGTGCTTTGATGCTACGCAGCTAATAATACACAGGTGCGCGGACGGTGCGCTTGTACTGACGGAGACGATAAAAGAACACGGCACAGAAGAGGTGGATGCCGAGAAAGTAGGCCTTATCGACCCTGATCTCCGGCTCGAGACAGGCCAGCTGCCCAATCCTGGAGTCGGACCCCTTCAGCGGCTTTCAGCAAAACATCAGTTTCTCCGAGACAAACTCTGAAGCAGACACCGAACCCGAGTAGCATGATCGGTGGTTTGGATGCATTGCCGCAACATAATGAAGTGCAACTGGGCCTCCTGATCTCTGGGACAGCGACGAACTGCATCGCGATCCTCTAACAGGCAGTGAACCTGACTCCTACAATGACTCGCATTCTACTCCTATTCTTTCGCGATCGCCTTCTCCACCCTCGTCAGGGCGCATGATCCTGTTAATTCCAACAGTAACTCTTGCAATACTGATTCTCAGAAGCAGCCCGTCTAGTACAAGTTATTCTCCTATCTTGTGCGCTAGCACAAAACCTTAAGGGTATTTCTGGCGTCTTTATCTTCCGTTTCAAAGCATATCAGAAAATAAGTGCCACCCGCAAAGAGGGTCTACTCAAATTGAGTCTCAGAGCTAGGGACTAGAAGTCGGGTAGGGAAGCTCTTTGTTGATATGTGTGGGAATCGTCAGCATGATGTCAACTCCGTCTCCGAGAATGGTATGTGTCAACTGAGGAGCACACCAGATTGCGCAATAGCTCATCACGTAAGATGTAATTAGTATGGTTTGCGGATGCCATTCATTTTAACTAGGAAACCTAGTCCATGGTGAATATTATTTAAGAATAATAAAAGCTTGACAATTGATGACTTTTATTTTTTAGCATTAGCCAACCAACGTATTGCCGCTTTCTGGAGAATGACTCCAGTGCTCACATGCTTTGCTGAATCATCAATCGGACAACACTAGCAGACTCCAGAAAATGTGTCATTATTATTGATTGAATATTTTTTCAAAGCTAGCAGAAATCAGAGCGAGTTGGCGGTAGAACAGAATTGGCCCTTGATATCATGGGATTTCCAATGAAAAAATTCACTGTGTGTCCGCAAGTTCTGTCAATGATTTATCGATTGATCTATTAGTTTTGCGATCATCGGAATATCATTTTATAAATCTAATGATCAAATTCTTGGCTTATGTCGACATTTGGTAATTTGATGCTGTTAAACTGTTGACTAATATCAACTTATCATACCTGTAGGTGATTGGACGATAGTAGTCCAACAACTATGATTTTTTTTGATGATGGTTACTATAATTGTTTCCGTCGTAGTAGAAGTGTCGTAGTAGTGGAAGATGACCCCAGGGATCGCAATTTTCCGGTTTTTTGCGAAATTAATCTAATGTAAATATTTCAAATTTATGCATTCAACCCCTGGTTTTTCCCGATTTTCCGGGGGGTTTTTCTTGGGTGAATTGCAATCCCTGGATGACCCCATAACCGATTGATGTTGCGGCATGAGAAAGCACTAAATTCCTAAGCGCTTTCAATGCGCACAGCGCATCATCTTTTGTCCCTTCACTCCCTTTCCAACACGGTTTCAAAGAACCACATTCACTGCACTATATCATGAGCATAATTGCTGCTGACTTCAACAGCAACAAACCGCACAAGCACACAATCACCATCACTGGACAAAAGCATTCGACACAGCTCACATACATTACACTCATCTGCAAACTACACCACATATTACCAAACGTGCTCAAACGACAAAAGCATCGAGACAGGCGCCCCACAGGAAGTGTTGTCCCCCTTCTTCTTCAATCTTTACATGCAAGACGCCTCTTCCTACACAGGGTTGCCAACTCGGTCACTATTTAGTGACCGGTCACTAAAGGTCACTATTTTTTCCCAAGTCACTAAAAAATAGTGACCCCTTATTTCAAAACTAAAAAGAATTGAACAATAAAAAATCACTAATTTAAGTATGAATATATACACATAAAGTATCTATACATTAAGCTCAGCTCTGTATGCGCTCGTATTAATGTTATATCTGAATGGGCGTATTTCATAATGAAGAGAAACAAATAGAGAACAAAAACATCCACTCGAAAAGCAAGGCTCATTTTCAAGCACAGCACAAAAGTTCTTATGTTGAAAAGCTCTTACTCTTTCAGCCCCACGAGATTCTTGGATGTTTTTCGAGTTTTGGAAACACTTCTTGACCAGTTTCCTGTCGTCTGCAAACTGGTAAAAATATGCAGCAGCAGTGATCTGAAAAGTATTGTCAGTCAACCACTCTTGCTGATTCATCTCGACCAATTTATCATTCACCATAAACCTCTTTATGATCTCACATCTTCAACACAGGCCAATGGTTTGGGTGTACATGCAACTTTGGAACTCATTTTGGGTTTCCTGTCAAAGTTGCGATTTCGGATGGGAAATTCCATCTCTTTGCAACCGAGCGATTACTGTGACGAATTGTTTGATTGGAACGATGAACCGATCAGTGTAGAATCGAAAAACGATTCGCTTTTCTTCTCTGAAACGCATCGCCATGTCGAAGCCAAATTGCTTGAATGCGATGATCAAGATTTGAAGAAAGTCCAAGATCTGTAAGTCTCGTACAACGCGGTGTTGCACCTTCGGTGTTTGAAACGATTCAAAACTTTTCTTCAATCTGATGTAACTCTTGGATCTTACATTTTCTACGCGAAGCTAAAGAACATCACAAACACTGACAAGAAAAAATTTGTTGAGCTCTCCAAAGCATTCCATGTTCCAGCTTTGGCTGTCATCGATGAACTCTGCGACATGCAGTCCAAACATCCAGATGATACTTTGTTAACTGTTGTCGATGACTCAAACTCATTTCCAAAGCTGATGATCTTAGTCGAATCTTTTCTGCTGGTCGTTACTCACAACATGGAAGTCGAACGTGGCTTTTCTGTGATGAAATCCGCTGAATGTTTGAATCAAAGTAGGCTGCGATCCTTGCTTTATGATTCTGTTCGTTTCGTGAGGGACCGCTTCGACCGCTCCAATTTTGAATGCTTTGTTCCGCCCGAACGTTTGTTGGAACGGATACAAAAGGCTGGAACACAGTACAAGAACGAATCCAAACAATTAGCTTTGTGCAGAATTGAACGTGCTTCTCAAATGGTCTCCCTTCAGGAAACTGCTGGCGTCTTCAAAAGACACACACCAAATGAACTGAAAAGAAACATTCAAGCGGTGGACAAAGAGTTGAATGAGACGAGACAGCGAGTGGAGCATTTGGAAGAAAAGAAACGTCGCCTGCATTTGGAGCAATCAAGTGTGTCTACCCGTTACAACAGAATTTCTGAAACTATAATCGATTTAATGTTCTCGAATTGACTAAAAAGCCCTTTTTCGGTCTTCTCTTGCCGATGTGACCAGTCAATGTTTTTAAGTAGCTTTGAAGCAAATTTTTAAGTAGAGTAAATTGCGCTTATTGTAATTGTAAAAATTGTGTGCATCGTTTAAATTGTAAAAATAAAAATTTCACATTTGGAAGTGTAATTAAATTATGTTGACTATCTGTGAACTGGATCTTGACTTATGTGACGATCTTTTCTGGTTTCGAAATTATTTCGGTAGTACTCTTGGAAGTATATTTACTTCTTCTGCTAATTGTTTTCATTATTTTGTGATTTTTTAACCTTACAAATATCCCGAAGAATCCTTGATAAGTATAAGAAAATACAGGGAGAAGTCAGAAATCAGTATATATCCGCAATTTTGATTTATCATTTATGTACATGTACATAATGTTCAAGAATCCTCTATACACGTATACTCGTACATTGTCAACAACAACTTCATAGAAATTACTTAACATTTTGATAATGTATCCGAAATAAGATAAATTTATTATTTGAATCAAATTATAGTAAATTCGTTATACACGTATACACTGCATTTTGTGATGATATGACATGGAAATAAACAAAAAACGACTTATAGATTGAATATTGATCAACTTGCGTAAAACAGATTAAAATCATGTTTTTTCAAATTCTACATAAACCGCGAAGTATGGTCACTATTTTTGTCGATGCGAGTTGGCAACCCTGTTCCTACAGACAGCAGTTAAAATAACGATCTACGCCAGCTACTGCGCCATCACGGCCACACACTTAAACATAAGGACAGCACAAGACAGGCTCTAGCCGTACATCGACTCTCATGTACCCAACAAAACAAAATTCTCACTTTCCACACCGAGTTCCAATGATCACAGCTCAATAGCATCAGCTGAGTCTTCGGCGTCCACCTAGATACACAACCATGGAGGACATCTTTCCGGAATTCCGCAAATTTTGTATGAAATCTAGTTAGTCCTGAGATTCTTCCAACAATGCAATAATAGGATGGGGGTATGGTAGTTCCAAAATGCAAATTATTTTCCGAAAATCAAGAGTGTAAATTACCGTGTGTTAATGCTTGGTGAATAGTTATGTTGCTTAATGAAAATATGTTTTTCAGTGTTGACGAAATATTGCAGTTCTGTCTCCCAAACATTTCAACAAGTTTGATCATTTTGTCAACGTTTCAAATGTATTATTCCAACATCAAAGATCACAAGAACATTGTAAATAGATGTTCTACACCCAGTTTAAAAGTCGATGTGTACATGCAATAACGTGGATTTAATTACGTAGGTTGATATTCGGTTCCTTAACAACCTAGGTCTGTTGATAGCTATTATTGAGAAACTGATGTAAGTTGTGCTTTGAATATTGCTACGAAATTTCCTCGTGAGTTTTCATCCGTAACACGGTCTTCATTATCGATACTTTCAACTTACGCAACCAGCTATCAATGAAGTGTACCCTAACTATGATGGCAGCTTACTAGAACATGCGTATTTTCATGTTCGGTACCTCGTATGCTCATTAGAGTGCACATGCACATGTCACTTCGTATCTTACAAATGTCAGGTGGTTGTTTTCTGTACTACTAGAAAAGAAAAGTAGCTTAACAGCTTTAAAGCACATAGAAAAATTTCGGAAATCTCGTCATGGTGTGATTTCACCCATTCATACAACTCACACTAACAACATCTGCTAGAAAACAAGACACATTCTCAACTTCCTTTCATCACCCAGGTCCACCAACTGGGGACAACGGCCAGAGACCATCGTGGCCATCACAATCCACCATCTGATCACCAATCATCTCACAAGCAAACTGCAATAGAGAAAGAGGTGTGTTTATGATGGGAACGTAGCACAAACAAACTGCGTCTGCATGGTGAAGCATGTGGTAGTCTCAACCCACATCCCCCCTGCTATCGAACACTTGTCCTACCCATTGCTGAACATCACACTGCACGCAAAATAGCTTCTAAATGTAGCGAAGACTCAACATCATCCGCTCCATCACTTGTGCTACAACCATCGCCCACAGTCAACAATAACCCACCATTTTCTACACTGAGAAATACACCATTTTTATTTTTTTCAAAAAAGATGGAATAATTTATTGTATGGTCACCCTCATTGCATTTTCTTCATACGAAATCGTTGCATGATGAATGTATGGGTAGACTATTGATAATGCTTGCTGGCCATAAAAAATCACAGCTCTAGTTGTGGAAACATGATTAATTATTTAGAGATTCATGACATTTGAATGTATACCAACACTTTTTGACCCCCCCCTTTTATTCAGTGCAGCTAAAGGGCAGAATTTGTAATTGCAATTTTTCGAAGGAGGCATGAAAATTGAAGAAACTCATTATCTCTATTCATCCTTGCTTTCTGTGACAAATATATTCAAAACTTAGAAAATATTCCACTATCATAGTTTCACTTGGGCTCTGGGAGTAGGTTCGGAGCTTTTAAATTACATTTATCAGAACCTGAAATTCCGATAGTGGATTCATTAATTGTATTCCATCTATATTTAACTAGCGGAATTTATTTTTGCATTTCTCGATTTCCAATCAAATACTTGTAGTCGTTGTATCTATCTATACAAATCTATACAATATTTTAATATTGTATTCTATATTGTTTTTAATTTACTCATATTACAGAAAAAAACAGCTGATGTACAATTTGCATTGTTTTTCAGTGGATGATCGAAATTTATGGAAAATCAGTCATACCTGAGCCTTCTGGATGGAGGTACGAGCTTCCTGGAGGAGCTTGCCGATGGCTTGGATCCTTTGCCACCCGGACCACCGAGTCTCGGCAGCGGTTCAGGTGTAACTGCTCCGCAAACATCAATTCCTTATCCAGGGAGTGCAGACTATCTCAGTTACGGCTTACCCTCAATGACATCATCCGGTGGCATGTTAGCAGCACCAACAATGACGCAATCAATTCAGGGCACAACTCACCAGGGGGCAAGCGGGTTTCCTGGAAACAGTGGCATCGGACAACAATCTCTTATGATGTCTAGTTTACCTCCAACGTCACATTATTATGATTCCGCAATGCAACAGTCATCTGGATCCTCGACTGTACCGCAGCAGCAGCAAAGTGGACATGGCACTGCCTCTTCTATATCGCCCTACGGAAATATTCATCAGCAATCAGCCTCTATTCCACCACCTCCATACAAGATGCCCGGACAATCAACTGACATGGGTCCTACCGCTCCGTATTCATCATATCCTCATCCACAGCAGCCATCCTCATGGCCTCCTCACTACGGGTTTTCAAATCCATCGAATCGTGCTCAGCCTGAATATTCTCCAGCCATGCATCCGGCAGCTGGTCCTCCCGGTACTGTTTATGAGCCTGGACCTCAATCCACATCAGGAGGGCCATACATGCAGCCTAGCCCTCATCCACATATGCGTTACGGTGGGGCTCCAGTTTCAATGGGAGCGTCCCCGAGAATGCAGATTCCATCTTCAACATCTGGTATGACACCGAACGCACCAAGGCCTGGTACCTATCAACACGCCATGTGTCCACCTGGCCATCCTTCTATGGGTCAAGTTCCTTCTTACATGCAACAGTCGCCTGCAGCCAATAATCCTTACGCAGCTGCTAACCAGGGTTATGGCATGTCGGCTTCCTCGCTTCCACGTGATCCTTCAGCCGCTGTACCACCATCATCCTATGCTTCCCCATCTCCACATTATTCTCAGCAGCCATCGCCGTGTTCTTCAACCTCAGCAATATCTCAAACTGGGAAGCCATCACCTCAAATAACGAATGCACAACAAGCACAACACCAACAGCAAAAGTCACAGCAACTGCCGCCAACACAACCTCAGACCCCTAAACAATCACCATCCGTGCAACAACCTCAACAGATTCCTTCCCAAAGCTTGTCAGCTTCAGTGTCACCTCAAGCACCACTCAATAATTCGATCTCCTCGTCAAATAATATCGGACCATCAAATTTGCGGTCACAAAGCTCTCACGCTATGGTAGGTCCAGCATCAGGACCGAGCGTTACGTGTAATTATTATCCTAACACTGGGACGCAGCTACCTCCTAGCTCAAATCATCCTTCTCAGTACGGACCAGGGAGTAGCTTGCCTGGTCATTCTTATAATCCATCGGTACCGCAGCAACAACAACAACCACAACAACAGCAAGTGCAGAGTACTTCATCACAGCAATCACAACAGCAACAACAACAATCTCAGCAGTCAAACATCGCTCATCCGATGTCAACTAATTCTGGGTTGAATCACCATCCTATGTCTTCTATGCATCACGAGCAAGTGGATATGCTTGGTGTAAAGATCTGTCATTTAGAAGACCGATTAAGGCATCTGTATCAATCACGGGCACAGTCTCCGGGAGTACAACAAGAAATGCTTGACTTGCAGGAGCAAATCCGATCGCTACGTGCCCAAAGAGAGCAAGAAAATCTGACGAAGCATCGACAACGATTGCAAGCTGAACAACAGCAAATGAGTGTAGCGGCAACAGCAGTTACTCTACCTCCAACTACCTCCGCTCCTGGTGTCGTCACTGCTAGTTCCTCATCCACGCCAAAATCGACAATGTACGCAGGCAACCAGCAAGCCAGTCCTCATGCCCCTCACATGAACCAATCTGTTGTTCCCTCGCAGCAATTTTACAGTCAAACTCAGTCGCAATCTCCACATCACCACACACCGCCGTCTCCGAGATTTTCTGTGACAGCCAGTCCAGCAGCACCTGTTCCTTCTCACTCCCCTTACTTACAACAAGCACAACAGACGCCAACTCAACCAAAGTCAAGTTCGAACACAGTGAATCAGTCTCGACAGAACATACAAGCCTCACCGCTCCCATCGCCGCCCCAGATACATCAGAAAAGTAGTCATATGATACAGCCTCCACTGCCACCCATGCCGCAACAGCAGCATCAAGCCCTGACACCATCGCTCCCGCATCATTCTCTTTCCCAGCAACAGTCACCAAATCAGCAGTCACCTCAACAAACTGCAACTGCCTCTAAATTACCTCATCATCAGCACCAACAAATGCAAGGGACCTTACATCATCAACCAAAGAATCTACCTCCACTTCCTGCACAGCAGCAGAAAGTTATTCAGCAAAGCCCCTCGTCCTCCTCCTTACAGCAAGACCATCAGCATCACTTGCACCATCATCATCTGCATCATCATCAACATTCACATCAGCAACAACAACATTCTCCAGTGCCACAGACACAAGCACAACAATTATTATCGCATCCTCAGCAACATGCACAAAGTTCTCCTCACCAGCCTATTTCGCACACTCATTCTCATCAATCACAGCAGCAACTGCAACCACACTCTGTCCCACATCATCAACATGGCCACTCACAGCATCAGCTTACTTTGCAGCAGCAGTCTCAGCAACATACTCAATCTAGTCAACCGGTGTCATCTCGAAACAATTTCAGTGAGGGAAGATCTCTAAATAACAAAAGCGCATCGATTTCAGCGCCTCAACCTCCTTTGCGTGTTCTTACAGCGGAAGAACGTCAGGAGCATTTACAACAAACGCTAGACGCTGTCGTCCCCCCTCAACAAATCAGTCCTTCACCCATGGCTAGTTCGAGCCCATTTGTTACAGTTGTAGCCTCACCTACGGAAAGCCAAACAGTTTCGGTTACACAAGCATCCAGTACTGTGCCAGTCTCAACAGAATGTATTTCCTCAGTTGATGAAACTTGTCATTCCAAGAATCAAGCGGAATATCAGGCTCATAAAGATTTGAAATCGATTACACCTCAGCTACCTGCTTGTAGTAGCAGTAGTGAAATAGCACCAGCATCCTCATCAACGCCAGTGAGCAGCACATCCGATTTAGAGTCGCGACCTCCTCTTTTAACAAAAGAAATCAGTCATGTGCCTCCTACGCTAATTGCGGAGGGGAATGCGGGAGAGATAGATTGCATTGATCGTTTGAGCAGTGTCGATCAATGTCAAAACCGATCTGTTGTAGAATCTGAATGTTCTGAAGGAGTATCATTACCTTCAACTCAGGATCAAACCTTAGGCTCGAACATATCTGGAGGAAATAATGAACGATTACTTTTTGAAGATTCAGTCGACGATTTAGCTCCGCCGGAGTTAACTGCCATGCATAGCGTGGGTGATGCTGAGGATGAATGTTGCGCTTCGTCTCCTCCTGCTTTGGCAGCCAATGCTGTGAGTGGTGACTCAGGTGGACGTGATGATCTCACAACTCCGCCTATGTTGGAAGCTTCTGAGAGTCCTATGCCTCCCACTATGTCACCAAGAATAGACAGCAGCATACCTTCTTTGCGGCAACCGCCAATTATAGATTCACATTCCTCTGAAAATCATTCGTTTCCAGATACGACAATTGCTGATGATATTTCAATTTCTAAAGATAATACTGATTATTCTAAACAAAATTTGGCAACTGGAAGAGAATGCGACTTTGATTACCGAGATAAAGAGATAAATGAAATAGATACTACAAACACAAACAACTCTACTATGACTGAAACATCTCCGATTGCTTTTCGGCCACATTTAGAACCAGAGAATGGACCGTTTGTCTCACATGAAGACCAACACTCTCCATCAAAAATTTCTCCGCCGATTTTGGAAGAAGTACAACCTGTTACAGAAATGTCAAAATGGTTGAAGGATTCCGAAACGCAGCCAGCTGCAAGTCTTGAGAAATCCATCTCTGAGGAAGTCAACGATGCGAAAGTTGCATCATCTGACGCCAAATTATCTATTGTGAAGAATATAGGTGATGGAAGACTTCTAGATTCAAAAGAAACCTCGATGGAAACGAAGGCGGATCATCTAGTAGATCTAATAATCGAAAATGATGCAATTGATGACAAGACATCAGTTACTTCAGTGGATGAAATGAAGCAGAGCGATTCGAATCTCGTATGTCCCTCCTCAGAGACCATTAGTTCAGACAAACAATCAAAAGATGACAAATTAAACGAAACTATAGCATCTGTGTTAAGCAAGCCGTTTCCATATACATCGCCCGGCTCCACGTGCAATGACTATTCTGAAATGAAGTGTGATTTGAACTCTCAGAGCTTGTCTTCAACAAGCAAACCATCTATGAAGGAAACATTTGATTCCATGCACGAAAAGCAGTTCATCAATGATGAAAGTCGGTCTGCATCCAGGAAAAGTGAAGAAAGTGAAATCGTGCAACATCAAACATTAAGTCAATCACAAATTCCGATGTCAGAGATATCAACACGTGAAGTGAATTACTCTCAGGCTATGACCACATCACTGTACGCCTCAACCACGCTCCCAGCTCATGATCTTCAGAAAATCCCTTCAGAATCTCTGCCGGAGCATATGTCTGGTGGATACCAGCAGATGCAGTCTCAAAAACATCACCAGATCATGAAAGACCAAGGAATGTTGCCATTTCAATCTCAAGCCAACTATTTTCATCCCATAACGTCTCAGCAGCAATCAATGCAACTTGGATCCGAAAGTTCTCGAACGCTGCAGCAGGAGCCATGTCTGTCAATGTATTCATCTGCGTATCAACAGGTTGATCATACGATCTCTCCTAAACCAACCGGTTCAATAATGTCGCATCCTCAGCATCGAATGACATCTCAGCAGCAACCGCCTCAGTATATGCCAACGTCACAGGGACCATCGTTAATGCATCCTCAGCCTCCAATGATAAGTCCTCCCATGGCAGGTCAACAAGTACCGATGGATGAACAGGCAGCTGGTGCAGAAAAGGGCAAGAAAAAAGCACCCCGCAAACCTCGAGTGCGTCGACCGAAAGCCCCTAAAGGAGCCAAAGGTGTCGCTCCTGGTCAAGATGAAATGGCACAATCACAAGTAATGCCTCCGCCGCAAATGAGTCAAGTCGGGATGAACCCTATTCAAGCTCAGCAGCCACCGCAGATGTCACAACAGGTTCCGCAGCAATCACCGAATTCATCGATGGGTCAATCTGTAAGACAACCGATGCTTTCTTTTATGCCGTATGCACCAAATCCTACAGCCTCAACATCGGTTCCCCCAGGTCCTCCCGGAGCGTATGGCCCACCCAATACTACTGGGCCATCTTATCCGTCGATGTATCCTCCTCAAGGACCACCACAAGGTAGTGGATACCCACCTGGTATTCCGCATCATCAGTCCCCACGAGCTACGATGATGAACCCCGGCCAGGTGCCAACAGGACCAACTTACATGGGAGGAGGAGCTGTACCTCCATACCCTCCTCATGCACCACCTTATCAGACGTTAGCGTCAGGACCTACACACGGACCTCAACCAGTTTCTGTTGGCAGCATGCCGAACATGGGTTATCATCATCCACCATCGGCCATGTGTCCTCCACCAACGCATCATCCCTTATCAGGATACCCTACTATGATGACTAAAGATCCGTCAATGCTACAACCTCAATCAATAGGGCCTCCCTCAGCGACTTCAGTCATGCCGGGTCATGTGGGTGGGCCATTAGATGGGTCAGTGATGAATGACCAACAGTGTCAACAGCAGCAGCTGTCTCCAGGAGCTCCAGCGGCCAGTCCACCTAAGAAAAAGCGAACATACAAGCGAAGAAAAAAGACGGACGGAGAAGGCGGTGCTGGCGAACCAGGTAATCTTGAACAGTTGAATGATAGTGCTTCTAAATCTGGCGCTTCAGCAGTAGAGGGACAAATTTGCGGCGATGGAAGTGGTGCTGATGTCAAAATGAGTCCTAAAAAGCGAAAACCTAGGAAGAAGAAACCTCCTGAAGAGCCCACTCAATCAACAGAAGCTGATCCAGCTGGCCAATCGAATTCGCAGTCATCTCACTCGTTAATTGCCGCTCAATTAACAGCTTTACCAGGACAGCCTGTGGATGTAGAAGGATCGTCACTTCCATCATCAACGACGTTTACAGCATGCAACACAGAGGCACCGTTATTGGGCGCAGAAAGTTGTCCGGCAGTGATGAAACAAAACAGCTTTGATATTAGTGATCCATCGTGTTTGTCAGACAAGGTAATTGATTCCAATATCGTCAGTTCTACTGCTGTTGAATCTGGATCAGCGGATCCTTCAAAGGAAGAAAACAACGACTCAAAGCCTTCAGTAACTGGTGAAGCAACTGAAAAAGAGAAGAAGAAGCGTCCAAGTCGTGCAGGCATTGGAAGTAAGCGGAAACGACCTTTACCAAATATCATCAGAAAAAAGAAACGAACAAAAAACGCTTCAGGAATGCCGGGATCTGATTCAGATGGTGATGTGACGGGGCCATCTAGCTCAACCTCAGTGGTCGCGGTTGGTGGAGAAGATAGCGAAAGTGCAATTGCCAAGCGACGCTCTATTCGCAATTCTGGCACTCCAAGGAAGAAATATAATGATGATCTTGACTTCGGATTGTCCGAAGACGAGGAATTGCTTCTAGATGCCGGTATGTCTGTGAAAAAACCAAGTTCAAAAAGTAATAAATCCGGAAATAAACCTGCAGGAGCGGCATTACCTATTGGTGAACCTGGAAATGATTCAATTATCGTAAATTGTGATGATACAGCTGAAGTGAAATCAGTTGATGTTGATAATGAGATTGTTGAGTCGAAAAGTGAAAATTTTGAATCCAACACCACTGAAGTAGTAAAAGACAAACCTGAATCATCAGAAATTCCACATGTGTCAAATTCATCTGTGCCAGACACAGAAGGTGCCCTTGTCATGGAAGAAGACACAAGGGAAAGCGTACGAGTAGTAGAAAAAATTTTGGGGATGCGTATTGCGCGACGCCCTGTCAACCGTAAAAAGGCTGTATTACTCGACGCACCCGAAGCTTATAAACATGAAGAGCTTACTAAGGAAGATGGATCCATGGAACATGTAGACGAATCCAAGCTTCAAGGGAGTAAAAGTCATCCTGTTAATGAGAGTAAAGAAAAAGTGGAGTCTACTGTAGATATGGTAATCAATGAGATTTTGAACAGCTCGTTTGTTGCTGATGAACGCCGCGAAAGTCCTCGACATGGAGATGCTCCAGAAGACGAAGTTACGAGTAATGTTGCTGCTCAAGCTAGCGCAACAAATGAAGATAATTCTACTCCCAAAGATACTGGAATTAAAAGAAGTAATGAAACTGGAGACATAAAAGAAGAATTGACATGTAACTCGGAACTTGCAAAAGAGTCATCCGAGGAAACAGTAGAAATGACTAAATCTGAGGAGGATGAGACTTTGCTGGACAAAGTTGATGTGAAAGCTATCTCCAATGTCGAGAGTGAGACTGCGAAGAGTACTCCAAAAGAATTGAGTTTGGATGAAGCCGAAAAGCAAACTGTCGAAAACAAGGTTGAAAATCTGCTTTGCAATGGTCCTCCGACCAACGATCATTTGGACATAAAAGCTGAAGACAGCATCAACATTAAAGATGAATTGGATAATAAGGAACCTGACAGCATCTGCGAATCGAAAGAGGTAAGCCAAGTGCTCTAATTGAACATTTTTCATCATTGACGCATCTGTTGGTAGAGCACGTTTATCATGTATAATCGTAATCCGAAAGGACCAATGTTCAATATCTCATTTGTCTGTCGTCCTAGTATTATAGTACACTACAAAATATATAAATTAAGGTTGGAGTTTGTTTTGTTGCTGTCATGCAGAATAATGTTACTCAAATCAAGTAATGTGTTTATCAACAAAATACATGTTTATGATTTTTTTCGTTTTATTGTATATAGTAAATGCAGCTGCTTGCAGCTTGTCGTATGGCGGTTACTTAGTGAACAGTTTTGCACATATGCGCAATATCTAAAACATTAACCTGACTCAAGCGGTAATTCAATAGCGAAGTTATTGAATGATGGATATTGAACACTTAATTTAGCTACTATTATTTAGTCTTTCTCCAAACAAGAGCAGAAACACGTGTTATCTGAAGAAATGTGCGTGAGGTAGCAAGTTGATAGAGCTCGCACCAGCTGAAACAAAAGAGCGGGATTGAAGTAATCAATTTTCCTGTTATACTTGCTCAAGTGCAGACTTCCAATGGATCAAAACTACTCCTAGCTTTCATGAGAGCCTGAATTGGTATAATTGCGCCCTCGTAACATGGCATCATTCATAGAAAATTCAAATACATAGTTCCCGAAGACCGAAGCACAGCGGGCTAAGCTTGAATAAATGCCTGATGTTGTCATGCTGTGATTTCACATACGATTAAATGTGAGGGTATAATGTTTGTTTTGAGCATTTGTACTCTAATTTGATCATCAGTTTGATCTGCCTTTTTTCAAATTTGTAGGCGAACCTGGATGTTCCTGATGTCACTAAAGAAGAAGAAACTGAGGAAGTCGAAGAATTTTACATCAAATACAAAGGATTGTGAGTATTGCGTCATTGAGTGATTGTGTCTTGAGTGCCAGTAGTTCTTGAGCGCCATTGCAGCTAACCCTAAATTGTACACGTATGTAGAATTATTAGCCGAGTGTTCGAGAAACTACTAATACTTTCATACCAGTGCATTCTTTCAAAATTTAGTTCTACGTTAGGACGATGATCACTGGACAGATTTTAGCACATCGAGGACGGTTTGACCTGTATCGACCACGTTCAATAGGTGTCGGAATAACCATAAACTAAGACACATGAGCGAGATATCACATTTTTTATAATTTAGCATCTCATCTGTAATCCACAAAATGTGAATATCAATAATCGTGTGTATTTACGAACAGTGACCCACGGATAATCAAGGCTCTTGATAATTATGGCAGTTGGATGGAGGAAACATTAAAACAGTGAAAATCAGTGAACGTGCAGTTTTTTAGTCCTGTAGCTAAAGGATATATTATAATATTCTTACGTCACTACTGCTTATATCTAATTCAGTATTAGTGGTCTGAGCATTTTGTATTGGTGTCAGAATGAATTACGAGTTGTTACCTCATCTTAGTTTATTGACCTACTTTTGAAACACGAATAGCTTAAAAACTTTTCATGCCATTGCTGTAAGTCGTTCATTTGATAGGCTTCATGCATGATACATGCATACCATGTGAAATCTAAACTATGAATTGAAAAAACATAAGCCATCATTTGATTTTAAACTGAACTATCCTTCCACTTTAGTTTAGAATACTACATCCAACAATCGTTGTCTTTGATTTAAAAAAGTAACTCTAAGCTCTTTGTGGCGAAGGCTGATATTATCTATTCATCAATATTGATTCTCTACTATTATTATTGTTGTTGTTTTCTTTTGTAGTTCCTACATTCACTGTGAGTGGCGTGCTATTGATGAGATCGAAGATCCTCGGATCATTGGAAAAATCAAGCGTTATAAGAATAAGAGATTGGCAATGGGTCTTCTTCCCAGCACTCAGTCGTCAGTTGGGAATGGTGAAGACATTGAAGAGGATGATGAAGATCTGTTCAACATGGATTATATAGAAGTTGACAGAGTTTTGGATATGAGGGTTGTATGTGCAGTCACAGGCCGTGAGGTTAAGCCGCGTTCAGAAGTACTTGCTGCTCGTCGGCGTCAGCAAGGTAAAGGTGGTAATAATGGTGAAAATTCTTCATTCACTGGCCCTAAGCGAAGTAAACAGCGGAAGCGTCGCACCATTCCACGTCGTCCTGTTCAGATGGGAGGTGGATCGGAGGAGGAGTCTCCAGTGGAAGAATCTGAAGACAGTTCCGAGGAAGGTGAAGACGATGTTGAGGACACCGGTCCTCTTAGTCAAGAGGAAGTCAAGCCTGAGAATCAAGTGACTTATTATCTTGTCAAGTGGCGTAGTTTATCTTATGAAGATTCCACGTGGGAATTAGCGCAGGATGTTGATCCTCTGAAAGTTAAAGAGTACATGTCACTGCGCCTGCCTCCTCCAGTAGCTCAGAGACGTCGCGTTGTTCGACCAGAAGCCTCAAAATGGGAAAAAATAGAGCAAAATGGTCGCGAGTACAAGAATGATAATCAGCTTCGCGAGTATCAATTAGAAGGCGTCAACTGGCTCAGTTTTTGCTGGTATAACGAACGGAATTGCATTTTAGCGGACGAAATGGGATTGGGCAAGACAGTTCAGTCAATAGCTTTTCTCCTTGAGGTGTTTCGAGGTGGTGTGAGGGGACCTTATCTTATAATAGTGCCACTTTCGACGCTAGGCAATTGGCAACGAGAATTTGAAAATTGGACTGAATTGAATGTCATCGTTTATCACGGCAGGTAAATATTTAGAAAATCACAGTTTATCTTATAACTAATAATAGCTAAATTCCTTTACTAATTCTCACATGACATGTAGCCGGTCGCTGGTCCGGAATGAGAAATTGCACCAGAAGGCCTTCAGTTTTAGTGAAAGTTGAGTTTTTTCATTAACTAGCATCCTGTCTTCCTTTGAAATACTGTATGCACTGATATAAAATATGCATTCGATTTCTTTTTGGGAAAAATTAGTGTATCAACATAAAGAAACGCTCAATTTGTTCGATCTCAAGAAATCGTCCAACTCGTATTCCTCGGAAAGTCAGAGGCTTTCGCTCAGATTTAATGTGTGCAATTTAAGACCCTTCTTATATATTGCACACCGTATTTCCTCTAATAAGCGCCGCATCTAAAAGTCAGCTTTTCAATAAGCGTCCACATCTCTGATATCAAGAACATTAGAAAATAATGACTAGGTATAGTGCATATATCATTTATTGAGTCAAAGAAAAGAACAAGTTTTTAAAGGTTTTAGGTCTATAAGAACATCTTTTTAACCTAATGCACATGTATTCTGACCTATTGGTTAGCGTATAACGCTTTAAAGGAAATAATAATTGTCAAGCGTCACTGGAATGCTCAACGATTCTGCACGGCAGCTAATGCAGTCTACATTCCCGTACAGAAATGGGAAGGGTATGAATTATAGTATGACGGTATATGAAAATTGCATACCTATGATAATATCATCATTTCATATGTGAAATCATACATATGAAATATAGTATGCACATTTCATACATGCTTCAGCTGAAATACCACAGTATGATTTATACGTATGTCATTGTATGCACATTTCATACGTATGCTTCAGCTGAAATAGCATAGTATGATTTATGCGTGTCATTGTATGCATATTTCATACGTATGCTTCAGCTGAAATAGTGTAATTCATACATATGTCACCGTGTGCACATTTCATAGGTGTGCTGTAGCTGAACCATCATGGCATGATTCATACTTATCATTCTGTACTTATTCAACACCACTTACAGGCAGCAATCTTAGAATACAATTGTGCACTTTTCTGCGATGCTATCCATGAAATACATATTAATTAGAATTATGAACTCGATAGACTACAATTATTCTTGTGATACTTCATTTGTGTTTTTGAGACATAGCAATTAGTTGATAATATCATATCTTCTCCGGGTGTCGCAAAAGTGATTAAATTTGTTACTTCGTCCATTTACTTATGCTTATTTCAGCAGCTATTACTTCAACAGTTCGTCTGACTGAGCCGTTTCCAAAATCCTGGTTCCCTATGATATCTTTCATAAATATGATATCAGAGAAGATAGCGCATCTGGTATTTCTCAGTGCCATCAAACGACGTTCATTCATTTATTTAATCGGTTACAACGAATAATAAGGTAATATTTTTTGTACAAATAACACGTTGCACATAGCAGTTTCCGATCGATGCTGATGTGACATTCCTTTTCTCTCACATTTCATGTTTATACTTCATGATGACATGAATGAATATTGTTCGCTGTTATCCATCAGCGTTTTTCTCAGGATAATTTTGTATAGCTTCAACTTAATATTATTATCATTACTACTTGCGCTGCGTTCTCAAAATTTCATCTTATTCTGTGATTCAGAGCAAGATTCATAATAAAACATGCTATGAATCATACCTAGATTTTCGATGAAATTCATATGTATGTTTCATACCATGTCGATTACCAAACTTCATACGCTTGACCTCAAATGCATACTATGTTTCATACTACATTTCATACTATGAAAGCGTATGAATCATAGTATGTCAACGCATAGCGTGACGATACATACGTATGGATTATACTGTGATTTATACCCAACATTTCCGTACGGGTTATGATCAACGAAGTCATAATAGAAGCGTCACACTGAATCCCACACTCTTCATCAGATTTGTATTGTCATCAACATTGCGACATCATGCTTTGTGTGGGGACGATTCTTGTTGGAACAGATGGTGAAACATCTTTAGAAGAAAATAGCCTAGCCTACAAGTGGCACGCTGTTAATGGTGGCTCCTGTCTTGGCTGCTGCTATATTTGCCGTCGAATATCTAGTCATCGCGTTCTAGTTAAGTTTTAGCCCCTACTTTAAGTGACCAAGTGAAGGAAATGCAAGCACAGGTAATTCCAAGAATTTAGCCCTACGCTGTGTTCAATCAGCGGTGGAACTATCACGCCTTATCGGCGATGAATAAATCGGTGATGGAGTAAGAAAGAAGTTGGATAAGTTTTCGACTCTAATTGATACTTTTCTGCAAAAGTCATATTCCTATAATTATTGTTGTTATTCAATTTGGAAAAATATCATGTGGAAAATCATGCGCCACACCTGAAACCAGGTCGTTGTAAATAAACGTTATTGCAGGAAATGCGGCATAATTAATTATAGGATCACTAGGATGAATTATTGAACAAATGACTTCAAATCATACTCATTGAATAAAACTGTTCAATAGGCCTAAATCCAATGGGAAAAATTTATGGATACAAATGTTTGTTTGTTTTTCAGCACTATATCACGCCAGATGCTTCAACAATATGAAATGTTTTACAATGATGTTGGTGGCAGTCGGAGCACTGGAAGTCGTATCAAGGAATGTTTTAAGTGCAATGCCGTCATCACTACTTACGAGATTCTAATGACAGATATTGAATTCTTTGGTCAGTTTGAATGGCGTGTTTCAATAATAGATGAAGCCCATCGACTTAAAAATAAGAAGTGCAAATTAGGCGAAGGATTGCGGTATCTCAATCTGGTGAGTCCCTCTGTTGATTTTTGAATGCTTTGAATATCAGTCATCTGTAGTTCATGATTATTTGATATTTTTCAAATCATTACCTGATATGTTAGGTAGTGATGATCTTTAATCAGCTGCATCTATCAATCAACTCAGTGGCGGTGATGAATAATTGGCTTAATGCTCCTACAGATGAATAATCACATAAGAAATATAGCCAAGCCGCACGTTGTTGTAGCCGAGCAGACCATTCGTTGTGATCTTGACTAAAACATAACCAAATTTTAATCTTGTAGTAATGAAGTGAAAATGAAAACCTCAACATCATGTTATATATATATATTCTGCCTAATGCTTCGGCTGTCACAGCCATCTTCAGGAAGCAGTAAGCTATATGCTATTATGTTCGACTGTTTTAAAAGGATTACAGGTGATCTTGAGAGTTAATCATCGGCTTGCTTAAGAAAAGTAGCTCGATTTTTTGTATTAATATTTTTCCTAAGAAAGCGAAGGGATTGACAAGGATGCCTTCTAAAATGTTATAGAAATGAAATTTACGGCTTCTACCGACTCGAACTGAACTGTCCTCGGCTAGCAAAGGTATATATCTAACCTATATACCGATAAAATATTTATGATGTCTAACTTCCACGTAACAGACCGATAAATTATTGCTGACGGTTTACAAGGGAGCACAACAAATTATGTAGACAATGCTTTGCAATGATTATAATGAACATCTCTCACAGCATGAACATTACACAGAATTCTACTTTCAGGAACATCGGGTCCTTTTGACTGGAACACCACTTCAGAACAACGTTGAGGAATTATTTTCATTGCTTAATTTCCTTGAACCAGAGCAGTTTCATTCATCTGAACAATTTTTGGCGGATTTTGGTGACCTTAAGAGTGAAGATCAAGTGGAAAAGCTTCAGGCGATATTGAAACCAATGATGTTGCGAAGGCTTAAAGAGGATGTTGAAACTAGCATTGCTCCAAAAGAGGAAACTATTATTGAAGTGAGTCGTGAATAATTGCTTTATCGTCACACTAGCATGAAATATTAACATGTCTTCATATTTCAGGTTGAGCTGACAAACATACAGAAGAAATATTACAGAGCTATTTTAGAGCGTAACTTCGCTTTCCTTAGTAAAGGTGCATCCAGCAATAACGTTCCTAATCTGATGAATACAATGATGGAGCTCCGCAAATGTTGCAATCACCCGTTTCTCATCAAGGGTGCGGAAGATAATATTATAGAAGAAATGCGACAAAGTCAATCGAAGGAGGAAAAGAAGGAAGATAACACAAGTGCATACGGCGATCAAGAAAAATTGCAGTTTCATGCTCTTGTATATGCATCTGGTAAACTCGTGCTAGTTCATAAACTACTGCCGAAATTACGCGCAGGTGGACATAAAGTTCTCGTCTTCTCTCAAATGATACGTGTTCTCGACATAATAGAAGACTATCTAATTTACCTTGGCTACCCCTATGAACGAATTGATGGTCGAATTCATGGATTATTGCGTCAAGAAGCGATTGACAGATTCTCAACCGGTGAGTTTTAAAAATATTAATTACTATTTCATGGCAACATCAAAAAAATTTCTTATCTGAAATGTCTGTCTTCTTATTAGGGGTGCACCGGATTTGACACTTTTTCCAAATCCGGTTTCGGCCGGATTTTTTTCCAAAACCGGCCAGATTTTTAGCATTTGAATTACTGGTATTTTACCCGCTGCATGTCGTTCTCCTAAGGAGTTCTACGACATATATTTCATGTACTTATTTGATTTTTATTTGTGCATGGTATAAAACACTTCATGCATTGTTACATCAATTCACACCGTGCAATCTACCTATACATGCAGGCAATACAGAATGGATATGTTAATGTTGCATGTAGGCTACATACAATTTATCATTCATCTGATGACCACAGTTGGTTTTTTTATCGAATGGCATTAAGTTCAGGAAAGTCACCTGTACAAGGAAATGAGTGAAGCGTATGTTGTGTTAAATTGTGAAATGAATGTACTGTCGCTTCAAGTAACATTAAATTGAATGAATTTTTGTTACGTCTAGTGTACTCCCTTCGAATTTCTTTATTATCGACTGGCCTACATCAAGTGACGTGACAGCAAGATACTATATTCTTGCTGAGAAATTTAGTGATGAACTAAAAATCACCTCTGGTCTTATATATCAACCCTATCCATGCGTGCGAGGGGATTGACCCTGTGTCGCATTTTCGATGTGGACTTCTTATTAAAATCAAGCCGCCCAACCTACTGAGCCGGATTACGTCAATAGCACTAGAAAGCAGGCTGTTCTAAGGATGGTTGAAGATTTAGATCATTCTGAATTGATGCATCTAAAATAGATTGTCGATGTTGAATTGCAATGCATGGTTTCCTGGCTTGCACCATAGACTATCGAGAACAATTAAAATAGCCATAACTTCACTTTATCAGGAATAACAAAATAGGCAAATCAAAAATATGAGCGATGGTTCTTCGCAGTTGTAGCAAATTGGCACAACAAATCAGATAATACCTATTCCAATGATAAGAAAACAGCGATAGTATAATCAGCCGATGTCTACTACAAGTCAGCAATTCTGTTGCTACCAAACCTTGGTAAATCAGTCTCCGGTTAATTAAAACTGAAATTAAGGACAAATTACAGGTAAGACAACAGATCTTTCAAATGTGTGGACTTTTAAACGTTCAATGCAGTAACTACTATAGATGCATTGCACTATTTAGGAAAAGACAAATTTGCGTAATGTAATTTAGATTAGTTTTGTCTCCAAATCCGGTCGGAATTTTTTTTGAAAATCCGGCAAATCCGGTTCCGGCCGGATTTAAAATTTTCAAATCCGATGCACCATACTTCTTATAATTTCATGTTTTTGACTATCGATAAATACCAGTCTCCCACTCGCTTCACCGCCAATACGGTGAGAAGGCTCTTTTACTCAGGGAACGGGCATCAGTACTCAATCAATGATCAATTAATAATCAATCCATAATATAATGGTTTCCAAGATTCTAATCATAGATTTGATTATGATAATCAAGTGAAGGGTGATCACCATCGGGAAAATGGTCATCTCTTCTGGAAACCGGGAATTCAGTCAAAATAACCGGGAAATTTTGATCTAACATGTATTTCGGGACTGAATTATAGGAAATCATATTACATAATTCACTCTGCTGTCAGCGACAACTTGATTTTGCAAAATTGCATATTTTTAAATTTTAGTCTTTGACTGTTGAACCTTCTTTGATAAAATTTCAATCACCGACTCTTCTCTCGCCAATTAATTGTGAGTTATTAGAAAATCTTACTCGTAATTGAATGATTACCCTCGTCAAGTCGAAAGTATTGGTCCAAGCAACTTCATTTGCGAAACTTTGCAATATTGATGTTATGAATGAACGGATGTGCAAGCGCAAACCCAATATTTGATTCGACGCAATGTCGTCTGTACCAACTGATGAAGCAGAAAAATTTGTGGTCAACATTCGCTGCTTTCGTGATGGTAGTTGCATCTCGCCATCTCTTCTGAAATCCAAGCCGGATCTATGCTGCAAACATTTGATTTCTTTTGTTCAAAAATTGGTGAGATTGAAGCTCATTTCAGCTAAATCAGGTGATAGAGCTAGAGCTCATTTCATTCAGCTCCAAAATGAATTGGAAAAAGCTTCAAAATGCAATTGGAAGGTTTTGATCTCTCCACTGGTCGCTTGGGCGTCTTTTTCGTTTCGATCATCGAAAATAATGCTGACTACAAAGACATTTCTGATGTTAAAAAAATTCTTATTCTCAGTCACGGAAATGCTCAAGTAGAGAGCGGGTTTTCAGTCAATGGGAATTCCCATTGAGAAAATCTCAAAGATGAAACTTAGATTTCTTTGCGGTTAATTGTTGATTGCATACCTTCATGCAAGGGAATATTGAACATCCCATTACGAAGCAGATGCAGTACCTATGTTCTGCTAGCCTTCGCTATCGGGAGGCGTTGGAGAAACGAAAAAATGATTACGAGATAAATAAACAGAATACCGAGATGAAAAGAATTAAGAGCGAAGAGTGAATTTGAGGAGCTGCAAGCTAAACGTGTTTTCGCTCCGCATGCAAATGGAGGCAGAAGACAAGCTTTTGATAGAACAGATGAAGGACCTTCAAAAGACCATTGATAGGTAACACGAAACCATTATCATGCCACAACAATATGAGCTATGCTTTTTGTCGTAAATAGTCAACATCGATTAGTATTAAAGTCTATTCATGTGCTATAAATTGTTGTTTGTACCATTTTGCGCTATTTGATATCGCTTTCATAATTTCATCTAAACCCATATCAGAATTTCTGATAAACTAGATGTACAACAACAAAAAGCATTATGAAATTAATTTATCAAGGCTCACATTGTTTGCTTTATGATATACGCAAGATTGATTGAATTTTTGATTAATTTGACGTTGATTAATTGCATTTTGAGAGGTTTATTATTATTATCTCAACAGTTTGTTGCACTCTTGCCTCTACCACTGTTTGCTGAGAAAAAATGTTATTTTGCCTCAGTAATGGCTTCGCATTTTTTCAGAAAAAGTGTTAAAATAAATGAATTCCTCCACATAGACGATCTTTTGGAAGATGTATGGGAGAAATGTTACCTCATTCAAGGATTCTATTGGTATTTCTTATGCTTTCTTGAAGTATAATTATCTTTTAAGTATAATTATCTTATTATTAATCTTGAAGTATATAATACAGTATATTTCTTGCTTTCTCACTGAACATGTGAGTCGTGTCCTTGACAGACAAGGTGAGACGAGATCAGTTGCCGTGGATATTTCCAAGGCATTCGATAAAATCTGGCATCAGGGACTCCTTATGAAGCTAAAGTCCTATGGAGTTGCTGATCAACTCCACAAACTTCTTGCTTCTTTCCTTAGTGACCGGCAGATATCTGTCGTCTTAGATGGCCAAAAGTCTTCCACCAAGTTTGTCAATGCAGGAATTCCTCAAGGGTCAATTTTGGGACCCACTCTTTTTCTGCTGTACATCAACGACCTCCCAGACTGCCTAGTGAGTAAATTGGTGATGTATGCAGATGACACAACACTCTTCAATTCCAATGAGCGACTCGCTAAAAACACTAAGCAACGTCAGCAGTTATGCGACGTTCTTAATGAAGACTTACGCAGGGTCTCAGAATGGGGCGCCAATTGGCTTGTTTCCTTCAATCCTTCAAAAACTCAGAGTATTGTGCACTCACGACTTAAAGGAGATGATGATCATAGCATTAAGATGTCAGATAATAGGATCAGAGAACAAGATTCCATCTCCTTCCTTGGATTGGCGGTTACGAAAGACTTGTCATGGAAACCATACATCCAATCCATTAGCAAGCAGGCAGCTCAACGCATTGGTAGTCTCTATCGTGCCAGCAGCTATCTTCCACCACAGACTGTCTGCTATCTTTACAAGTCCACTATTCGTCCTCTGATGGAGTATTGTTGTCATCTGTGGGCCGGCGCCCCACAAACGCATCTTAACCTCCTTGAGCGGGTTCAGAAACGTGCCAAGAATATTATGGGTGAAAAACTTGCTAACAAGTTGCAGCCGCTCTCCGTCAGACGGGATGTTGCTTCACTCAGTCTCTTCCACAGATACTATTTCGGTAGAAGTAGCTCTGCAGTAAATGAGTGCGTACCCAAACCTAAGATCTTCTCCAGAAGCACACGCAGAGCTAATGCACTCACATGCTATAATGTGAGCTTAGAACGCGCACGTACTGTGAGTCGCTCGAAAAGCTTTTTTGTTCGCACGGCACAGCTTTGGAATCAGTTTCCCCAGACCACTTTCCCTGACCAATACAATCTTGATACTTTCAAGAGGCGTGCGAATAGGTTTCTGATGGGGACAGCTTAATCAGATTAGAAGATCTGTTTTTTTTATTTTATTTATTTAAAATAATACAATTTGTTACTTTTCATTGAGTAACCCCTAGCTTCGTTCATGGCTCATAGCTGTGCTAGGGGTGAAAATTCGTTAAAAAAAGAAGTAAATTTATGTTTAAATAGGGAATTTCGTCAAGTAAACCGGAAACTTCGACCGGGAAATTTGTGCTGCTTGACCTGGAAAAACCGGGAATTTGACACTGAGATTGGCGCGGTCACCTTGCAAGTTTCCTTCTAAGAATCTAGAGGTGCGTTTACACATGAAACTTTATTGCTGCCACCTAACTTGCATGTGTAAACGCCACCGACACTCTCGTCTGACACTAGATTGCTGACATTCTTAGAAGTTGCTGCAACCGAGTGTCAGTGAAAATATTGCCCGTGTAAACGACTCCTGACACTTTCTGAAAAGTGTCTGCCACAAGTGTCACTAAATTTGAACGAGGCGCAACTTTTAGCTGACACTCATACGACCGTGATCGGAACACAGCGATCTGACATGGAGGCTGGATTTGTTCTTGCTTCTTTCATTATTACCAGTCATTAAATTACTAATGATGTGCCAATATACATAATTCATTTACATGCATAATTTCTACTTTTGCTACTCCGTACTATTGTGTGTACAGTTTACATCAATTGCAGCTTCATTTTGCTAGGACATGATTAATTTCCTGACTATTACTGTACAAGTGATGCTTGTGGGAGCATCTAAAATTATATGATTAGGAATTCCTCACCACAAGACATGACTTACATCTGTTTACTATTGCGTGGGAATTTAATCAGACTTTGCAGTCGTGTATCGGTGATAGGCCGCTTGGCAACTGTGCAATAGACAAAAAAAACATTTGCAGGTGGGACACATCTTTTTCGAGTAAAATCAATCTTTAATTGTTTGGCTGTTATGTTGACATCGACAGATTAATACAGCATTCAGTAAAACAGTTAGTAAAATGATGATCGCTGTTTCATCAATAACTGACAACGAAATGCCACAGACGAAAGGTGAATGGACAAGGACGTTAACCGATGACCTGATCGGTGAATGCGATCAGCATCCCTGTCTGTGAAACATGCACAATCACGAATATCGAGATAGAACAAAAAACGGCCGAAACATGGATGCAGATTGCCGTGAAATTCAAAATAGAAAACAAAGAGGTTCAGTGAAAATATACATACGGGTACCGGGGACTCAATTCCACAACGAAATAAAAAAACAAAAGTTAGGAAGGAGCGCCGGCGATAAATTGGTCACGAAATGGTTTTAAGAGGCAATGAAGTTCATTCAATGCTCAAATGAAGGCTCAATTGATCCATCAAGTTTCAGTACCGATGTATCATTTTTCGCATTATAATATTAAGCCTACTTTCTTGATTTTAATGAAAAAATTTGACATTGATGCAAAAGTTTTAGGTTGACTTATCATAAGAATTGTGGAAACATATATTATCGTTATGTTTTGATGTAGACCATTAGTGGGCAATGAAGATAGGATGGTGAACTGCATGTGCAGGCCACCTTGACGAGTTTAGCAAGACTAACTTCTTGGAAGGTTAGGCTACATATAGGCCTATATATTCGACTTGCATTTTTCATATCTAATCTAGATCTTCTTACACACTTTATGCAATAGCGTTAACATGCATATATACCTAGAAATGAAAATGTGGTGTAATATCCTTACACGGTCTGGATGTATGAAATAGCAAGTATTGGCTACTACATTTAATAAAGCAAAGTGAAGTGAAAACAACTCATGAATTACGGTTGCTACATCAGGGTTTTTTTAAGGTTTCGTTTACCCGCCCACTCCCAAATTCTACCCGCCAATCTAAAACAAAGCAAAACAAGGCTTGTAGATCTTTCTTTCAATTTCCTTTCCAGCTGTAAAAAGAAAGCGGAAACAAAGTTGCATCTTTTGAATATTCAGCAACTTAGAGGTGGTGGTACAATATATGCTTACATGACGTACATGCACTAAAATGTGCACAGCAACAATTGCTGGATAAGATGCAGAGGAACAGTGGAAAATTGTCTCTTGAACTTGCAGTAAAAACATATATGATAAATGCATAATACACTACATGATTTCACAGTGAATATGGCAAACTGCAATTTATATAAAGACAAATTGCATTCTGCAACGTCATTCCTCATCGACAAGAGCCTATTGATGATCAACGAAACAGTGCCGCATATCAATGAGAAGTGAAGTTAAAGAATGTAAATAACCGTTGATAAGCGATGAATGTGTTATTTGCACTGCAAAAGTCTGCAAATTGCTTAGTTAAGTCATGGATGATGAAAAGTTGTGTTACAATTATTACTTAAAAATTGAATATGCCTAGTTTCTCTTTAACGATCGAAATTTATTGTCAACTACGTATAGGGGGCAGTTGTACACCTCCATAACTTTCAGTGATGCAAATTCTATAAATGAAGTAAGCTATGTGAGACAAGAAAGCACCACTGCGAATGTATTTCTTCATTCGCAACCAGTAAAATTTATTTTGGCATGGTCCACTACATGACTACATAGTATTTCCGTTTTGATAACTTCCTACTTTTAAATGCGTGTGAGTGAAGGAAAGTTTTTGTACTTGTTAACTTGACGATGGTTGCGAATCGCATAATCGAAAATAAATAGGTTTCGTATAGATTATCCACACCTGAAATAGGGTTGGGTTTAATAATTTTTAAATTCGAATTATGCGAATAATTCGAATTATTCGCCTTATGTGAAAAACAACAGTGACTGACATGGACAGTGGTCCGAATTGACATCCGAAATTGACCCGCCCATTTGAAATTTTTACCCGCCCAAATCGGGCGCGTATATCGCCTTAAAAAAACCCTGGCTACATACAGTCTTGTGTTAATTAATTATGAACCGTGAAATTTTAAAAATTTAACCGTGAAAAGTTCTACAAACGTTTTTAAAAAATGTGCTAAAATAATACATCTAGGAACAATTTTAATCCAATGATATCGGTATGGACATCCTATGACTCGATCACTTCTTGTAGTGTCGCATGCATTAAACTGTCCTTCTTTCTAATACTCGATGCGATTCGTCCAAAAAGATCTTCAAAGTCGGTAGCGGACATTCTCAAAAAAATTGCTACCTGGCACGGATCCTGATCTCGTAATTCAAGCGTAATGGTATTGCAAAATCCAAGCTGTTCTCTCCTCATAATCCAGTCACGAACCCACATTCGCTGCTTACGCATTCTTCTCTCGTTAAAATATATGCTGTAACTGCTTCAGCTGTCTGCTTTCTCGATGACATCGTGAAGAAATAAGTGTCGACTAAAAGTGTCAAGTGTAAACGCTCCTGCAAGTCTCCCGCACTTTTCTGACTCGTCATAGATCGAGTGTCAGCAACTTTTTAGTGTCAAGGGTAATCTGTAATCTGATTACAGGTGGCAGCAATAAAGTTTCACGTGTAAAAGCGCCTTAAGGAAGTATTGGAAGGACATTTGTCTAGGATGCAGGGTGAAGAAGCGATAGGCGAAAGCGATGTAAGCGATCGTTTCCATTGAAAGCGGAAGCGGATACCCGACGATCCGAAAGTATCATGATACCAATGACTGACGCAATTCACGTGTAAGGGCGAGGCGAGGCACTTCTGACTTTTGACCTTAAGTCTTGATATGAGCTATGTACATTAATCGCTGTCATATTAAGTGCTCACCCTATTACACATAATTACAAATTACACCTGTATTACTAAATGTAGTTACTTCTAATTTTCTCATTGCAATGAAAACGAAAGTGTATTATCTCAGAATACTGGCATTCGAAATCAGAAAACCTCAGGATCGTCTTATCAATGACAGCTTTACACAATGCGGATTTGGTGCGTCTTGAGGCAATTTCATTGGATGATATTTTTAGATGTGACATCGTTTTCTAGGAAATTTTGTCTGCTCCCGAACATTGAAAAGACTAGGATTGCAGTAACCAATAGAATTCTAGATTTCATTGTAGCATTGCCAAGCACTCTCTTGGTCGTTTGATATTTTCTTGCGACACACGTGACGTTTTTATTTCACAATTTCTCAAAGGTCAAAGTTTTCAGAAGATTTGAAAAATATAAACTTTTCGGCAAGTCAAAAAACGCATACAAGTCAGCTAGGGTTTACGACAGAAAGTTCGTGGAGACTGCGAAGTGTTAGTCAGAACCTATGACTCGTATAAAAGTGGAAAATGAAGAAAAGGAGACTCGAAATAAGGAGGAGTGTAGCCCATGTCCTGTCTCCAATAATTGGAAGCGGAAGTGGAAACGGAAGCGAATAAAAATCAATCGCCTCCCCAGCCCTGCTAGAATGAGCTGTTCTATACGTTCATGTAAGCTTTATTGGTAAAGGGACTTTAGTCACCATAATATTTTATAATATATTATCATTGCATCCAATTGTTCTTGATGCAGTGACATGAAAATTTAGGAAGCTTTGTGTATTTATTTCCCGAAAGTCCCTTTTTTCTAATAAATTTTATCAAAAGTTCAGGTCAATTAAGTCAGTTAAGTTTTAGCTACAAAACTTTCCACTTCAGCCTATCAGGAATGTACGTCATCTTGTTCTATAATTGACCACTCTGGATCAGACATCAAGAAATATAAAACACGCGCTCATGAATAAATCTGTTCAGGAACATCGTGTTTTATGCATTCATCATCAAGTTCGTGTTCAACAATTCAGATGATTTTTGATTAATATTTTTTGTGTTATAGTTTTATTTTGAATTATGATCACTTTGAGATCGCCTTTTATAAATATGCATGTGTACCTACATATATCAAACCTGTAATTTACCATTCTAGAAGCGCGAGGATCGCGCATGCGCTATAAGCAAGCCAAGAATAACGTATTGTCTATACTACCACTGATTTTTTTAATATTTCTTTCTAGATGCGGACAAGTTTGTTTTCCTTCTGTGTACCAAAGCTGGAGGTCTTGGCATCAACTTGACGGCAGCAGACACTGTTATCATCTATGATTCAGATTGGAACCCACAAAATGATTTGCAAGCCCAAGCTCGTTGTCATCGCATCGGTCAGCAAAAGGAAGTGAAAGTGTATCGTCTCATCACTCGTGACACCTACGAACGTGAAATGTTTGATCGTGCCTCAATGAAGCTTGGACTCGATAAAGCTATCCTGCAATCTATGGGAAGCAAAGAGGCGCCTACAAAGCAAGCTGCGATGACCAAGAAGGAGATAGAAGAACTGCTGAAGAAGGGTGCGTATGGTGCACTGATGTCGGATGATAAAGAAGGAGAAGAATTCTGCGAAGAAGATATCGATCAAATTCTTCAGCGTCGCGCTAAAGTTGTCCAATTACAAAGTCAAGGCGAGAAGAATTCGACCTTCGCGAAAGCATCATTTTCGATGTCAGATAATCGATCGGACATTGATCTTGATGATCCCAACTTCTGGCAGAAATGGGCTAAAAAAGCTGGAATTGATGATAACATAGATGACAACGTGAGTTGAAAATTAGAGTGAATTATTTGAAGAATTTAGGTATATAAATCTGATTGCTGGTATTATCCTTTACTCGAGCTTCATAAGTCTTAGAGATCTACTTGACATCGTGGATTTGATTGAAGTTTAGGTACGATGACTATTCTTCTGTAATTGAAGTGATCAGTAACGCTGCTACAGTGAAGACGCAAAGATCAAATATAAAGTTGAGAATCAGTAAGACTTCATCAATATGAATTTAGCTAATCTTCAATCACTTCGCAAAGTTTCCACGATTTTGCCAATATTTTTTATAAAAACTTAGAATTTTCTCTTAAAGATATATTGCGCACGGGGTACATGAAAAATAACTTCATGGATATGGGGATGTATTGTATTAATAAATGTTCAATTCATACAAGCAATTCTAACACATCGCTTGAAGGAGAACACCGCTCAATAATCACCCGGATGGAATTTTTTTTTATTGCTTCCTGTAGCTCGATCTTAAATTAGTTCTTACAACAAGCTGCTGATTTCAGAAAACCCCAGAGCCCAAAATTCATGGGTGATAGAAAAGAAGGCTGATTTGATCAAACAAAATCCCCCCTGGTGAAGGAAAGGCGTTTTTGAAATCATTGTTTTCAACGTGTGCGGTCTCGCTCCATCTTGTTGAAAAATTCTCTCTGGTCTTTCAATTGAAGAATTACATGCGCTTTCACCATTTCGCAAGATGAATCAGAAGTAATTTTTTAGGAAATAAAAAATGGACTTATGAACACATTCCTTGAAGAACCACTGAGCGGCGAACAACCGACTTGTTTACTGGTGGCTTGATTTGTCATTATTTTGACCTCAGGACACTTCAACATCTCAAACCAAGAAACACTGTTTATCTGAAGTAGAAAGCTTATGGAACGGAAAAACAACAATAATCAAAATCGAGCGATTTAACTTGCGCTTCAAGGCATCGATGTCTCCCTCCCTGAGGTGTTAAAAGGCATGCATTTAAAACAGCCACAAGATCGTGACACATTGCACAAGTCCATTCGTGTACATTTATTATTATCATGAATCAAGTAACGTAACGATTTATTTTTTCTACTAAAGATTAGATGAATGGACTCGTGCTTGAGTAATCTTAAGATTGTGAAATTGAAGCATCGTAGAAACTTCTAAAGAAGTAGACATGAAATAGTTGAGAAATTGTACTTAGCGATAGAAAGATTATTTCACTGACCAGACCGTTTCAGCTATATAATGCAAAATGTATACAGATATAGATATAAATCAATATATACATGTATATTGCATCGCTTGTAAAATTCGTTAACCCTGTTTTACCCGGTCCATTTTGGGCTCCAAAATGCCCTCTGATTCAATCTTTCCTCAAATTGCGGTGCAGCACGATTGTCATGTGCTCGCTCCAATGGAGGTATCAGTTTTTACCAACTCGTTCATCTTGAACTTGAACTTGAGCCCCTCTTTTTTTCTAGCAATTAATTATTTGACTATCTAATGGAAAGTCATGACAGATGGCTTTGATAAATGATGCGTTTTGATCAGCTTTCACCTGAAAACGTCTGTTGGGAGCATGCTTGATTATATTTGGATAAGCCGTGTTAGATGCGGCTCAAATAGATATTTTTTGTAAATTCTTGTGTAATTGGAATTGTAGATGCATGTAGTCTGCTTGAGCAGAAAAGTTACAGTTACTGCACTGCCACATAAACAAATCCATGAAATTTATTGTGAGGCATGATAATGTTGAAACTATTTCAGATACTTGATACTATTCACTATTTTAGCATAAAACTGACATTAAAAATCTATTGTGAGTAGTGGTTAGATGGTATTACTACTATCCATAAATTGAACAATTACATAGATACCATGGATGAATTAGCCTATTAATCATATTCATTTGTGCTTTTTTAGTGGTCTACATTTGACTTTATTAAGATGCATGATTTTGCAAAGCATTGTCTAAAACTAGCAATTTTCAAAAGTAGGTTTTTAATGGTCAAATTGTTGATGTTCCCATTGTTCAAATTTGATAAAATCTGGATTTAATCTCAGAAGCATGTAGAAACTAGAGGTGACAGGATGTTAGAGTCATAGTTATTATAATTTTATAGCAATATCAAAAAAATGTTTAGGAGCTGCCCTAAACGCTCCCCCACGGGTAAAATTGGGTGAAACTGATGTTTGAAGTCAAAGTAAGATGTTTGATTTATGCAGAAGTTAATTCATTTGATAAATCGATGGTGCTTCTGTTTCTACTGACGATAAGCTTTACGTAGCCCATTGCTCATCAGTCATGTGCAATTATCGAAATCACTTTTTATATCAATCACTGCAATTTCAGCTGAATATCTCATCACAGCTGTTTGAAATTGATAAATAGCATTATTGACCCGTGTTATCATAGGTAGGTCACTGACTTCTGATAGAGTAATATCTGTAGTGATAGATTATTTTATACAAGGTCTTTTGAGACCTTGAATTTGAGAAAAAAGTTTGAAATGCTTTGAAAAATGAGAAAAAATTGTGTTTCAATGCCGAAGTAATAATCGTGAAAATCTGGAATTTCATTGTAATTTGACAATAGAGCTGAAAATTTTAAGAAACTTGACTTGATCATTTTAATACATGTAAGCTCCAAAAACTGGCGATGTGAAGAATTCTGACATTGGAATTTCAAGGTCAATCTGGTACATACACCATGAGTAGAAGTTTAGGCACATGTGCATAATGTATAGTAAAAGCTTCGGCTTCACATTTTCTGGTGTGCAAATCTTCTAAAAAACACAATGGGTTATAGAGCTTACTTGCTGACGATTCATTTTCATCACTTTCAGAAAGAACTTATTATGGATGTTCCTCGTCAGCGAAGACAAACGAATCGTTATGCAGCTGCGGATGCTGCCTATGATTTGTCAGATCTTGACTCGCCATGTTCTGAGGCTAGTTCAGATGGAACCCTAGTATCTCGAACATCGACACGGGCAAGCCGACGAGCAGGGCGTCATGCGAAGAAAAATCAAATCGCAGCTGCAGCTTCCGCGGCTGCGGCAGCCAATCAACGAAATAAAGAGTCCGGAAGTGGGCGGCTCGAGCGGTCCGATCTATTCCGGGTAGAAAAAGGTCTCCTGACTTGGGGATGGGGTCGTTGGGATGAAATTCTCGCCCACGCTAATTTCAAACGTCAACGTCCGCGACCACTTGAGGCAGTCGATCTTGAACATTTTGCAAGAGCCATTCTAATTTATGCACTCAGTCACTACAACGGAGATTCTCGCATCGGCGCTTTTATTTGGGACCTTGTTCGACCAGATGGCAGCGGCAATGGAGGAAATGGCAGTGGTGATGGTGGTTCTGTTTCATCATCGCGTCGAGGTAGCATCAGTGGTGCAAATTCTACTCCGAATACTCCAAGTACGACTCCAGCTCCTGGAGACTTCGGCAATAGTGGCGGTCTGACGAGAGATTTTGGACTGTTCGAGATGAAGCGTCACTCCGGACTAGTAGCTCCTGTTGCTCGTGGACGGCGAACTGGTAACCGTCGATATATTCGGGAAGCTACGCCAGACTCGATGAGCTTGGGGAACGGTAGCTTGAACCCTGGGCTCCCTCTTTCTTCGGGGACTGTCGCCGTTGAGGAATTCGATGCTGAAGCAGTTCTCGGATGTGACGCCTACAAAAAACACCTCCAACGCTCCGCTAACAAGTTACTCCATCGTGTTCGAACGCTGTATTTTCTACAACATGAAATTATCGGCGACGCTCGTTCTCGTGCCATCGTGACTGACACAGAATTCCGTGAATGGGATCTTGACTCGAATCTTTCTTCTCCACCGTCGTGGTCCGGACTCGATTCAAACGTCGGTGGTGGTGGTGACCTACCGGTTCCTTGGTGGGACTCCGAGGCTGATAAGTGTCTTTTGGCAGGTATTTTCAAACACGGTTTCGAGAAGTACTTGGCTATCCGAGCCGATCCTTGTCTGTGCTTCTTATCTCGATGTGGTCCACCTGATGGGCAAGCAGTGCTAGCTGAAGAAGGTACAGAGCTAGACGAAGGAGAGATTGAAAAAGAAGAAATAGAGTAAGTCTTGTTTTCTAATATTCTGTGTCATTGTGAAAACTTTATTACTTTTTCTAATTTAGCAGATAATTATTTGTGATACGGAAATATGTTAAGTTTCATTCTTTGTATATAGTTGTGGTTGTTATTGTCTAACAAGTTAACGTGCTTTTGTCATCGGTTGACTAAGTATTACTGACATAAGCTACAGTAACCACCAATTTGAAATCAACAGCTGATAATGCTAGAATTTTATATGTTCATCTACTGAATAACCTATGAAATTAAATCAAAATAAGTTGTTGATCCAGAGTCTGTATTCATCAAAAAATAATAATAAATATGTACAGTAAACTTTAAAAGTATTAAAGAATACCAAGAAGATATGGTGCAATCATCAGATTTGCATTTTTAAATCATACCAGCAAGCTGAGCTATAAGAAGTTCAAAATAAAGCAATTAATATCTTATTACTAAAAGTCTTAGCTAATGGAATCGAGATCACCCATACAGAGATGAATAGGAAGTACCTACAGAGATGAAAGAGGAAGTGTAGCTAGTTCTAACTTCTGAGTCTTATCTAACTGAGGTTAATCAGTAATATTTCATAAATCAAAAAGTCGCATATGTTTGATCACTTTTTAAAACATCCTACTGTCAAATAACCGAATTTTTTGAAGTTCTCAAATATATACATTTTATCTTATGAAACGTTGCTAAATAAAGACCGTACTCACCAATTAAGTTCATCAATCTCAATCTCTTAGTTTTGACTACATTAGTGCAGATGTCTTTCTTTTTAATGTAGGGCCGACCTCCGCTACTTTCATTCCGGCTGATTTCATTGTGTATGACCTAAAGCAATAAGTTATAAATTGCCATAATCAGCTATCTAAATATCTTAAACTTTGTACATGTCATTTTTATATTCTTGCTAATTAACAATTTGGTATTTTTATTGAATTTTCTGTGCTGTATTTTTTTGAGATAGAGGTCAGCCCTAAGTATTCGCGAAATTCAGAACAAAGTTCTATAAAATGCATCGCATTTAATAGAACTGCGCTCTGACTTTCGTCAATACCTAGGGCTGACCTCTATCCCTAAGTAATACAGCGTGAATACTGGAGGTTTTTCAACAATAATTTTTGTGTTTGTTGTATCAACTTTGATAAATACTTATATTCCTTATATAAATACAATTTTGTCAAATAATCTGATTTCACTTTATAGGTTGTTCAACAGGTGAATTGATCAAATTCTAGTATACACGGCCGGTGATAAACTATTGATGGCTGCTGCAGTAAACTATACAGTTGATGACGTTGGCTTGCGGAATTGTCAGTGCTAGATTCGCCTTCGCCGTGCTGTTGTTGAGATGCTGGGGGTTGGATGTTTGTTTATACGAATGAGCTGGATTTGTCTGTCTGAATGTTGAGGAAGTTTTTGGGCTCTTGAGGTTTTCTCCATTTGTAAGAAATTCTTTAAATGTTTTTCGCCAAAAAGTATAATGTGCATATTTTTGAATGGGCCAAGTATATCATGTGTGTGCGAACTTCTATTAATTTAGTTTAAAAATCATATAAGTGACGAAAGATGAATCAAGCTATCGATTTTTCCTAAGTAATTTGATATAATCAAGTGTCCATACCAGAGTCGACTCAATTAATTTCAGAATTTGATGACGCACAACCTCTCAAAATTGTGGCTATACATAGAGCAAAAGGTTCTAGGTTAGTTTTGTCATATTTTGACTTTGTTCGCTTAAGTGAGAAAGACTGACATTGACTGATGCTGCTCATAAGTTACATTTGGTATGTCTTAAAAGGTCCCATACTGTGTGTATTTTACACAAACGACAAAGATATTCAATCTGATAAGTATTGTTCTTCAATAATCTCGATCATTATGCTACTTTTATGCTCGTTGGCCGTACCTATCTTTGTTTTTTTGGCTTTTTGAAAATGAGTAGTCGTCTATGCAAAGGTGTGTAGATGTATAACATTGTTACATGCGCAATATTTCGAATAGGCATTATAATAAATAAGCATCATTCAAACACTTTAGAAGAATACAGTCGCAACAGTGAAGAAATTTTTTTTAAGTGGACTATGTCACGAACTATTCGTGACTAACAGCAGATTATTTTAGGCCGAATCTCATTCATCTCTAGGTCCAGAAATTTAATGGATGACAGTGAAAGCAAAAAAATTATTGCCGTTAGTGAACTAAATACAAAGATTTCCTGTATTTTGTTCAGCAGTCCGAAAAATGTGCAGAAATAATTTGTGTTACAGATTTTTTTATCTTCACATAGTATTGATAGTGCATCTGTATCTGAAAATTGTGACTTGAGCGATCACTTGCACGTGAATAAGACATTTATTAAACCTTACTGACACAATGTTATGTAGCAAGTAGAACTTGCTCCGCGAAAGTACAGAAATTCTATTAATTTAGATGCTGTTGATTCTTTTTTCATTTCACAGTTTATCCATTGTTAAAAGATATCTACACATCTAATTTCGGAATTTTACTTTTGATCCAAAATTTCATAATGTGATAAGAATGAAAGGTTCTTCGGCTTCTGATTGTGAGCAGTCATGATTTTGTCATTACTTCAGCCAAATTACAATATTACGAGTAGCAATCATCCAGAGCTACAGAAAGAAAAGAAAATTTTAAAGTATTGCATGTAAATAAGGAGCGCACATTTTGAATAATAATTGTAGTGTCATCGTAAGTCCGTGGAAGTTCACTATCACTTGCGCTCAGAATTCCGTCCACTAGGTGTCCGCAGAATTTTCCGATCGTTACCACGGTTCTCTAAAGCAATAACTTATGCATTGAATAGAGCTTGAGCGACACTTCAACATTTTGCCTATTATGTCACGTTATTATGCATTCGTATTTACGATCACATTTGGTGGAAATGCATGTTGCCGAATTAATGAATAGATTGTCTCACATTTGAACGTAAGGGCACTGCACATAGTAATTACGTCATTGAACACATGGCTTATGTAATATTCGCACAGATTTTCCCACTTTGATATCCAGTAAATAGAATAATCTAGAATATCTTGTAAATAAAAATTTTCTACTTTACACAGAAGATTTTAGAAAGAATTTTTACTTTTGAATTTTTTTTTTCATGTTGGCCGTGCACGATATACATTACATTGAAATGTAAATATAACGTATAAGGATTGTTAAAAAAAAAAAAAGAAACTAAATGAAATGAACATAACGAACATGCGAAAAAAAATGACAAGAAATTAATTGAAAGAAGAGAAGAAAAAATTCGATGAAAGAAGCAACCACTCCATCTTCGCCTGGATTGTTGCTAATTCATGCATTGGGAAATGAGCATTGCGTTGAAATATTTTCAAATATTAGAATATACGTTTCTGTAAATTATATGCTTGTCAACTTCTGTGTATTTGCTACAGACAGTTTGCAGAACAACTAGTATTTAGTAGAGAGTTTATCCAAATACAACTTCTATCTTTCAATTTCAAGAATAGAAAGCTGCAGTCGCTTGTCCTGCATTTGCTTCTGCTAAGCTTGCAAGGTCTTGCTCTCGCTGGTGATTCTTTGAACATGACATCATTTGCAAGCAGAGTCTCGACTTCTCGGTCGGTTGCTTATATTCGCTGCTTTAGCAGCTTTAGCAGCCTTCTTTTTACATGTAGCTTCTTCTTCTCTGAACTTTTCAGTTGACTTTTGCTTTGATGGGTGCTCTTCATAGGTGTCTGACTGCTTGGCTGATAGGATGAAATTTGATCATCCATCTGAATGTTCAATGTAATCTATAATAGTTATCTCCGCTACCAGGCTCATGCTCACTACAGACACTTCTTTGTTGATCGAGAATCCACACTCCACGCTTGCTTGATCATGTGACAAAGTGAAAGGCGCATCGCAGACCACAGAAGCTTGTAATTCTCAGAATCATGCAAGATGGTGTGGAACAATTTGTTCAACCTCTCAAATTTTCGTTTGAAATAAAATAAGCTTCTTGCTCTCTCACATCTCACTGGAAGCTTTGCATTGCCACAAAATTCGGTCACGAATCTTGAAGGAGGTCATGTTCGCTTGGAATAGTCAACCCCAATTTTAAATCATATACAATCCCTCCAATTAGGGCTGTTTAAAAAACCTGTTACTTTTTTATTTATAAAAAGCAGTGTTTTTTATCAATGCATGTTTTTTATTTTCATTGTTTAAAAAAGACAACAGTTCATCTTTTCTCAAATAAAGAAAAACATCATCAGCAGGGGAGCCAAGTTTTAATAACTCCACAAAGAAATATGCCGTCAAGCATTTTCATTGGACTCCCTATTCAGTGCTCTTAATATGATTGGCTCTTTCATTAAAATCTTAAGGATTGCATGAAAATGAAAACAAGTCTCTCTCTATAACTTTCTATTTAACAATTGCAATAAACCTGAAATCCATTACTACTTATAACTCATGCTCAATAACCTCTCTCATAAAGACATATACGTGTATAATAGCATTTAAATTTGATAGTACACATCATTGAACCATCATGATCATGGCCAAAGCAGGCTCAAATTCTTCATTTATTCATTGAAATCTCATTGAACATTGAAAATTGAACAGGCGTCGGTATTAATCATTTTGAATAATTGGTGACAATATATTTAATTAAAAAAACAAATGAAAATTTAAAAAAACATAAAAATTAAATAGACACGTGATTTTTCATTAAAAAACGTTTTTTTACGACCCTACCTCCAATGCTCTCCGTCACTCTAACTTAGCTAGTCAAATTTTTCAGCTTCTCAAGAAGTTATCTAAGAAGTGCCTTCTCCATGAGTGTCTCGAGAAAATTTCTGCGGTCACACTTGAAAGCAGTCAGATCATTAGTTGAGTTCTTCAAGCATTTTAATTCATTGCTAACAGCAAAATCAAGCTGAATTTTCTCAACAGTCTTCTGATTTGATCTTTTCGAAGCATATATCGACAGCGATTTTCTCAAATTAATAGCATTGTCTTGATGAATCGCTTTATGAGTGTGTAAGAGCTCGATATATGTGGAAGCATCGCCCTTAAGTTTGGCATTCTTGTAAGCAGACTTTGAGCAGCTCTCCAACCGGAATGATGAAGTGAAGTTTACCCATCACTAAACAGTCCGCATATCAATTATTGATCGCAGCAAGACGTTTGGTGGCAGGATTTCTCGCTAATTTTTTCTTAACTGCATCTACTTATGATAAGTAGAATTTCGATAATTCTTTGCACATCTTGTCGTTCTCTACCCATCGATGAACACGGACGTATTCGGAGAATAACAACAAGAATGATGTAGTATAGGATATCGTTGCAGGTATGATAGTTCTGTTAATGTATCAAACTACATTCGTTGTAGTGATTGATGACACGATTCGTTAACCAGTGCTAGCTCATCAATACGAGCCTGATTTCGCTATTTATAACCCTCTGACACTTGATGGCTCGTGTACAGTCCGCAGTGTGTCAAGTTGGGACCTCAAGTAGGGTGCAAAGTAGCAAGGTGTCAAGTAGTGGGTCTCAACATAGGGACCTGCGAAGATTCGATTCACGAGTCGGCTGCCGATTCGAGATTCAATAGAAAATTCAATCCCGATTCGAGAAAAATTTGAATCGTTCCGCGTCGGCTGGACCGATGTACGATTTATGATTTAAAGTATAAGCTAATTGAAGGTGGCCCATTATTAGGTTCATATGCTTGCATCTTGCTAGGGCTATAAAACAGACTTTTCAGGCTGTATTTCATTAGGAACTCTTAGGCTCAGAGTCACTACACGTGGCTTACTAAAACCCTATGAATTATACTTCACCGTACATAGCACATACATATCCTGAAACAGACACTGAAAGTAGCCCATGACGGAGGGAAGCAAAACTCAAACAGCATATCTACTCAACAAAAACATATTGATTTGCTCTTCAGCATACCATTTGATCTTTTGACAATACTGCTCAGACATCTCTTATTGAAGCATTTCAAAAGTTGAAAAAATTACTGACTGGGAATTTCCTACATAATACATGTAATGTAGACTTTTTGCACTTACCTCCTACAACTTTCGAAGCACCCGATTGACTTAAATTTTTGAGATATAAATTAAATAATAACCGTCAGGGTTGGCATCCCATGTGTAAAATGGGTTTTTTCAAAATTTTGAATTTTTGCGATAACTCAAGCAGTACTATGCCTAAGCAAGGAATCTGTGATACTCTCTTTATCGAAATTACTGTTTGTGATTTTTGAATGTGATATATAATACTCGATTTCAATTTCACATAAATAAAAAGTATTTCTATTTTATTCTTTGAAAGTTAGACTACTCTATTCAATATTTGCTCCATTGCTAATAGTTTACCCACAATAAGATAAAGCAAAGTTTCTTCATAAAAGAATCTATTTCTTGGGATAACATGAAACGTCAGGTAACAATAGACATACGTGTAAAAGTAAAAATTCGGATGGAAAACAGAAACCACTTTAACAGATCTTGTATAGCAAGTTTGTATAATTACTTCTACAAATTCTGAAATAACAGCTTGCAAATTGCAATACAGAATACTCATCATCATCGTCATACGTCATCGCATGGAATAGGTAGGGTTCTCTAAAATACAGTTTAAACTTCATGAAAAACAATTAAGACTTTCCACCAGAAAACAAACAGCTTGAAATCTTATTGATCGGAGCAGCGAGTGACTATAATAACAACTTGCCTGCAATTCAAACGAAATTGCAGACCTACCGCCTACCGGGAGATAGCGACGAGGTGTGCTAGGAACGGCATAGTACATGGAACTTTCACACATCATGGTAGGCCTCTTGCAATGCCCATTGTGCGTCTGCCGGGTTGGATGATTTGGTTTTCAGAATTGAGATATAATTAAGTGCTCCAAAGAAAATGAGAATACGGTATATTGTGACATAATTTTGCCATCGGAAATACATGTACATGGGTTATTTTGGATCCTTCTATTTCTGAAACCCAGATCATCCAACCTGGCAGACACGCATTGTCATAGTGGGTAAAACAAGAGGCTTACTATGATATGTGAAAGTTCCATGTAGCCTACTACGTCGTTCCCTACACAACTCGTCGCTAACTCACGGACTATGCAAAACGAATACTAGCTATCAACAATCGTAACCAAATATCACATCAACATTAGCAGTTTTCAAAGGACTCCTCCAGGACAGCTTCCTCCGTCACTCCTGCATCTAGAGACAGAAGGCGGGAAACAGTGACAAAGTGCCCAACCTTCTCAATTGTTAGTCGGTTCCTGATAGGTGACTGGACAAGGCCGGCAGTCGAAAATATCCTCTCGATGCCACCCGATGACGGTGGAAGGGAGAAAACGTGTGTCATCATATCCGCGAATGCTCTGGGGCCACAAGCTGAGGTGACTTTAGCCACATATGTCCAGTACTTCACTGGCGGAAGCATTTTGACTGTTGAGGCAAAAACAACTTTCGGAAAAGCCGTTGTATCCTCTGTCTCATATGCGGCCATCGCATGCATGTGGGTTTCTCCCATTTGCAAAAATGCGTCCCGAGCGGCATCTGCGTATTCTTGTGGGAGACGCGGCCAATCCTCTTGATCCCTGTTGTCCAGCAGGTATGCCAGAAGGTGCCATTCGGTGACAACTTTCTTGAAACGCCTTTTCATGTCCATTCGAACTTCCTCGCGCAGTTGCTTGTCCTCACACAAGGTCAACCATCCCCTTACACAATCCGATAAGTTCTTGTTGTCATCCTGAAAATAGCAAATGGGTCGTTTACTCGTTTAGCACTTATCTAACCTGAAATGTTTAGTCATGAAAATAAACACAGCAGCAAAGATACGCAAATGTTGCTGAGCATAAACTAAGGCATTTCCAGGTCCAGTTTGTGAAATTAGAGTTGAGTCATTTTCAAACTCATTTATTAAAACAACAATTTTGGTACTGTACTATAGACAATCAGCCCGCATTTGCGCCTATGTGAAACTTGCGTAATGCAGACATCAAACTATAATTTTTGTTGGTTGATCTACATCTAGCATTGTTAGATTTATTTGTTGCACAAATTGTAATAAGGGTCTGTATGCAAGCATGCGATTATCATAATCTCAGAGTAAAAATGCCCGTTTTTGTTATCTGAAACGTGTTCAATATTGCTGCCACCTGCTCCAGCTGGTTCAACATGGTCTTTGCTTCCGATACTAGACCGCGATTATTGATGAATCGACATATATCATCCGGTACGTCGTTCTTCAGCTGGTCCACAATATTACCGTACGCTTCATAATTTGTTATGAAGGCCGACAAAGTGGCACGCTGGCTTGTCCAGCGTGTTGCGTTAGGAAGCTGGGGAAGGACTCCTCCATGTCTCTTCAGCAATGCGTAGTAGGCCTATTCAAGTATTATCGAAGTGCACCAAACCGTTAGGTAAATCTTAAAGAAGTTCACATAAACACTTTTTCTCAAGTATCTCTATAATGTAGCGGAGCTGGTATGTAAGCTTATTTCATGATGAATGTACTTACGGTACTCAGCATTGCTACCCTGAGAATGTCATGAACTTATGTTTAAAGGCTGCTTTATGGACAAAAGTTCCGTCAATAAGCGGAAAAATTTAAAATTGCTTCCTCTAAAATGGAAGGATTGGCGGGAAAAGAAAACCCTGATGTTGAGATTTAGATGTCTGTATTCCTGTGGCTGTGGTGGGATGTCAAAGTGCCATTGAAATTAAAATTAACGTCTTTTTGTTTCAATCATAACGTATTGTGTCTTCGTCACGGTAGCAACATCATAAATATTTTTACATTGTTTTTAGAGAGCAACCGGAACAACCACCAACATTGTTGAAGCAAGAGCAGGATGAAGAAGCAGAAGAAGAAGAAAGCAAGAAGACGATAGACGAAGCCAGTCCACCGCCTCTTTTGAAAGCAGAACAATGCGATGAAGATCGAGATGGTGGAGAAAATGCGCATAGTGTTATTGGTCAACTACTCGAAGAACGTGATGAGAAAACTCCATCGACTGATGTGAAGGAGGAAGAAAAGGATGACGTTTCTCCGAAAGATGAGTCCACCAAAGAGGTAGAGAATGAGGAAAAAGGATCGTCGGATTCACCAGCTGCACCTGCTCCATTACCCGAGACAGAGCCAGCTGTTGATGCAGCGCCATCCACCTCAACGAGGGCTTCGACGCCGACTCCACTTTCTGCAACAGGTGCAGTTGGTGCAGCTTCCTCTACATCATCTGCGACTACTGTGGGTACAGGTAAGTTGATTCTCGAAATTTGAAAATCTGAAAGCCGAACTGCTGCATGAAAAGATCATCGACACCCACTCACACGAGAAATCAAGTTGATACGTGCAACTGAAATTGTTTCTAATCTTATTAGCAATTCATTCAGTTTATTAATTCTCAATTGCATTCCACCAGTGCTGAATAGAAAGCTTTGCTAAAATTTAGTAACCTGGCTTTTTTTATGCTGACTAAAACTTGCCATTGACATCTCATGCTTATAATCCCTCTTAAATACCTGGCTGGTATGGTAAGAGGTGCATTAATTTTTTCGTAATGGGTTGGTATGATAAAAACTTACTGTGAAAGCATTCGTAGCAGCTGAAATTTTTTCAACATTTTGCAATGATTTTAACTGAAAGCTCATGTGCCCATTCATCACATTCATGCGCTGACCGATCTATGGAATAGCCGACTTATTAATCTCCAACTTATACTCGTATTTCAATGTCTCTTGTCTTAATCACTCTAAATCATTGGTTCCCAAATTCCAGATACGGACAGCGGCATCATTAATCGGCAGGATTATTGAAAATTTAGCAGATTTTGATTAGTCGTTGGGATGATTTTTTTTAACTTGAATAGGCACAACGTTCCTCTCAAATGTTCGTCCAGCTCGTCAATACAGGCTACCCCATGCCGTCTTTTATTCCTGTACATGCTCAAACTTAGGAAAGTCTAGAGGGCTAAATTTGATGTATACAGACCGATCAATCAGTAAATTCAATTATTCGGCTTTAGCAATCAATTAATTGCAACTAATCGATAACACCGTTCAATTAATTGAATTTTTTGATTTAACAATCAATATTCGGTAGCAATAAAGTGTACTGATGATAATTGAGTATTATTATTATTATTAATGATAATCAAGTAACTGCGACCAATTTATTGAAATACTTTTAATTTTTGACTACTTCTGTAAATATGATTTACACCCCACCTATGAGCCTTTACCTTATCTTAGCCCTGTAACAGTGCATGACCATTGCGTTAATCTGTGTAGTAGACATGAATGAATTATAGAAGTGCACCGAATAGCAAGACAGCTCCCAAATAGCTCTTGGCTCTGAAAATTACCTTGTAACACAAAACATCTCAAAGTCTAAATGTTACGGCATTTATATAAAACACTTCCAATTTCCTGAATCCAATATTAATTTTTAACAAAGCTTTTTGTAGGTGTTATTTTGGTCATGCTAATCAAGTAAATAAAAGTTAACTACGTGGCACACACATCATAATTGTTAAATTATTTCGTATAGTATTTGTAATGCGCATCACAAGCTTCTTGCCTTGTTCTCATCAACTGTCGAGTTCTCTTCCAAGAATACTGACTAGAATTCTAACTTTTAACTCACGAGCAATATGACATGGATGTTAAAAGTAGCAGGGTATCACATATTTCCTCAAATCATGACAGATCATGGGATCGAATAAATTCGCGTTTAATGTAGAGGAATCTAATTCAATTACGTAGAAGAAGGTTAGAGAGTCTTGTGTACATGTGACATTTAATGTAATCATCTTATCATTTAATCTGCGGCTATACAATTAGCGCATTTTGCAAAGTGAAGAGATCTTTCTTCGAGACAATATTTAGTCCATGATATTAATCCAACCACTTCGATTACATTTTCGAATGCACGCTTTTCGAATGTTAAAACAGTAATCTTTATCGAAAAAGGTCCTGATTGATGCTTACAGTGCTCTTTTAAGATCTGTCATTGAGTATTACGGGCCTCTTTTGACTGGCATTACTACGACGGATTAAAATCGTTTGGGTGCGCTTCAGAAACGCTTTCATCGAATTTTGTGTGGTAAACATTGTGCTGATGAATGTTTGCCTACTTTGCAAACGAGATGTGAATATCTGTCCCTACGCGTTTACTTGTAATGACGCAGAAAATCATGTACGCCGTAATGTACAGAGAATCATGTGTGATATCACTTATTACGTAACCTTTTACCAGTTGCTTCTCCTACCAGTGTATTTATTCCCCTTGCTCATAGAGCTCAACGCCTCGCACGGAACTTCTACATAAATGCATGCATATTGTAAACGATTAAACTTCAACTTTTCCAGCTCCTCTGTGTCACTTTTATCATTTTTGTTGCTATATGTACAGGGTGACGGCCGCGCCCGGGAATTTTGGCCATTTTTCAGTTTTGCCCGTGAATCGCCCGGGAAAGATACTTTCACTCAAGTAAAAAAAACTAAATCATAATTTAGAACGAAAGTTTTGTCTGTGTCAGCCACGGTTCGCAAAACATTTTAGCAAGACGCATCAGTTTCATTCAAAATTAGCCCATTAGTGCCGATAATTTTTTTTCTCAAAAATGCAATTATCTTTGCGAGCACTAGTTATATGAAGCACGTGACGATTCAAAAAAATATTTCAATATATCTGATTTTTATTACAACATATCCGCCATCGGAAGCTAAGCAAACTCAAATTGCGACCACATCTTCGATGAAGATTCCAAGCATTTTGGATAGAAACATCTACAGTCCAAGAAAAAATTTGGTGATACCATTTCTCATGTCTGATGGAACTCAACAACAATTCACATTTTTGTCCGTTCCGCCCATGAACGTATTATACATCTTTACGGTATTAGGAATATCTACGGTAATCTTTGTTTTGCTAGCGCGATAGAATCGCTGATAAGTTCCTATTGGATGTATGGAATCACATGTTGATATGAAGGAAACTACCTTATTGTCTTTCCAATATAAAACACAAAGATTATTTTTCAAATCTGTAGTATGAGCGCATGTACCTCGTTTCTCTTTGGCTACCTTTCTAACCTACCTTTCTCTTGGCTTCTTTCTAACTTGAGTCTTTTGATATGTGGTTTTCTGATTTGGTGCCTATGCCATCGTAGCCTCTCCTCTGCAGTTCGAGTAAAAGATCCACATTCGAAAAAGGATTGTCAAAATAGGAGCAGTAACTGAGGTCTGGATGAGGCAAATTATCGAAGAAGTGTAGTAAAGGTGCAGAATGTTTTCCTACTAGACTGCCATAACTGCATGTGTTTTGTCGTGAAAGAAAATACTTGCCTTGGTATAAATCAAAACTCACTAGATGACCTGTTGCAGTGCTAAGACATCATGCTTTAGGCTATACCCCAACCGTGTGGGTTTGCCACAAATATATTGTTTACTCCCGTAGGAATCCAAAGCACACATTTTATGGATGACGGTTACCACGCGCCCATTGTTTGTACGCAAACTGATAAAAAAAGTAATGACAATTAGGAATTCTTCTGGCGTTAACGGTCTTCGTCCATTGTGGCAGTCTTCCTGGTTTCTCGTGTCGATGCTTCTGGATAAGTTGGTGTTATCTTCCTTTTGTATTAACATGTGGATTTTGATATCCTGACTTTCTCTCATGGCATAAATACGCTGCAGTTCAAAATGTAGCGTTCCAAAATGCGATTTGTTGCTTCAACTGAACATTTTAGAAAATTGATGTCTGAAAAATCGGCTACGTGCAACTTCATAGAATTTTATGAATCAGATGATGAAAATGAAGCATTTTTTGATTGTTGAAAAGTTCAGGAAACGAACTTTTCCATCGATGTGAAATCATTTAGATTCCATAAGTAGCTCACGGCTGCAGGCCATTGAGGAAAAGTAGATGTTTATAATATTAAAAATCACCGCTCACAAAATTCAAAAATTAAGAAAACTGAGTACGACAGTCAAATATCGTTCACGTCATAATTTGGTGTTGAAATATTCTAACCGGAAGGTATGATAAAAGTAGTTTAAAGCAGAATAATGATTTTTTTGACGTCACTTTACCCCCATACAGGGGGCTAGGACGGTGCTGACACAGTCAGACTTTAATCTGGAGCGTTGTGATCGTTTAGTCCGGATGCCCTTCCTGCCGACTTCCAATGACACTTTCGGGGCTCGACTTCTGGACCAGAAGATCGCTAGGCCAAGCACTTAACTACTGTGCCACGGACACCACGCACATCAGTGTTTTGAAAGTAGTTCAAAGCAGTGTCCGGATAATTTTTGATCGTTGTAGTTGGAATAAAGTATCTTGTCATAATAAAAAATGGCGTGGAAATTCGATGAAATAGCCCGGGAATTTGAAGCTTGAAATCTGGCCGCTACCCTGTATGTATCTTTTTGCTATTTTTTGATGACTTATATCAGTATCGAAGTGTATTGTCTAAGGTGAGGGTAACCAACCCGCGTCACACTGACCATTTTCAAAATTAACTGGGATGCTGCTCAAGCACTCTCACGATTATGCGTCATAATTTGACAGTTTTCATATAACGTTGCCGTTTTCAGCGTACAAACTGGAATAAGCATTTTGCTAATTTGTGTAATCATGCTAGCAGAAGATTTTACGTAATACGATGTCTACGAGGCACTCTCAATAAACAGCTTCTGAAGATTTTCGATTCTTTGATTATTTCCATATTCACATATGCGGCACCTCTATTTTGTTAACGTTCGTGGACGACGAACAGGCTCTTCCGAAAAATTGAAAATCGTGCTCATCACATCTGCTCACTTGACTGCAAGTGTGACGTCGTTCCATCAATAGAGGACAAAATCCTTTCCCTATCACACAAGTATGCTAAAAATGTATTTACAAATCCATCACATCTTCTTCATCGACATGTTCCAGAGCGTTTTCCGCATTGCAACAAATACCTTCTTCCGAAGACCTTTTCGAAACGAAGAGTCAATTCTTTCTTCCTTTAGGCCACCCGACTTTTGAACAACTGTAAATATTATATTGATTTTTGCATGATTTTGTGAACATTATTCGAAACTTTGTTATTTCTTGCCTATTATTTGTATAATTGCTTTCTATAATCTAAGAATAAAGCGCTTTACTACTACTTCAAGTCACTGGCTCAAACTTTCGTCAAACAGGAGACATCTACGGAAATATTCTGGATTCCTGCAAAAATTGTCTACGAGAGTGAGAGATTTCTAGGCATTGTTATATATACCATTTTGTATCCTCGCTTTTCGAATACGTACACATTCGAGCAACTGTTCTCCCGATTGAAATATGTGAAAACTGTCATCGTACAAGAATGACAGACAAAAGTTTGGATACCACTCTCCGTCTCGCAACATCTAACTTAAAAAATGACCTTGCCGTGTTTTCTGCAGCTCATCAATCTCAGAAAAGTCATTAATACTTTTAAGGTTTCTGTGAGTTTTTTAAAAACTCTTCATATTCAATTAGGTTTTCCGGATATTTGAATAATGTCAGCCTTCTTATAAAATCAACAAGAAAACATTTGAATTTTTGATTTTACATTGACATTTAGAAGTGCAGAAAATATTTGCAAACAGTATCTACCGGTGTAAATATTTTTCTGTATTTTTTGATGTGAGGCGAGGATATGCATTTACTAATGAATAGAGGTAAAAATTAATAAGTAGCATTCATTAAGCACTGAAAAGTAGGTTTTTAATTAGTAGTACTTTTGGCTAGATGCGCCCCGGCAATGATAATCTGCCCCGCGACCCAAAAGAGGGTTGACCATCCCTGGTCTAAGGTATTCTTTGCTTTATACAAATGCATGTCATTTTCCTTGTGTAAGCATCACCGTGCTGCATCGATTCCCATTATGCAAATAAATTTAGGCTATATTACTATTGCTATTAAGATACACGTATTCAATTTTACATCACGTACATGGCGACAGTTCTCCCATTAGTAGTTGATTTCAAAGGTAACTAGTCTTATCAGGGTGTCCGCGCCCCCTGGAAAACACCTGGAAAATGAATTTTATCCTGGAAAACTCCTGGAAATTTTGAGACTAATTGCAAGTTGTTGAAGTCATACGTACTCTATGGTTGAAGTGTTTTCTATTTTTCCAGATTTTACTCTTCATGTCTCTACTTATTTGTTGCAATTATAGCCGTCATTCTCATGCAATTTTTTTGTTTTTAGAATATTTCAGTTACTGGAATCTCCTATCATAACGTATACAACATGAATGAGATTGAGCTGCGTGGTATGGTTAACTATATGAACTGTTGTCGAACTCCTAATCGTTGTACAGTATGGTGAATTATTAGCTGTGAATTCCCTCACAAACGCTGCGCGGTATGGTGATTTAGAAGTTGTAAATTCCCTCATTAACGTAGTGTGGTATGGGGAACTAGGAGCCGTAAACTCCGTTATTAACATCGTGCGGAATGGCGAACCATGAGCTGTAAACTCCCTCATTAACGTCGTGTGGAATGGTGGACTATGAATCGTAGACTCCCTCATCAACGTCGTGTGGTATGGGGAACTAGGAGCCGTAATCTAGGATTAATGCTATTACACACTTGATTGCCGTGTGGCAGAATCTACTGACGCAAAATGGTGCTGAACATATAAACTTCATTTAGGCACCAGGCTTGTTCCGAATGATCCGAGGATAATATCGAATATTTTCAAACACATTTCAAGTAGGTTTTCAATGTGCAGATATATTATTCCCGCCACGTCGTGTGCCAATGAGCTTTCCTCGGTCAATTCTTCTCTGTGTCATTCTCTTAAACTGATTGTGATTACTCTCATGCATATGCAGTACATCAGCCATTATGTTCCTCTTTCTGGCTCTTGGTCTTCCACCTTCCGCGGATTCACACTGCAATGCTTCAGTTCAAATGATCTTATCTGAATGACAACGCTCTGACGTTCACCTTGTTGCATTTAGAGTAGACTTAACAGATATTCCGTTAATGTTACATTTCATTGTTAAGTCTTATATTTTTTGTTATTTATTGTTATACTCTGTCTCTATTTAGTTCTCCTCAGTCCGCAAGCTTTAAAGTTGCTACGATCAATTCTATTTTCATTTTTTTTATTAATATAATGTAGCCGTTTGATGCATATATTGGTATTTGTTATTTGGAATCACCTGCGCCTTAGAAATTGAACCAATTTTACGTCACTTTTCAAATTTTTGTCTTCAATAATGTTAATTTTGTGGTGTGTAAGCTCCTTATCCACAGAACTTTGGGTAGATTTTTCCCGGAATTTTTCTTTTAGATTTGACGCGTGCATTTGACTAAAATTTCCCTGCAGAAAGTCTGGACATTTTCTTTCAAATTTGAACCCCCCCCCCCGTTTTTTTTGTTAAATTTCCCTGGAAAACCTGGAAAATGAATTTTACCCTGGTAATCCTGGAAAACACCAGGAAATTTTCATTCAAATTTGTGCGGACACCCTGTCTCATACACTTACTAGGTGCATGCAATATTTAGTTGCTCACTAAAATCCTTAAAGCGCTGTTGCAAGCCTTGATAGAGTAAACAAGAAAAGTGTAGTAGTTATTGACATAGGAAGATTTGGAAATCAATTTTATCCAATATTTTTAATTTTTTAGCTTATTCGTCTCATGACAAAGAAGAAGGCATAAAAACCTAGATGACATCGTATGGAACAAGATCCATTATAATGCTACAATTCAGAGTATTTTGGTTATAGGTGTATTGGTAAATTCAAGTGTGTATCTTTGGTGATAATGTCTGCATATTCATGGAACTACCAATGTCGGTGCACTGATGTCATTTATAGATGGCACAAAACATGGGCGATAAAGTCCTTTCAGGCAGAGTAGTTTTTCGCAACTGATTTTAACCGTTTTGACGAGGCTTCCCTTGCTCATTTATAGGTATACATTCCCGAGATGCGGAAGTGTTTTGGAAGAATAACATAATGTTAAATGTTACATAATGTTAAAGTTTTATTACCTTGCGAATATGATTCTCGACTGATAACGTGACTAACATCAAAGTGTATTGCAGAGAAGCGATTAAATTGAATTCAATATCATGCAGGTTGGTTTTCGGGAACCTGAGATATTTATTATGAAACATATGGAAGATTTTGTTACTGACTCCATCTGCATGTAGATGTAAAAATGATTTTTACAGTAAGACCTTGCGTCAAAGAACTTCATCCACAGTTTTATTGTTATTTGGTCAAACTAAAACTATTTGCTTCGTCCACTGGAATCATGGTGTTGACAGAACAGCAGCTGCTATTGCTCATTTTTTAATTTTCAGTTGGATATTTCAATTTCGGAAGAAGTTATGTTGAATAATGTTGTGCATTATCTGCCCACGAGCGCTTGAAATTACTGCGAAGCTCACAAAACTAGCTAGTACACGTACTCATAATTTTCTGTATACATACTATTTCCTTGCAGCTGCTGATGTGTTTAGACCTCGATTACGTTTCAATTTCATAAATCTATAATTCAATTGATAAAATATTACAAAGACATAATAAGATGCATGATTGTAATTTTTTCAATTCCATTTATTAGATACTAATCTTCTTAATCCATTTTATTTCCATGTGTAGCCACACCATCTCGATCAAATTTCCGAGAGAAGCTACCTTTCCCGTCGACTCCTCAGTTGAATGCGCGTTTCAGGAAATTGGTTACGCACTTTCAGCGCCAACGTCATCAAACTGCTGATTCAGAAAACATTCTGTCACGAGTAAGTTATTTTATTACTAATTTCCTGAGCATGCGCTTCAAAAGACACCAATTTCAGGGTCGTTTCCGCATTGGAGCTGATTCACCCCAAGTGGATGTACCATGGAACACGGACATCAAGCAATTGTAAGTTGAATGCATGTGGACATCTAAGTTTTGTATTTATTGTAGTTGATATAGCAGGTTATACAGGAAAGATCAGCTCATAGCAGGATTTATCCGGAATTCCGGATTTTTTTACGGCCATCTGGGTCATTTCTGAGATTCACCAGAAAATGCAATGAAAATGGAGGGTAAGGGGGTAGGGGGTAAGGTACGTGGGCCCCTAAGATGGAATGACATCTTCATGAAGCAACGCATGATCCCTTCTTAAGACAGCATCTTCATGATGCGTTGCATATAAGACACCTCTGATCACAAGTTATTACAATTGATATCAGCCATATTTCCCCTTCTGACGATCAGTGGCCCCCTCTAGTGTTAAGTGGGTCCCTTCTGACGATCGGTATGCCCCCTCTGACGATCAGTGTGCCCCCTCTGGTGATCAATGGGACCCCTCTAACGATGAGTGGGCCCCTCTAGTGATCAGTGGGCCCCCTCTAGTGATCAGTGGGTTGCTTATTATGTTATCCCGCTACGTGATTTATATTTCCTTGCTACGTTTTTTGACTCTTTAGCGGGTCCCCTCTCCGACACCGTACATTTTGAAGTAAACAATTTGTTCTACTGTGTACATGATATTATTACTCGTACATTGTGAAACTCATCATACACGTCAAGAAATTTTGATTCACAAAACCTCCCTCATATCATATCATTTTGAAATAACATTGAGCTCCGAAAAGTTGTAATTCCTGCGTGATATAATTGCCCAGAAAATGCTTTATATATTCTAGGTGCTTTAAAAAGCTTGAATTCTGCTAGTTACACATCCAAAAGGCTGGAGGTTTCGCCTGCGGCGCTTTACATAACATCAAAATTCTACTAGCTACAGCGGCGCTTTACAAAACATCAAAATTCTACTGCTTGCACTCCCAAAATGCTGGAGGCTCCACCTGCTGCGCTTTATAAAAAAATCGAAATTCTACTTATTGTAGTGCTTCATAAAGCATCAAATTCTACTAGTTGCACTCCCTAAAGACTGGAGATTTTGTCCCCGTTACTTTGCCTCAATATGGTTGAGCTGCAATTAATTATTATCTGTGCCCTAACAATCAATGGAATTTTAGTCGCAGTAGGGTCTATAGTGTGTAGGCGCATAGAGATTCATAGCTATTTAAAATTGACCCTTAGATTACTTATTATGATATCAAAACTGAAAATGGGCCCCCCCTAGAAGAGATCCTCCGGATTTTTTGTGACACGGCGTTCTCATCCCTGGGTTATACTGGATTAAGGTATATTAAACACTGTTGATTAATTGAAACATATTTTGTCGAAGCAGTGGATGCTACAGTAGCAGCTGCTGTGAAGTCCTGCATGAGGACATTCATTACGGAGTCATCTTTCATGAAAAATATAGCACTTAGTTTTATGTAAAATAGAAGAAATTATGTTAAATAATGTTGTGCATTATCTGCGCACGAGTGTTTGAAATTACTGTGAAGCTCAGAATACTTGATATTTTAAGTACACGTATTCATGATTTTCTGTAGATATATTTCTGTCTTTTTATGTATGTGAAAAATCGTGACATGGCATCCTACACGGATTGTATATTTGTCACGTTAAATCTCTTGTTTCAGGAAATGGTCGCGTCGTGAAGAAGCGGATTTCTATCGCGTTGTTTCGAGTTTTGGGGTAGAACGGGTTCGTGGAGATGAGGAACCGACAGGGGGACGTTTGGTCTGGGACAACTTTCGACTTTTAGCAAACCTCAGCAGAAAGTCGGACGAGGCGTTGGAAGCGTACTTTGAAGCCTTTCAACGGATGTGCCGACGAGTCTGTCATCGACAGAACCCTGGTGTCGATGTTCCACCGTCACCTGCTTCTCCAAGTGGTGGAATAAGTATAAAAGTTGAACCGATATCCGAAGAGCGAGCTGCTCGATGTTTAGCTCGGATAGACCTTCTAGATCGAATTCGGAATGAGGTCCTGACTCATTCTGACTTGGATGAACGCTTGTCACTATGTCAGCCGTCTCCAGATTTACCGGAATGGTGGCTACCCGGTAAACATGACAAAGACTTGTTGGTGGGAGCTGCAAGGTGAGATACTGCATGATTATGCTGTCTTAAGTTAAATTACAATGATAATGAATTAATTTCGTGTACCGCTGATATTTCAATAAGCCTGTCACATAGTCACATAATTTTGAGAAAAATCCTTTCAAGGTTTGAAGGTTGTATAAAAAAAGTTAGCCAGAAATGTGACAAATTCACTCCCATTCTACGCCGTTATAAATTTGCTCTCGAATTCTGTTTAAGATGTGATTTGTTGATTGTGTCCTTCCATTGTTATCAGCATTACGTAGTTTCACTTCTCTCATTTTTTTACTGCATTTTAATTAACAGTACTTAAGTCTGTTCAGGGTCCACCTTATGCTGGTGATTGCTGTTCAACCATTCGTAAACATGCTTTTTAAGTTCTGTTCGCTATCTATTGCTTTAGTATGACCTTTCGATTTGTTATCAAACGTATTCCGTAATGTTCCAGTAGATAACTGTACGGGAAATAGCACAAGTAAAGATTTTGTTAAGATCAATTCTTTACCAAGGAATAGTGACTTCAATATCAAAAGATTGTTTTTTTGAAAATTGAAGATATTTTCAGGTCACATGATGTAACTCACGTTTCCACACAGAGAAAACTTAGGTGCTATAGCAAATTTAGTGTGGTGTATATTTTTATTCCAAGTGCTTAATTACGTATTTCTTTTTTACAGGCATGGAGTTTCTCGTACGGATTACAATATTCTGACGGATCCTGAATTGTCATTCCTTTCCATTGCTGAGGCAATTACCCAGAGAGTTCGTGAGGAGACGCCGATGATGGCTGGTGGGAAAACGATGCGGGATACTCCAAGTCGAGCCAGTGTTACCTCAGACGATTCTCAACAACCGCCGGGACAGTCTAATTTAGAAGCTCCTGGTAGCACGGCTTCTCCTGTTGTAACTGGCGGTGGTGACTTTGCGTTACGATTTGCAACCAATCTAGCTGTGGGGTGGCCGAAGGACAGGACCATCCTACACAGACTAGAATCCATCTGTCATTGTGTGAAACAGAACGAATGGCCGAATCCAGCGCGCCGATACTTCTTCCCTCCTACTTCTTCAGTTCCAGGCCCTCAACCACAGCAAGTGGTGCTTCCTGTCACTCCAGTTTGTCCCCATGGTAACGTTGTCGCTTCTGCTTCTTCGGTTACTACCTCGACCAGCGGCGCGGCCATCACGTCCACTCCAGGCCGACCGTCTTCCAGCCGTGCTAGCACCCCGGCCATCGCAGGTCAGCAGCGAGAAATTCATTCATGTGCAACAGCGGCTAGCGAGTCCGAATTAATGATGGAACAATTAATGGCCGCTCTGAAGCAGCAGCAACAACAGCATGCCTCTGCAGTGGCTAGTGGTAGTCATACCGGGTCAATATCAACATCGCGTCACGGTTCTGGTGTCGGACGAGGAGGCGGACGAGGAAGGAAGCGAGCTGCATCTTCTGCCATATCTGCCCCACCGTCCTCCAATGCTAGTGCCATAGCCAATGCATTATATGGCAGTGCAGCTGTAGGAGGAGGCGCAGCCGCAACCCAATCTGACTTGGCTTCTGCTTCAGCCCTTGCCGCTGCCTATCAACGCATGTTTCAACTCAACGCTGCTGCAGCCATGAGTAGCATGGCTAGTGGAATGACCAATGAAGAAGATCAAGCGCAGGCTGTTACTGAATCAGGAAATGCTGTCGGTGGAGCCAAGCGGCGAAAGGTGACCTCGAGTGCTACTCCAAGTGCTACTGCGGAGGACGAAGAGGTCCGGGCATCAGACACGGCTACAACTTCATCGTCTGCAGTAACTGCAGCTAATAGTATTGCCCCTGCATCTACTGTTGCAACGGCTGGAAGCAATGAAAGTAAAAAGAAGAAGGAAGACAAAACTGGCAGTTCAAATATTCCCTCTGGACCGTCCGAAGTATGGGATATTCGTGTTCCCTTGTTGCATATGAAAGATGGTACTCTTATTTACGGCGATCAGGCGCCACGCAGGAGAGATCTTGAACAGTGGCTTGATGAACATCCAGATTATATGCCGTACTCTGTCGAGCGAGAGGATCAAGAAATCTTCAGTAGGGTTGCACAAGCGCGTGGTCAAGATACCTCAATCATGGACGCGCTGGCTTATTCACACTACATGAGCATGCTAGCCAATTTTTCATCCTCTCAATACGGTCTCGTACCCAATTTATACGCGACACATCCCATGTATTCCAACTTAATGGCAGCGATGGGTTATGGGGGTGCCACACCCAATGCTACTGCAGGTGGCACTACTGCGACTAACACAAGCCCGGCCACTGCAAGTGCCAATTCTTCAGCCTACGCTTCACAAATGGCTGCCGCTTTCGGTTTAAGTTCTGCAGTTGATGCAGTGACGAGTGCTGAGAGTAGTAGTTCTGTAGGTCGTGGCATTATGAGTACAGCAACCGGCGCTACATCCTCTAAAAAGGAGAAAGAACCGCAGAGTGCTAGTGCCAAACCAACAAATTACTCCTCTCCTAACAAGAAAGAAAGTTCTCGAAAGGAGGATTCCATCAGTACTTCATCTGTCAATAGATCAAAATCTACTAGTTCAGCTACTGTATCTGCAACTCTCCAGCAGCAACAGCAACATCAGAGAGCTGCCGCCGCGGCTGCAGGTTTATCAATGGAGGAACTCAGTAGTCTCAGCGTTCTACAACAACAACAGCAGCAACAAGCCCTCGCTGTACAGCAGCAAGCTAGTATGGAAGCATTAATGGCTGCCTACCAAGCGTATGTTTATAATCCTTTGTTGTACTCCCAGTTGTTGGCTGTACAAGGAGCTGGGGGCAATGTCGCTGCTACTGCGGCAGCTGGCTCAGCTGGAGTCAACACAGCTACTGCATCGGCTGGGAGCACTCAACAGCAGCAAGCTGCGGCGGCTGTGGCATATTCGAATTATTTGGCGGCTATGGCGTCTTCTTCAACTGCAGCATTATTTAACGGAACTGCCTCCGGTCTTAGTGATCCAGTATCAGCGGCTGTTGTATCGCCGAGTTCTGGTGTAGGTCCTGTGAAGGAGAAACCTAGCAGTAGCAGCAAGTATTTATCCGCTTCTGCGGCTTCTGGTAAGGAAGAGGCTGCATCAACTTCTTCTAGATCTCGGCATCAACAACCACAGGACATTCTGCTGAACTTGTCTACTTCCGGTGGTTCAGCACGTAAACGAACTGCTGGACATTCAGGCGAAGACGCTGATGCTTCGACGACCCGACGTTCAAGACTTCAGCACATGGCGACTCCTGAAGAGCGTATCAGTGCCGGAAGTGCTACCCAGAATGTGGATAGTGGTGATATGGTACTGGACTTGAGCACCAAGGTCAATAAGAAATGATATCATTAATCCTTCTACTATGGTCAAATAACACAACTTGTAATCACACGAATAATCACAGATGCTGATGACCGTGAACTCATAAACTAAAGATGTTGCATTTCTCCCCCTTAATCCTCCAAACAGCACAGGAGTTGCGTTTGGTGGATCCCTCTAGCCAATTTGTTTTTAATGAACTGTTTCCCTCCAATCATGGGCTACACAAAAATGAGACATTGAGTCAGACTGAGATGCCCTTCTTCCCTTATCTATGACGTGAATCCAAAAGTGAAATCGATTGGAAACACTAGAAGATGCCAAACTCCACTTTCACATTTCTCTTTCTTCTTTTATTTGTGAATGTGTCAATTTTGTTACCAAATTCAATCCACTGTACCGTTCAAGTTTTTTGTGTACTAGATGTGTATATCAACAATTTTTGTGTAATATTGCTTCCGAAACTCCTCTTACCTTGTCCTATCATCCACTGACCATTGACTTCGGGGAAACTACTTCCCTCTCACCTAATCGCTTCCTGTGCTCGAATGTAGGTTCTTCCTTATGTAAAAGTGTTGTACTCGAGCTATGTCCTACTGTCTTGTAGATGTTCTCCACTCTCCGTCTTGACCCTAGTTCCCAAAAAACCAACCAAACATCATGTCGAATTTTGCATGCAATCGTTCGATTAGACGCCCAGTGCATTGGAAGTTCCATGTATTTGTAATGAACGAACTTGTACAGTTCAGTGAATAGAATTTTGCACTAGCAATTTGCTCACTATCACTGCTATTAATTGCTGCATTATTTTGTGGGAGGTTTTAGCTCAGAAAGTTAATCAATCGGAAAGTAAATACGTGTTGTTGAATCTCCTTTTGAATCGATTTTTAGGGACCGAATAAGTCAGCATTTTCTTCTCGAAGAGAATCAACAGATGCTTTACAACTTACATAACCGAAGTGTTAAATAAAATTAGCTTCAAATGTGGTATTGGCAATAGAAGTAAAGTCATTGCAGAATAGGAATTTCACAGGTTGACACACTGATTGGATACTGAATTCTGATAGCAGAATGTCCCGCAATCACTAACGCATGAGCATGTTGGTAATTTTATAAAATCCCAAATATGTCTGCATTGGAAATTTACTGTGCTCCTATCTTGTGAATTAAACTGAAGCTATCTGAGTGTTAGGTTGCCGACCATGCCCTGTCACTACTTAGATGCGCTAGATTTTGCTACATCTTGTAGACTCCTCTATACTTAAGGGAAAATAGTAGGACTGCACGCTGCGGGTGTAAAAAACTGGTGTACCAAGCATTTCAAAAAGCGAAATGCAAGCAATTTATTTCGCGTTCTAAGTGTCGTGTGAGAGTCAATTTGCAGCTTCAAATATATTGGTAAGGTCTCTCCTAAGAAATATAATCGAATTTCATTGAGAATTATAGAAAAATTCAAATAGTGCGAAAGAATTTGAAGCAATAGGCCTCAACGTATAGCCTACCTGGCAGGCGACTCTAATCATCCTACAACCAGTACACCTGACGGTTCTAATGGTAAGACAAGACTAGATAAAAAATGGAAAAATTACATTGACAAAGCATATCGTTGATTAAATTAATCAGTGACGAACGAAACATTGCGCGGGTATTATTTTTTAAAAAGGATATTAGCATTACATCTCGACATTGATGGCTTTAAATCTCGATTACATTACCGAATGCAAAAACGAATCGTTGGCCGCTGGAAAGATAGACTATATCTTAGCAAGAGTGGCGCAATCATGAACACTTCATCATCTAATTTTCGCACTTCCTTCACATTGCCTTTTCAACATCAAGATATGCATGGGTAATTTTACAATCCTTCATTTTTGAAATGTCTCATTTTCATGCTGCAGAAATCTTAAGTTTTAGTAGCTTGCCTAAGAATATTATTCTCACTCCAATTTGCTCTGACTATTTTTACAAATAAAAATAGACAAAATTTTTGTGGTCCTCTAACATTATATTATTAAAGCCATGTTGCTGAATACGCTTTGAATAGTAGTACAACTTAAATTATAATAATTTACAGGAATTCAAAATCACTGCGTTGTTCTGTACCTGAACTTCATGAACCAAAGGAATTCGAATGGATTATGGATGTAGTCTTGCCCAAATACTTATTTGTGCCGGAAGCACGGAAATGCACCACAATAATTAATGCAAATACAAATTTAGCTCTCTGTTGTCTTCTTTTTATTTATTGTCTTTATCGGTCACGTAAATGATTTGATCTCAAAAATCTTCAGGCAATCAGCATATGGAAAAAACAAAACATGTACTGTAGGCCTTTGATGAAATATAGTTATCATAGAAGCGTCTCCAACCGCTTGATGACACCTATACGCCCACGCATGGAAGTTTTTAGATAAGTATAAGGCCTATGCATATGAAAGCTTGTCTATTGTCTGCATTTTAAATAAGACACCATTCGTAGCGTTGTCAAACAAAGTATCTGATTGATTCAAATATAGAGGTATTCAGATATCTCTTTCAAATTCATAGCAACAACTATCCAATGGAATATTGCCTTTCTAGTACAAACGGCTATAATGATTAGCGCACGATACAAATTTACTGATTGATTTCAATTCTCTTAGCTTCGAAATGGGTTGATTTGGAAAATACACTGTAAACTGTAGGGCACTAACAATTATGCACGACGCCGAACTTTCGTTCCAGTTAGCGCCTAGTTAGTGCCTTTCTAGTGCCTGGAGGCACCAGTGGGCGCCAATGGGCACTATAGGCACCAAACCAAACATTTGTTTATCCAATGAAATCGAAGGAAAAATCAATGGGCACGAACTCAGCACAATGAACTTCGTGCCTTCTCAAGCCTTGTGTTGGTTAGAATTGATGCCTAAATTTCGTGTCTAATTCAAGCGAAATTATTTCGTGCCCTAGAGTTTACAGTGTAGTCGAAAAGATGTCTTCAAATTGATTTTTTTAGCCCTTTGAGACCTCTAAGCATTCCTATGACGTACTCGCCCGCCCATGGATATTTATGGATGATTTCATGCATGTATCAGTATCAGAAATCAATCATGCATTCCCATGCATGAATATTAGGCCTATCCATGATCCATTAAGTATCAATGATTTATCAATGTGACATTTGATGTTGCTCAAAAAATCATGCATGATTTTACGATGCACTTGATGAAGTTGACCATGGTCCCCAGGAAGGTGAAGTGCGCTTTTAAACAGCACGATCGATACAGAATTGAATTCTCCAACTGAGTGTGGAATAGACCAGTTCGTGTTAGAAATATGCAATGATTCATTGCACTTGCCGACTGGGGTGTTCGTAATCACAAATGGGTTCTTCACATATATTTCTATTCAATTCATTTCTGGATCGATCATGCGGTTCAAAAAATGAATTTCACCAACCTGATGCGCCATTACGTTTTCATCAATTGCATGGTAAATCATAGGGCCTATCTGATTTGCATGCTAGAACTACCTGAAATTCACATATTAAGGAAATAATACATAGCTCATTATGGTATGAATAGATTTTATCTATAACAAAAAAACAATCAGTGTAAACATGGAGGCTAAAAAACATAACGAAAAAAGTATCAGAAATCAATCATTGCATTCCCATGCCTGTATATTTGGCTATCCTATGATCCATTAGTATCAATGATTTATCAATGTGACATTTGATGTTGCCTCAAAAAAAATTCATGCATGATTTTACGAGCACATGATGAAGTTGACCATGGTCCCAGAAGGGAAGTGCGGCTTTTTTAAACCAGCAACGATCGGAATTTACCCAGAAATTGAAATTCTCCCAACTTGGGGAAGTGTGGAATAGACCAGTTCGTGTTAGAAATATTGCAATGATTCATTGCACTTGCGACTGGGGTGTTCGTAATACAAATGGGTTCTTCACTTATATTTTTAATCAATTCATTTCTGGATCGATCATGCGGGTTCAAAAAATGAATTTTCACCAACTGAATGCGCATTACGTTTTCATCAAATTGCATGGTAAAATCTTAGGGCCTATCTGATTTTGCATTGCTGAACTACCTGAAATTCACATATTAAGGAAATAATACATAGTCATTATCGTATAATAGATTTTATCTATAACAAAAAAACATTCAGTGTTAAACATGGAGTCTAAAAAACATAACGAAAAAAG